>CM059217.1:9433556-9776056 GCA_030347435.1 Clarias fuscus | reverse complement strand
CGATTGTTCCACAACATAAAATGCACGAGCACTGTACTGAAAGTAATGCAAAAGTGTGTTATTGGAAACTAAACAATGCTGCGTGGTAACATTAACTCCACTCGCTGCATCACACCACCACGTCACTGATTATTTTCCTATAAGACCACGCCCACAGGTTTTTTGTAGTTCTCACTAAGCTCAGTGTGCTACAGTATGTTGACTCTCTATTGGATTCTGCATCAATTTCATTGGCACACGATATAAGCTGGGAAATCACAGCTCTGAAACTTCATTATATTATTGCTACAAAGTCACACGTATAAAGTCAGCTAGAGGACAGGGATCAAACGACTCATTAGGTTATCTAATAATCAGTGGTTGCACATAAAGTATTGTTCTAAACACGGGACAGCACACAGTTCTTCCTCTAAACAACCTCTCGCTCTCTCTCTCTCTCTCTCTCTCTCTCTCTCTCTCTATATATATATATATATATATATATATATATACTGTATATACGAATAAACATAGGAAATCTTGAAGAAAATCAGACTTAAAAGAAAAAAAAACTATAATAATTTGCCAAACACAGCAAAGGATTCTGGTGCTGGAGTGTTTCATATTTGATTAAACTGTATTTTATTTTGCATCTCATTTATTGAGAGCCGATAAAGATAAATGGGAAGATCTGGTCTACGCAGCAGAAGTTTGATTATCAATGTTTGCTTTTGTCAGGTATATAAATATGCTACAAACAAAAAAAATGTAGATGGTAAAGCTTCTGGTTTAATCTTTGGTCTTTGGTGTAATATATGATATAAAACGTGTATGCTACATATCACTATTTGGGAGGAAAAAGAAAAAAGAATGAATGAAAAAAGAATGAGAGAAGAACGAAAAAAAGAGAAGAAAAGTCAAAGAAAAACTAAGAGAACAAAAGAAATAATGAATGAAAAGGGAAAAAAGAGTGAATGAAAAATAAATAAAGAAAAAATAGAGAAAGAAATAATTAAAATGAAAGGAAAATAATATAAAATTAAATAAAGAAAAAAAATTAAGAAAGAAGCAAATTACAGAAATAATGAATGAAAAGAGAAAAAAGAGTGAATGAAAAAGAAAGAAATGAAAAACATAGAGAAATAAATAATGAAAATGAAAGGAAAATAATATAAAAATAAAGAAAGAAGTAAAAAAAAAACAAATAAAACAAAAGAAGTAATGAATGAAAAGAGAAAAAAAGAGTCAATGAAAAAGAAAAAAAATGAAAAAAAAATAGAGAAAGAAATAATGAAAATGAAGGGGAAAGAATAAAAAATTTAAGAAAAAAAGACAAAGAAGTAAAAAAAATAATAAAACAAAAGAAATAATGAATGAAACAAGAGAGAGTGAATAGAAAAGAAAAAGAAAGAAAAAAGGGTTAAAGTAACTAAGAACTAAAAACTAAAGGAAGAAAGAAAGAAAAATAAATAAAGAAAGAAAACGAAACATTCCACTATCCTGGAATGAAAAAACAAAACAACCAATAGGCAGATGGACATACAGTATACAGTAGACATATACAAGCACAGTGTATGATTTTGGTCACGTGTTTGCCTTTTAAGAAATCTTTTCACAACCTCGAGTGTATTTCAGTTTCTGGTCAGTGCTGGATTGGGCGTGTCACTTCCTCTATCTTTGGGTCCAGTGACCTGCGTGTTCCTGCGTGTTCCTGCTGATCTTTAGCTGATCACTCGCTCTACATCTATTGTGCCCGCCTCCTGCCCCGTGATTGGTTGGACAGAGAATGAGGATTACTACTGTTCTTTGCTTCGCTATTTAGACATCCTGCATGTGACCCTGTGCCTGGCCTTTCTGACGACGTTCCTGGTGTCCCCTCTGTATTTGTCCTGTTTGCGTACAGACGATCTGTCTACGACCTTTCGTGTGATTTCTGATATTTCTGATTCACCCTTTCTAGGTTAGTTATTTGCACTTTGTAAACACATTCCGTACATAACGTGTAAACGGGGGTTTGTAGGAAGTCATCGGCATTTAGACAAGAGTTTCCTCTTAGTTCTTTTAGCTAGTTTATGTTTAGTGTGTTGGCACTTTTACACTTTTGAGGAAATTTCAAGATCACTTTTATTGATCACTTTGTTTTTTTTTTTTGCCATTGTAAACTGGGTCATAATAAAGTAGATGAACAAAATAAAGTTCATCACGCCATCCTGCTCTCGCTTTCTTTTTTATCGATCTGTCGTAATGTTTGGACGTTTTCAGAAATCTGAGACGTTCATCGTACATATATTAAGTATTACTTCCGACGGTCCTCTTTCTACTGAATGTAAAATGAAATGTTCTTGTCACACTGGAAGCACACTGCTCTTCTCCACACTTGAGGTGTTAAGTGATTTTTATGCTAAACAGTCATTTCTGTCTGAAAGCTGCGGATATTTTGTCAAAAAAATTGCAGGTGTCATTCGATACGCCTTCGGTTTCAAATCTCTCTTTTTATATAAAATCGAGAACGTCTCTCTCTCTCGCGCTCGTTTTTTTTTCTTCCCCCAGACAGGATGACATTTCCTCTGCGAGGCAGAGCCATCTCAGACGCCCTGACAGACAGCGGCATTGTGGGAAATCTCCACTGCTCTCCTTGGGGAAGAGCGGAGGAACCGCGTCCTGCCACTCACACTCTTGCCCTCTGGCAAATGCTTACACACGTACGGTAATGAAAAACCACGTGCTTTATTTCATTTTTTATTTATTTTTTTACAGATGCACGGTGCATAAAAAAGCCCTCTTTAAAAATGATTGTTGCTATTTATACGGAGATGTTGTTACACGCGGTTTATTAGTACTGTTAATACTGTTACGTAGCCGCATAATCGAGTTAAATAAAACAGGCATGCTATTAAAATAAACAGCATTACGCTGAAACGGAGAGAGAGAGAGAGAGGCAGTGAGATGTAAAAAAGGCAGACGGGCAGGAGAAAAGGGACAGATATACAAAAAAAAAGAGAAGAAACGAGAGAGCAACACAAAAGAAAGAAAAGGAAAAATATTTGTCAGGCCAATAAAGCAACCTTTGAATTGGAAGACTCAAGAAAAAAGGACAGAGAGAGAGAGAGAGAGAGAGAGAGAGAGAGAGAGAGAGAGAGAGAGAGAGAGAGAGAGAGAGAGAGAGATCTCTTTAGACAGAGAGAGAGAAAGTGACGGAGTGAACGAGATGCAAGAGAGAGAGAGAGAGAGAGAGACAGACAGAGAAAGCAGGATAGAAGGAGACGAAGAGCTTTATTGGCATGAATGTTAACAAAAATATGAGATTGTTGCCAAAGCAATTACAAAACATTAATTACATTAGAAATAACATCAATCTGAATTCATAATATAAATATTCTAAACATATTAGATATTAAAGAATATCAATAGGGAGATTAAAAAAAGACAGGCACACTAAGGAAAAGGAGAGACAGGGAGAGAGAGACACACACAAAGAGAGAGAGAGACTGAGAGAACAGGATTGGCAGAGAAAAAAGACAGTATGGAAAAGGAGAGAAAGATGGTGAAAGAGAGACAGAGAGACTGAGGGAGAGAGACAGAGAGACTGAGGGATAGAGAGACCGCAAAAGAGAGACTGAGAGAGAGAGACAGAGAGACTGAGGGAGAGAGAGACCGCAAAAGAGAGACTGAGAGAGACACAGAAAGAGAGAGAGACCGCAAAAGGGAGACTGAGAGAGACAGAAAGAGAGACTGTGAAAGAGAGACTGAGAGAGAGAGAGAGAGACCGCGAAAGAGAGACTGAGAGAGAGAGAGACCGCGAAAGAGAGACTGAGAGAGAGAGAGACAGAAAGAGAGACTGCGAAAGAGAGACTGAGAGAGAGAGAGAGACCGCGAAAGAGAGACTGAGAGAGAGGGAGACTGAGAGAGATGGCGAAAAAGACAAAGACAGACAGGTAGGAGAAAATGAATGGATACAAAAAGAGAGGAAAAGAGAGCATGACACAAAAGGAAGTAAAGCAAGGGATAAAGAGAGACCGAGACAGATATTTGTCATGCCAATAAAGCAACCTTTAAAATTTAAGAGAAAGGACAGGCAGAGAGAGAGAGAGAGAGAGAGAGAGGTGAGAATGAGGGATAACAGTTAAAGAACAGCATACAGGCTGAACCCTAGGTGGCATCAAAGCCTTGTGGAGTGTGAGTGTGTGGAGACAGAGAGCCCTGCAGCCTCGCCGTGCTGCTCTCCCTCCTTCCTCCCACACACGCGCACACACACACACACACACACACACACACGCACACACACACACACACACACGCGCACACACACACAGTCAACTTCATAAAGTGGGATTAAACTAAAGCCGGGTGAAAAAGAATTAAAATTTACGACGCCGCTTTTGCTTTAATGAGCTTTGGCGTCCTTTATCAAGCCGGTGCAGTCCTCAAAGAATTCAGCTGGCTAATTAGTATGACGTATTTCCTTATCGTGTTTTCTGCTTTTATTGTCTTCCCTTGCGTGTGTGTATATTTATATGCGTGTGTTTGTGCGGTGGGCAGGACGTGGCTTTTTTTTTCTTTTTCTTGTCGCACTCAGAAAAAGAGGCTTTATGGCCTCCTCCTGTCTGATAGGTGCCGCTGTGCGTTTGCAGAAGACAAATTGATGTCCTGCAACGATGATGAAAGCACACACAGTGTGGGGGGAGAAAAAAAAACTAAACTGTGGCATAATATCCAGAGAAATGAAGCACGGCTTCGTACGAACAGATCCGAATAGCGATCGGGTAACAGAATGGTCGCTTGGTACCAGAGGGGACACACATGGTACACGAGTGACCCGTGAGGATCGAATGCTAAATTTTCTGGTAAAATTACGAGCACACCACGAGCACAGGACACAAGCTCACACACTACATGCAATCTGGGAATGCTGATCATCCTAATCTGCATGTCTTAGGACTGCGGGAGGAAACCGGTGTTCCCGGAGGAAACCCAACAAGCAAACCACACGCACACAGAGCCGAGGCGGGACTCGAACCTTCCATCCTTTTTCACTTCCCGTTTTCATCCCTAATGTGGCAAATGTGTTTGTTATAACTTAATAAAATGTCCAAAAGTCCAATTTGATTACTACGGTATATAAATTAAAAATAAACAAACAACAAAAAAAAATATTTTGCAGTAAGTGTTGATTGTAACATGAATTGCCTCTTGAAACGATGGCGATACATTGATTGAAACGGAATTGATCTCTTGTAAATACCAAGTTGTTCTTAATGCCAGCTGTTAAATCATTACTTATTTCAGAAATTCAGCCAAATAAAACAGTGTGCATGAGTGAAAAGAGTAAAAAGTGATCAGGCTCATGTCCTACATGAGGATGATGATGAAGGCGATAATGACTATAATGAAATCTTTCCTCACTTCTCATTGTAAACATCTAGTCTTCAATAATATCTCGCTAACATCCACACCCCGTAAACAGATAACTACTCTAGATGTATGCGTGCCATTTCCTTGCTATAGCCTCTACAGGATTCCTCATAAAATGAATTTTAAAGAAGATTTCCTTACTATTATATTATTAGACCTAGAATAACTCCTAGGTCCTGGACTCCTGAAATGCCTCTCGGTCTATAGACTATAAATCAGGTCTGATATAAATCTAGACACGTTGTTTTCATGGGTGTATTTATAAGCATTTATTCAAATGAAGTGATTGCATGAGAGCAACTTCTATTTAATCAGTGGGGTTGGTGTCACAATTTTGCTAGAACCTCTGGCAGAGAGAAATATATTTCATTTCGGAGAAACACCGCATTCACTCACTCATCGTCTATACTGTATCGCTTTATCCTGTTGATAGGGTCGGGGTGGGGCTGGAGCACATCCCAGGAGACTCTAGAGACATCAAAGGGCACTCACACTGTCATTCACACACTGAGCAATTTGGGAACACCAATTAGCCTAATCTGCATGTCTTTTGGACTGTGGGAGGAAACCGGAGTACCCGGAGAAAACCCACCAAGCACGAGGAGAACATGCACACAGACCCGATGCAGGAATCGAACCCGGAGCTTTCACTGCATTACATATGATACAATTACGCAGTGGTGGCTCAGTGGGCTAAGGCACTGAGTTACTGATCGGAAGATCGGCGGTTCGATTCCCAGCTCAGCCAGGTTGCCATTGTTGGGCCCTTGAGCAAGGCCCTTAACCCTAACTGATCCAGGGGCGCTGTACCATGGCTGACCCTGTGCTCTGACCCCAGTTACGCTGGGATATGCGAAGAAGGAATTTCACTGTGCTGTAATGTATATGTGACAAAAATAAAGGCTTTACTTTACTTTATTATCTACAGTAGATTGACTACAGTGAAGAACAATTGAAATTGCTATATAATAATCAATATTTAGTACAAAGTCCTTTAATCTTAAAAAAAAAACCGCAGTTCTCTTGCGTCACTTACTCAGTCCACGCCTGCTTGATGGCTTTCTGAAGATGATGTACAGAAATTCGCCGCAGTTTTAAACATTTAACAGTTTTAACCATTTTTGTGGTTTCAGAAAGGAAAAGTCCTGACACATATTTGCTCCATGTATTAACTAAACCACTATAAGCACAACTCTTCAGTTGGATCGGCTCGAGCTAAATAGTGACATCATCCGTTTTTGTGTTTTAAAAACAAACAAACAAACAAAAAAGAACCGAATGTTGTCTTCAATCCTACTTTTGGACACAACTGTAGATGTGTTGTATAAATGTTTAGCTTGGATGTATAGTGTTACTGTATATGTGTGTATGTGTGTGTGAGACAGAGAGAGAGAGTGTGAGAGAGTGATTTAAAGCTCCTGTCGGAGTGGTGGATATGACACAGGAGCGTTTAGTCATATACACTCGGTTCATTAGGCGGCTGAGGCTGTGTGTTACACGCTACATTGAACCACCTCTGGCCCTGTCCTCCCTTTCCTTCTCTCTCTCTCTCTCTATTTCTCTCCCTTGTTCTTACAGGCCCAGTCAAAGCAAGTCTCCAGAAAGCACAATTAAACTTCATGACTGTGCATATTTGCTCTCCCCTTTTCCCTTTATTACAAAGGGCGTTCATTAATCTGCCTTTTTTTCCCCTTCCGCCCAACCCCCCCCCCCCTCCCCAACTCTCTCTTTCTCTCTCTCTCCCCACCAAGAATGCTTTTTCCATTTTAGTGAGGCGTGACAGATACCGAGGTGAATTTAAGTGAAGACGGCTAATTAAATCAGCAGTAAAATGCACAAGCCTACATCTGATAAGCCCTGATACTTGAGGGGGGTGAGGTGGATATGAGGGTGGGGGGGTGGGGGGGGGATATAACGCCGAGCGAAAGTACTTTCACTCCGTTTCCAATTTAGAGCATAATATTAAATCACAAATTAAAACAAGCGCTCAGCCTCCGCAGGTAAATTGGTTGCCTTGTTCACTGCATGCTTGGTTTTTAGAGGCTGGCGTGGTGCGTCGACGCGCTGCTGCGCTGGAACACTTCGAAAAGGAAAGACATTAAAAGAAAAAAAAAAAAACCTGTGGTAACCATACAGCATGGTTGCCCCCCCCCCCCGACCACAGTAAGAGCTTCAAACTCATTATTTTACATTTTAAAAGGGCCAGGGAATGGTGTAAGGCTGGGGATTTTAAACAGTATGCTGATGATCGCTCTTAAATGGGATCTCAGAATGGGCTGAATTAAACAATAACTAGCAGAATTTACAGAACTTAGCTTTTAATGCTATTCAAATGTAATACCTGCTTTCAAGAGTACGTCTTTCCTTTTTTTTTTTTTTTTTTTAATTATGCAGGTTAAAAAAAAAAAAAAACCTTTCAACTATATAGTCCATAATGTACTCATCGTTGTATAAAATATTAAACTTATGATTTTTAATAGAAACATTAAATTAAGTTTGTTAGAAGAAAAAGGGGTATTTTGACCTTCAGTTTATCAAGAAAAGTCATATTCCCCCCCTAAATATTGTTTCCTTTCATTGTAGATTAACAGGAGTATCCTGTAAATTTTTTTGTAATATATTAATCTTCACGTTTAATGATCTCCTTATTATTATGATATACAGTTTCATATAGTTGAAATAGGGTTGGGCAATTAATCGAAAAATTAATTACAAACCAATTATCAATGTCAGTTATTAATATTATTTAAATAGAATTTTTAACTCAACTAAAACGTTCCCCATTGTGTGTTCATGTACTGTCCCCCTTAAAAACATACAAAAACTGTGTATGTAGTCACATGACTCCTCTGCATCCACCCTGTGACAGAAAAACATGAACATGGTAATTTTCGTTAGAAAAAAAAACGTATCCCAGCCTCAATAGTTCAATAGCATAGCTGTAGAAGGCTCTGATGACAATACCGGTGAAAAAGCCCTTAAAGTACCGAGGAGGAGTTTGGAGGAGGCGGGAGTTTGTGAAGGAACTACGCAAGGTTCTGGAAGAACCCTAACATCATGAAAGAAACAGAGTGCATTTCATCCGTGACGAGCAGATAGCAGTCCCCCGACCCTCATTAACAAGATTTATAGCAGCTGAGAGATACCCTCCAGTACAGATGCATTTGTAACTCCGTGTCTCTATAAGAAAATGTGTGTGCTGGAGTGAAGAGGAAAATAAAACCTTCTGGTAAAATATATAAACGGATGCACAAATGAAGACTGCTTACAACCTGATTAAAATACCCAACTGTCCAGTTTTGTCCAGCTAGTCTGAGATTCCTGTTTGTAACCCGTGGAACCTGATGTGATCTTCTGATGGTGCGGGCCGTCCTCCTCAAGTTTTGCGTATGTTTTGTGCATTATGTGTGGAATGGTGCGGTTTACTTATAGTACAAAAACTGTGAAAAAGTCGTATGCAGATAACTGCTGTATAACTAGAATATCTAAAAAAAAAAAAAAAAAAAAAAAAAAATTCTACCCTCTCAAGAGTACTATAAAAAGCAGTAAAGAGAAAATTAATGAAACAAAGTAAATAATTGGTGTGACAACACTTTGCTTAAAAAATATATCATCTCGGGTACAATTTGTGCAGTTTCATAAGCAAAGCAAATTAGCTGCCTGGTTCTGCTGAACATCCTGCAGACCCAGACCCAGCCACAGTCCTTCTGAGGACAGGTCACAACTGCTTCTTTTTTCATGTATGCAACACCCAGAAGCGTTTTGTTTTATATCATTTTATTAAAAAATAGCCTTTTACATAATATGCTGCTTGCTTTTCTGGCCCAGAGACACTTTCCTCCTGTACGATGCAGTTTTTCGCTGGAATACTAAACTTTCTTTCGGTTGCTCCCATCAAGGGGTCGCCACAGCGGACCATCTGATCCGCACACGACTTGCCAACCGTCCCATTTATCTACCCAGGTTTGGGACCGGTACTACATGTAGTGGCTGGGTGGTATGGGGTGGGGAAACTATTGTTAGCGGATCTCAAACCCAGCTCCTCAGATCCCCAAATCAACAACCTAGAACCTCAGCCGTCTGAGCCACCACTCTCCTGATTGTAGCTGGAATACTATTAAGTCGGTACAAACATTGATATTAATATTTTTAGCTGAAATACTAATGTTTGGAATGTTTCTACGGGGGGAAAAACTCCAAAAAACTTTTTTGACTTGAATATGCCAATTTGTATGAATTGTGTTGATGTACATTATCTGCTCTATGGCATCATTTGTTGAGTTCCTGTCTGGAAAAGACAACAAATCATCAAGCAACTACTCCCAGACAAACCTCACTGCAATAAATTCCCATGCTGCCATCTCACTCTTTGAAGTCAGAGAGCCCCAGGATGTTTTCTTTGGGCTAAAGTCTCTTTGCACCACTATGATTGGTGATGAACACACCAATCTAAATATTTACACAGTCAATGTATTGACACCTTGTTCTAGTCCTGTAGTGCGATGCTATTCTGCTCACCACCTCTGTTCTGCTGTACAAAGTAATTTATATGAGGTACTAGATGCTTCGTTGCAGATCAAAACAATCTGGTCACTCTCCTCTGATCTCTCTTATCGACATGGTGCTTCAACCCACAGAACTGCTGCTCACACCTCATGTTGTTCATTTGCCGTGTGTGAAATTCCCACCAGCCCACCTGGCAATAACAAGCAACGACTAAAGTCAAGACAGTTTACACTTCTTTTCCTCCTCCATTCTGATATTTGGGGGTGAACATTCAGTGAAGCTCTTGACCAAGATGCAACAATGTCCACTTTTAAAAGCACTATAAAAAAATGTAATTTAATAGAATTGAAATGGCCTGTCTGTGTGATTAGACTGCATAAATAAAAGTGGACAGTGAGTGTATGGAAATAGTGATATACAGCACATCCTTCCCTGTAGGAACACACCAAAGCACAATTTTGTCATGACTGCTACATAATAATCAACTAAAGACACGCACCCAGATGGACTGTGCCCCGAGTCTCCTGGGATAGGCCCCAGGCCCCCTGCGGTCATGTACTGATAAGTGGCATAGAGAATGAGCTATGTGTAATATACATCACTGCGCCATGAGTTATGAAGTCTTGAAAGTCAACAGGATGTGCATAAAAAAAAAAAAAAAAAAAAAAAAAAAAACACCCGCAAGACACGAGAGCCGCATTCATTTTCTTTCCGCTAACAAAACCGAGGACTATAATTTTATATATATATTTTTCAGGTTCACCAAGTTCACCTAGAAAGTAAACTACTCGACAGAAATGTGAAACTTCCACCTCGTACATCCTTCCCCCTTTTAAGTAGCTTACAGTCATGCCTAAGAACACCTTTACCAATCTGAAAATCACTGTAATGCACTCCTGCTCATGGTACTGTATAGTGCTTACATTTGCAGCTTCCGTATTTAATAAATAAGAAGTTAAAGTCAGCTTGTGGTGGTGAAGGTGGAAATGGGGGGGGGGGGGGGTGTAAATTAATTTAGGACAGTCATTGTAATCTTTTCTCCTCCACGTCTGAGCCTCGGAGCCTCAGTGTGCCGCTTTCTGGCAACACATCTTCATCTTTCTCCAGATGCTTGAAGGCCACTATGTACTGTAACAGTAAAGTCCCAGACAGAACTTAAACTTTTCATCCACTGGTCCAAGCTTTCATCTGCTGTAGGTTTTGGCCTGCACATGACTGATCTATTTCTCAGTAGAACCGTGTGTATGAGACCACCATTGTAGGCTTATTAAAATCTATTCAGGGTTGAGTAATGGGGCAGGACCATCACCTTCACTCTTGTTTACTCCACAAATTGGCCCCCGAGAGGGGAGGAAGGCGTATGGCTCGCCTAGTTAAAGTGATAGAGGTGACGCTGCTGCATTGATTTTCCCTCCATCTTCATAAACTCCTAGTATCTAGTGAAACACAGAGGGCCGCAGTTTGAACCCGGGGCTATCACCCTATGGACAGGTCCCCGAAGGTTCCTTACTGCCTTTCTAAATTACACTAACCTTTGGTCAACACCGTGGTCATGAGTGCAACAAGCAAAAGACGTACACCCTCCACTAAGGGACTCCGGAGTCCTAGTGCCCTTGACTTCAAGAGCTTTTAGAGCAAACTTTATTCTTTATTTCACCTTAAAACCTGTGTCTGGAAAGAGATGGAATGTACAGGTTAACAGATGAGAAAGTTGACCAAAGAACAGAAACAACAGCTTGGTGAATGTATTACGGCTCCCTCTGTTAGTGTGTGTGTGTGTCACTTTGTTAAACGTTTAGGATATCTGGTAATAGAACCTCCCACAGTCCAAAGACATGCAGAGTAATCAAACTGGTGTTTCCCAATTGCCTGTATTGTGTAAGTGTGTATGTTCTTGTGCCATGTAATGGAGCGGCATCCCATCCAGGGTGTATCCAGCCTTGGTACAGAATCATCTCCAGGCCTCCTAAGATCCTGTACTGGATAAGTGGTTTTGAAAAAGTCCTTAGTCAGTAATCTTTGGGCTTTGTTATCAAATATATTGTAACATTTGACATTTTATACGCTGTCAATCTTCAGACCAAAAGTGGCCCACATGTGGTTCCTCTCCAAACTGTTGCTACAAAGTTGGAAGGACACAAATTCTATCCTGAATCATTTCCATTTTTTCCTTCACGGACAAACTAATAAGCAAATCTTTTCCGGCCTCACTATTTCCTTGTGGACAAAATAAATTCATTAAAGACATGGGTTGCCAAGGTTGACGTTTAAGGACTCAACTGACCAGCACTCCAAATCCATGACCTGAACCCCAGGAAACACCTTGAACTGCACCTCTGGCCTGCTCGGCTAATATTAGTGCCTGATATCAATGCTCTTGTGGCTGAATGATCACAAATCCCTACGGCCATGTCTCTCACAGAGTAGTAGAAAACCTCATCTAAAAGAGTGGAGGTTATTGTACAGTAGTATGAAAGGCGGTATTAAATCTGGAACAGGATTTGTACAGTATGTTCAGGCTGGTCATGAGTCCATCATATGAGTGATGGTTCAGGCAATACCAGTCTAGAAACTTTCTTTTTGGAGGATGACCTAAGGAAAAGCTCACTTACTGTGTTTTACTCATGCTAATGCTAATTCTCTGAACATCAAGCTTTTGTAATAAATATAGATCAAAAATGATGGTCGGTTCTCTTTCATTTATTTCACGACCCACAGACCTCATTTCTTACCGTCACTACAATTTGTTTCCAGAGATATAGACAAAGAGTAGTAACAAGATCTACTGGGGGGAGAAAAAAAATGACAGCACTTCATCATAGTCCTTCTCACAAGTGTGAATCTGTTCCACAGAATGGATCGACTGCAACCTAGCGCTCAAATATAAAAAAGTTAATTAAACATTTTAACATAAATGGCTTCGTATTCATTTTCTGCTGACATTTACCACTGGAAATTATAGAACACTTAACACACAGAAATGCATTATGACGGTAATAATGGCGCTACATACATTTTTAAAAGCTCGGATCATTCTTTTCCATCCACATCAAGATGCCGAGCGAACAGCGCCCAGGCCGATGAGTAATGATCTCCATTTTCTCTTTCAATTTTCCATCCAACAGTAAAGCAGCCAGACTGAGGCACTTAATTAAGTTAATTAGGCTAACTTAATTAGGCCGTTTTGCAGGTCACTGTGCGAGTGGTCTGATTGATGAGTGCGCTTGTAAAGGTAATCGCCTTTAGAACTGGGTTTAACAAACAGCATGTTAACTGCGGGATCATAAATAACGCTGAAACGCTTAGCGCAGGGCTCGTCTGACACGTAAAATCCTGTGCTTTTAACAACCGGGTCGATAAATTTGACATGTTAAAATGGAAAATCGCAAGGTCAAAAAAAAAAAAAAAAAGGAGAAGGATTCGGATTTGTCACTCGAGTGTGATTGAGCTGAATCGACTGAGTGTAAATTACAAACGTGGGTTCTTTTTTTTTTCACTCAGGTCTGTTGGACAGCTAAACTTTTCTCACTATTCTCTTCCACTCCTCTGGGCATTTTATTCACATTTGAGCCTTCAGAAGTAGTGTAGCTCCTTGGAACTCTTCATTTGCCATGTGCGTTCCTGTTTATCGAGTCTTCTGACTCAAGTGCGTGGGGTCGTTGAACTCTTCACATGCTTTTTCCGAGTCCTCCGAGGATTACTGAGCCTCGTGGAGCTTTAAAAACAGAGCCGATATGCCCGGACCCTTCATCGTGGGAGTGTAAATAAGGCTCAAACAAGCCCCGCTCTGGGTTCTGACGGGCTCTCAAATTAAAGGCCATCCATATATTACAGAAGAACTGTCGTTTTATTGCCTGAATCAATTCTTTGCGGCTCTGGAGGTGATGGCATTGGGACGCGGCTCCTGATGGCTGGAGGTTTATCTAACATGTGCAGGCAGGGAAATACGCAGCTGGCGTAATGAACTCAACTCTACCTAATAAAGGCTTTACTGCAGCGCACTGACCCCATCACACCCTGCATATGCCTCCATGCCCATAAACCAAACATGATATATCTTTTTTTTTCTTCTTCGTCTTCATTTAATACAGGCAGACATAATTAAGGGATTTTATGATACAGCGTGCTCGCACCGACGAGTTGTCCACGGAGAAACAGATTTAGCAATTTTTTTTATATTATTATTAATCAAGACCTGAGAGGCAGAAACCCATCTGCGGTGACCTTTAAAAAAAAAAAACGTTAAGAGAAAGTTTTAGAGAGGGACAACTTGGCGAGACGGATCAAATCGCGCTGTGCATCATGAGTATCTTGTCTCAAGCCTGCGTATAACACTGCCCGGGCCCATGATGCATGTGCGGTGTTTTGCCCCGTGCTTTGATCGAGATGTAGCGTATGAGAAGATGGCGGTGCAGTGCGTGAGCCAGTCTCATTTCTCTAAATGCTTCTCTGCTCTCATCTAGAAGTCAAGGCTGGAAGGGATAACAAATCACCTCTTTGGTTCCACTTTTCACTACTGCTGCTTCTTCATTTGCCAGCTGCCAACGAGAGAGAGAGTGACGTACATCTTTAATGTCGACCCTTCCTCCATCTCAGGCAGAAGGTGAATCATGGCCGGGTTTTCAAATGGTTTTTAGAAAAAAAATAAAAAATGCATGTGGAGCGATTTGCGGAATGGCTAGAGTGGTATTTGCGATATATTACCGGATTTAAATTATAACCCTCGGAATAACATTTTGGGTGAAACACATTGAATATGAAAAGAGTTTTGAAGAAATTTAGTTAATACTGCCAGTATTCCAGGCTTGTACAAGACCTTACAATGATTGAGATGACCGTGGCAAAGGTACGTGGATTTGCACACAATACAGCAACGAACCATAACAACACGGTCCAGACGTAAACAGCAATTAAACTGTTAGAGCAACGCAGCTTGGGTGGTTCTCATCACTTCATACTCCATAGCACCACAATGGAATTGCACCCACTGCAAAACAAAACTGAGAATTGTCTTATTTACTGTGTAGCGTAAGCAGTAACAGTTAGTTGCTTAACTGGACGTTTTTGCAAATAATTTTATGTAATTGAAGTCTTTTTCAAATGTTACTTGAATACGCCTGTTTATACAGTATGAATGACAAGTAAAGGCTGAGCTCTGCTACTGTACTTTGATTAAAATGTAATTCCCAGCAGGGTTACAATAATAATGCTGATGATTAAAGTAAAATGAGAAATTATTAGAGAAATTGCATTGCAATGCATTCCTTCATTTAAAACTACTTTGATCTGTTCTTGATATACAGAACGTTTAATCTTTTAAATCAAAATCAATTCATTTTCTTCTGAATACTGAAATACGGAAGCTCTCTACACAACTAGAGCTAGTTACATGAAGCCTTTAGGACATGAATGGATTGACATGATATAAAGGTTACGAACAAATTGTAGTACAGTAATATACAGATTAACATGTTCTCATCAATTCCAGCTTGAGTCTTGAGCAAACCCATTCCTAATGCGTCTCCTATCCTTATATTTAAGTTTGAGTCATTCTTTAAAGGAAGAAAAAGACATTATAAGCTGGATAGATGATGGAACTATCCTAATCATTTAAAAGAAAGAAAATCTATTAAATGGGAATCTGTAATCAACCCCCCCCCCCCTCAAACCCTATCTAGTTCTTCAATGAAGTGTGAAGGGAAAAAAAAGAAGGTTTTTAGGAGGGCAGGAAAGAGATTGCCTTTGCTGCTTAACCAAAAGTCCAGGAGGTTTAGCGTGACATGATCTAAAATCCCCTATAACCCTAACCCTTACCCCATGGGATACGGTAACCACCAACACACTTATCCACTTGAAACACACACAGTTTTCTCCACAATCTGGTTCTTCTCCGCCAATCTAGGAGGAGCTGGATCAGGTCCGACCCCACTCCATGGACTCTTGATTCTGCACTAATGATGAAGAAATAACTCTTCATGAGTGTATTAAGTACAGTGTTGATTTTAGTGTGTGGCTTGTCGTAATACAGCTACCTTTGGGAGGTTGTTAAAAGGAAACACAGCAGGAAAGAAAAAAAAAAACCCCCGACATTATTATTAATCAATATTATGCTTGCCGAAAATTCAAGCTAGACAGAGATACCAGGCGGCAGCGGATGCTACAACAGAAAGTCTGCTAGGCCTGAAGAATGCGTATGCCAGAGAGAGAGAGCGAGAGGGAGAGAGAGAGAGAGAGCGAAGAGTGCGTAGCCCAATTTTCGCAGGCTGTGTGTAAGCGTGTGATTAAACGGGATTGCGTCTGGGCTTTCAGGCTCTCTGGGGATTGGAGCGGTTCCCCCTGCAGGCTGCCAGAGAACTCGTTTAAAAAGTGAAGGCTTGCTTAATCCGCCGTATGCCTCCCACTGTCTAAATCTCTTTTGTCTACCTCCGCTCTGCGCTTTTGTTCGCAGCCGCTTAGCCCTCGTGTTGTAGCAGCAGGTCATCATTCTTATGCTTTCTTCTGCGCTTTTGACTTACAACACCTAACAGGGTGCGCGATGGGGGTCAACTGTCAATTCAATTCCTGACTCCGTATTTTAAAAGGCAGGATTCGAGAGAAATGCATTTGCTGTATAGAACCAGTTCAGCTGTTTAGATGTAGAATTCTAGAATTGATACAATATGCAATTAGACAAGCATGTCCATACAGTGATCAGCCAAGACTTGCCGTACTGCTTTAATTAAATGTGGATCAAAAATTTAAATGCGTTGGACAAAAGAGGAAGAAAAAACACGATGTTCCTATTTTCATATAATAAAAGGGAAAAAAAAGGAAAATAGATGCCACTTATAATGACCATCATGGCTGAACCTTGTAGTCAATCCACAAAACAAATGCCTCGATCGTCTTTAACCTTTTGATGTTACCGCTGAACGATAATCCCGTATTGGCGTTCCTGCCACGCAGACATCCCACTATGCCTTTTACATTCCACTTTCTCTTTGGCAACATCAATTAACCTCCATTTTCCATGCAGATAGAGCCTGGCAGGCCCAGGCTGGCCTTTTAAAGATAAATTGAAAAGCTGGTACATTTATTAACTTAATTAGGTTTGGAAGTTGAAACACACTGCCTTTGATTCAATGAGGGGGGAAAAATGTGACTAGGGGAAAGAAAGGAAAAAAATATATATAATTCTGAAGGGAGAGAGACATTAAAATGAATATGGAAAGCATGGTTTGAGTCAACAGTGTTCTTTGTCTCCAGAATTAAGGTAAGAGCTTTTGCCAGACAGGTATTCTAAGAGAAACGATGGCTCCGAGCTCTGAGTCACTGCCACAGCGGCTGAAGCAAGATACCGGAGAATTAAAGTGGTGGATGAATTCCCCCTGACCGTATCGTCATTAAAATT
The DNA here is from genome assembly GCA_030347435.1 of Clarias fuscus. Lineage (NCBI taxonomy): Eukaryota > Metazoa > Chordata > Actinopteri > Siluriformes > Clariidae > Clarias > Clarias fuscus. The sequence goes on along the minus strand of CM059217.1, from coordinate 9,758,769 downwards.
TCAAACGCAGGCGACTTTGCTTTGATCTGCCGTTAAAGGAGCCAAAGACATACAGTACATACTTCATGTTGAATGTTTGAGGAGGCCACCTCTTGAGATTAGCAGTAGACTTTGACTGCATGTGAAAAGCATCAGCGCAACTATTTTCATAGCCAATAAAAAAATATATATAATTGCATTTAAAAAAAAATAAAAAAAGAAAGAAACTTTGCTATACTGTTTATAGCAACAAAACAGTATAGCAATATACGGGGGGGGGGGGGGGGGGGGGGGGGGGGGGGTGGTTGGTGGGTGCCCCAACTGACCCCCAAACCCCCAAAGAAGGAGCAACTCTTAAACTGGACGCGGAACTTTCAAAACATTCAGTTAGTGAAATGTACTTTTTATGATGGAAAAAAAAAAAAAGTTTTTTCCAAGTTTTCATCAAATAATGTTGGCTAGCACTGTGAGAAAACAAAGGAAAAAGTCTGCTTTGTTTTAAAGGTATTTAGTATTTAATGAGTCTCTCGCTCTCTCTTATTGCTTATTGAACTAAAAACCATGAAATTATAGTTGGGCTCAAAACCAACACCTCAATCTGACCCACCAGTGTGATTTTAGTCAATTTTCCCCCCCCAGGTGTATCAGAACGCGATCATCTGATGACATTACAGCCCTGTCTTCACCTCGGCGTCCCTTAAGCGACTCTCACCTTCGATGATGAGGTGTCACATTCCTGACAGATCCACCCATAGCCTGTCTGCTTCGGCGACTTCTTCAAGGGAGGGTCCAGGCAGCCGAAGTGGTAACACAGCTGACACTCGTCACACCTACGGAGAGAGGGAGAGTGATATTACCAGCGGGGATATAGCTCAAGCCAGGGAGCAGTGTCTCCGCTGACACGTGCAGGCACGCGGTCTACAAGTATCCCTGCCAAAAAAGCAGCATGGTCCTCATCAGGCAGATTTGATCGATGGTGACAGAGCAGTTTCCTGTCAGGTAACAGATGCTTAATAGATTCAAAACACATTGGCACAGCACCTCTCACATGGCCTTGTAGAGCCATCATAAAACACGCCGGCTTGATTGGCTCGCCTGAAATGGGTTTCTGTGCATCGTGCCAATAAATCTTTATAGGATTTTATCTTTTTTTTTTTTTTACCTATTTCCAAGCTTAAAAAGGAGAATCAGTCTTATGACCATCCACCATTCCAGCATGCAAACCTCAGACATAAAACTGTGTTTACTTTAAAATCACTGGACAATCCATGCTTTTGTGAGCTGTGAAAATAACATATAGTGTTCCAATGAGAAGCCTAAGGAAACTTGAACCAAGCAAGACCTCCATTTATCATGCAAAGGCTGTCATTGGTGAACGCCTGGATGCCCTTCGGGACAGCTTCCATGCCCTCCCCTCTCCGTTCTGCCCGTAATTAACTAATTATGTTGCAATCAATAGTGAAGATTCAGATTTGGCAATGTAAATCAGATAAGGGCCGAGGAGGTCAATAGGCTCCCTCACCATTCGTATACGTTACATGGATGAGATGTACTAGGCTCTTAGCAAACGGTGTTCAGGAGGAGAAAATGAAAGAAAAGCACTTTATCATTTGTTGGCCTTAACTCAAATCGGATCTTTTGTCCATATTTATCCGAGTGCTTTCCCTTCAGAACACTACATCCGACCAAAAGCATACTTTGGTTGTGAGGTATTCACAAAGATGGGGTCAAGCTCGATAGGAAGAACGCAGTGTTAAATGACGCCGAAGCCCTTTTCAAAATTTGCCCGAGCAAAGCCACCAAATGCTAATTAAAGGATAGTGATGGATATAACACAGCACTAATGAGGGGAAAAAAGGGTGGGATATGCACACGGCTAGAACATCCTGTCAAAGAAAAGAAGGTTGCTTTGATTTATGGACATTATTTACTTCATTACATTGCATTCGGTCGAGGTCTCCACCAAAATAGCAACAATTTTCCCTTTCGCAAAAGTCACTTTTCAAACTTTAGCGAACGGTCTCCCGCCGCACAGTACTGTACCTGCAGCAGTCAGGATCTTTTCCGTGTAAGAATATTCACTTGCATTTAACTCTTCAGAGAAATCTTAAAGGGCAGGAAGCTTGGTTGAGGATTTCAGTGTGTATGAACTAATAACCAAACCGAGTGTCAGATTATAGATTAAAAACCAATAATCACATCACGGGATTTCAAATGGCTTGGTCAGATGGTGCAACTAAATAAACTGATCATAGGGTTTCCAAACAAGCAGCAAAATGTTTGTCGACACCTGACCATCATACCCATGTGGGCTATTTGAACATCCCTTTCCAAAGTTCTGTTATAATAATTCTTCTATAAAGCCATTCTAACCAGATTTTTTTGTGTATGGCTTTGGGGATTTGTGATCATTCATCTTCAAGTGCATTAATGAGGTCAGACACTGATATTGAGGGTGCACTTGGTGTCACATTTCATCCTGAAGGTGTTCAGTGGGGTTGAGGACACTCGAGCTCACCCCATCTTAATGGACCTTGTCAGGTAAGAATCAATTATGGGTCTGATTTACCATATAATCTAGTTGTCTCCGCAATTAACGTCAATTCCATTGGATTTCCAAATAGTCTACGAACCAATAATCTAATAAAAGACTAGTAATCAACTAACAGAGTTTATAAGAAACTAGTGTAGTAATGGAGTTCCCAACCAAAGGGCCATCTCAGGTCAGGTGGCTCAAATTCATAACTTGGCAAAGAGGTTTTTCAATCAATCATCATAAACTGACTCTACAAACCAATGATAGGGAAACAGAGATGCCAAACATCCTCTTAAAACCACTGTTCAGATGCTTTCAAGGTTATGGAGTTCCCCCACCAAGAGGTAAATTAGACTCTACCAACAAATAACCACAACATGGTGTTTCAAACAGCTTTATCACCAAAGCGTTACAATGATCATGGAGTTTTCAACAAACCTGCCAAATTAGACTCTACAACCTAATAACCAGATCATGGGAATTTCAAGGGATTTTTTTCAGCAAGACAATAACATGATCATTGAGTCTCCAACCAAGCAGCCAAATAAAAGCCCGGGGTGCCCAGATATGCAAAAATGATTCGAGAAAAAAAAAAAAAAGGTTGAAAACAAGAAGAACATCGTTTTCACAGTTAGAGCAGCAATTCGGAAAATCAGTACAGTTTCCAAATGTCTTTCAAGTGCCTTTGAAAACCAGACAAGGGTAATTATTAAAAGGTTTAGCATTCAACAATATTTGAAAATAAATAGTATAAAATATAAAATAAAAAGGTGATCAGTCATTTCTGCACCAAACTAAATGGAGTTCTTGTTACACTGACTAGTGATTTCATTTTAATTAGTGATCTGGTATAAGAACATTTCACTAGCAAGAAATGCGACTTTCAAGAAATGAAACTTGAGATCCTAACATCATTTGACACAGAGTTTTTTTTTATTGAATATCACTCATTTAGTCCTAACAAACTTGAAACGATATACATATTAAGAACGACTGTACTCGTATACTGTATGTGTTTATCTGAAACGATGCCGGAATTTATTTCCCAAGCTTGTCTTAATGGCATGCGCTGCTCATGTCCTGATATGCCAAGCTCGTATCACTATCTAATCCACATATTCCTTGTGACAGAGCGATGAGCAAACGGGCTGCCCTCGGCGACAGACTGTCAGCTCGAAACTGCCTCCATTACATGATCTCTCTCTGAAGAAAAGGAGGAGGGGGGAGAATTACTGCACTCTACTCTCATCCTATTGTTATGTGTGAAAAACACTGGCTGTCCCCATTAGCAGAATAGTTAACACAAGATTATTTCTTTTTCCATGTCGTTTTATTTATGATTACTTTTTGGAAAATTGACAGTGTTGAAATAAACTAATAAGCTGATTAAAATTGAATGACTGGTATTCACGAAGGGGTAAGTAAATTTTTTTTTGCAACTGGATGTTTAAGAAATCCACACAATAAGTCAAGCCTTAGACTTCATTATTTGTCTACTTTAGTATATGGTCTGAAAAGGATAGAGGGGGTGGGAATTAATTAAAAAAAAACTGTGGCTTCCATCTTTTAAATCCTGCCTATGCCACCCAGGAACTCCTGTAACCTTCAAACATGAGGAAATGGCTTGGAGAGTGGTCAGGACTGTTTGGGGGCACTCATTCAATGTTCACAGGAATGACTGCACTGGGCCGGGATTGTAATTCATGGAAGTACGGTCTTCTCCTTTCAAATGTTTTACTGCGGCTAAGAGTCTCAGCAATGTACTGTGCTTCCAAGTCTTCTGTACATGTCAATCAGTTTTATGCCTTCACTCATGACGAAATTTCATCACAAGCCCTAGTTTGACTTGAACACCCCTCATGGTTAAATGCAAATTAAATAATGCACTAATTAGTATGAACATGTTTTTTGATTTATATGTTGCTTTATGCTGGATGAGCAAAGCAAGCTTACTGAATGTCTACGTCTAGGTGGGATCTGGTGATCAATGATCTCTTCTACTTCTTCTCAAGCGCTGTAATGTTTTTTTGTCTCTTTATACAGTATATTTGATAAGAAGTCGTATATGAACGTATCATAACTGAGAAAATCTGTTAAACTGTGGCTTGCCACTGTTGATGAAATCATGCTTATGATACGAATGGTATACTTGTTAGCTTTGTTAAGCCTTCCTTTTAATATAGAACCAAGTTTATGTAGCAGTTAGGCAAAATTACAGAACAGCATTAAGACACCATTATCCATAACCAGAGAATACTACTAATTACGGACGTGTATGAGGAAGTGAAGTGAAGCTAGAAAGCGGCAACATCAGCAACATCATGAGCATGGATACGGTATGTGCGCAGGAAAGAGGAATTCAAATCACCCTCGAGACCGCTCTGTGAAAAGAAGACAAATGATCAAGAATGTATGTGTGTCGTGCTAATGAGTGCACGCTTATTGTTGCATACAGCAAACGATTGATTTTGCGTGAACCCTCCACTCTGGCAAATAAAGAAGGATCAAGGAGCGGGAGACTCCTCTTCTCTCCGCAGGAGAGTTTAAGAGCCGTGGCATCCACAGGAGGCCTCTGTTTTATTAGTGCTGGCCATGACGCTTCGCCGTTTCACGCCTTTAATTACTTTGCCTTAATGAACCTTTTGTTGTGTATCATGGTTTACCATCTTTGAATTAAAACACTGCTCAGCCATGCAGGCCCAAGCTGGAGCGAGGAAGGTGATTATGGGTAATTGGAATTCAAAATGACAAGACCTGTCCACTGAAATGGCTTAACCTTGTCAGTTTCCTAAACCTTAAAATGGACATATAAATTTGTTTTCTAATTATAAACAGATTGCAACAAGGTTTGTCTTTAAGGTAAAAAGCTCATTCAACAGAAAGGCAGATAATTTCTGTAAACAATTAAAACTTGTTTATTTCTGAAAAAAAAACAAAAAAAAACTATGTATTTGAAAGTTTATTTGAAAGGAATCAGAGCATGACCAGAAGGCAGGGTGCTTATCAGTCTTATGCTCAGGTCAGAATTTTTTATTTTAATTAATAAATCAGTTATTTTACACATTTCAGGTCACCATAACCTGTGATTGTTACTTATTTACTCTCGAAGCCCATGCACATGCAGCAACCACCAAGACCGTGAACAGGTTTTGTATACTGTAACTACCTCCCTACATGTTGTTTAAATCTATAAGCAGTTAGATCTATCTGCAGATTGAACAAAACTTCTAGAGAAAAACGTCTAGATATTTAGGGCCTAAGCACTATGACATCAGCCCTATGTCTTCAGAGTGTGTAAAGGGCACTATTTTATTCCTAAAGATTATTAGGGCCCAAGCACTATAGGGGGCGCAGGACCCTCTTGTTTTCCTAAGGATTTTTTTCTCACTATTTTGGGCTTTTTAGGGGTCTAAACATGCTCAAAAACTCATGAAATTTGGCAGACAGGTTGGAATTTACTGCCATTGGGATGCTGGTGAGGATGGTGAGGGTCCCGGATGTGGTTCTGGGTCTTCACACGAAATTTTGCTACAAAGCTCATATACACGTCCATGTAACCTGGTATATATTTAGAGCTCATTGGGCAAAACAGCTTTCTTTTTCAACGTCATGGGCTCAACTCAATAGGAAGTCAGTTAATTTGTGTCGTTTGCAAAATGCACCCGAAGGAATTTGATATACTCCTCCAAGGGGTTTTATACGATTGCCAGCAAACCGGGCCCATGTGATCTAAAGACACTGAGGATGCAAAATTGCTGAGGCATTTTTGATGTCTCAAACGGGTCAGCTGTGACGATGGCTTAAACCGGGTGGCGATGGCGCAGGGTGCTTGGGCCCGCTCATTGTTGCTTGCAACTATGCTTATGTTTGGTTTAAATATGATCAGAGTTGAATGACGCACCTTGCTGCTGCGACTATTGTGCATGCTACCTGTTCTGAATTTAACTACCTGCTGCACTACATACATCAGCCAAGGGGACACCTGCCGAATGGTAGACATTTTCACTTTTATCATGTACATTTTGATCTTTTCTTAATAAAACAAAAACATACCAAAAACTATGACTGTCCTGTCCTTATTCACACTGAAACAATTTTGAGAAGAAATCTCGCCAGTTAGAAAGCCAGGCAGATTTGATAAGCATCAGGTGTATATACTATATGTAATACTTTGAATTCCATAGATGAAAATCTTAAAAGTTTTGTTAGAGTGGTGCCATAATAAACTAATGCATTTCCTTATGCAATTAACTATGCAGCTTAACAATTTCACCCAATGTGTTATAATATTAGATTAACTACTGATTTCATGCCAAGTCAGTTTCCGGGCAACCAAAACATGTGACTGGGCTGCAGACTGAAGCTTTTGCACTAAGACCTATACTTGTCCATACTTGATAACATTTATTAGTCATCTAATCACATTAGATCCTTTTAAATAAAATACATATGGTAAATAGGATAGCACACACAGGTCCAAGAAAAATGTACTACACAGCTCTCAGTACTAATCATGTGGACCAATTCTATCTCTTTTGCACTGATGAATCGGTCTAATCCCTTTGTAGTATCTGTAATATGCAGGTGCCAGCTTCTATCTGCTCCAAGCACTGCCCTTACACAACCAAGGTCCTTGATGCTATCAAAGCAATTCAAGTGCATTTTAATCATTGGGAAAATCGAGCCGCTTTCCTCTCTCTCGTTTTATTTTTTTCCCCCCTCTGGAGGCCCAGACACAATCCAATCACTCATAAGAGACTGTATTGATTGAGCTAATCTTATTGGGATTTGGACTAAGGAAGGAGGAGAAAACACGATTGATCACTTTTGTCCACGACACGTGTTGCTCTCGGAAGGCAAAGGCGTTATCCCCTTTCACCTGCCGTTTAATCTCAGGGGGAGTTCTTGGAGATCCCATGCTGAGCTCTCTCAGCACCGGATTTACAAAGCCGGTCCTAACAGAGATGAGCTGTGACGGCTTAATTCAATCAAAGGACGTTTCGGAGAGATACCATACAATTTTTAGACAAAAGTGCTCAAGACGTGAGTAGGCATTTGAGTAACTGAATCGTTGCTAATTTGGTTGTCTGGCTTTTTATTTTATTTTATTTTTTTAAAGGAAATGGCAATCTGGAACATCAGAGGGATTTACTTAAATATAGACAAAAAAAAAGTAGAAGCAAAAGAGCTGACTTCTATGGTCTGACATGCTTGTTTGTGTTTGGATATGCTTCCTGTTACTGATTTTATAGATACCTTACAATCTACTATAGATCCTCATGAATACAGATCATTCAAATGTCAAAGCACCTAAACTGGCCCTATTTGTAAAAAAAAAAAAAAAAAAAGATTATAGTATAATTGCCAACCAGTATATACGCCCCCTTTTGTTGCCAAAAAAGCTCTGAATCACTGACATTTAGGCATTTTCTTATACACCCTTATCCAGAGCGAATTTTTAAAAATCTCATTATACACCAGGGTTAAGGGCCTTGCTTAAGGACCCAACAGTAACAACTTGGTGGTCGTGGGTTTTGAACCTGGGACCTTCCAAACCATAGTCCAATGCCTTAACCTCTGACCTGCATCAAGCCATGGACCCCAAAAAACCTCAAGGTAAAACTGTGGCACCAAGACTTTAGCAACAGATCATTTAAGCCCTGTAGGTTGTGAGTTGGGCCTCCATAGATCAAACCTGCTTGTCCAGTACACCCACAGATGCTTGATCGGATTGACATCTGGGGAATTTCTCAACATCTACTTTTAGTTTTCCTCAAACCATTCCTGAACAAATTGTGAAGTGAGGCAGGGCACATCATCCTGCTCAAAGGGAATCTGTCTGCAACAATGTTCAGGAAGGTTGTACATATAAAAATAACATGAATGACAGGGCCCAAGGTTTCCTAGCAGAATTTTGCCCAAAGCATAGCTGTCTCTTTCAGCTTGCCTTCCTTTCATAGTGCATCCTGGTGCCATCTCTTTCACAGGTAAGTGACGCACACAAACATCCGGCCATCCTGATGTAAAAGAAAATGTGATTCATCAGACCAGGCCAGTTCTGATATGCCCATTGTAAATGCATTTGTACATCAACATGGGATTGGTTTGCAGCGACAGCCCCTGTTTGTTCCGACACCTTTCTATCATAGCCAACATTAACGTTTTCATCAATTTGTGCTACAGTAGCCTTCTGTGGGATAAGATCAAACAAGCTAGCCTTCACTCCTCATGATCATCAGTGAACGATGACCCCCATCACTAGTTAACCTTGTCCTTGGACCACTAGCTACTATCGAAAGCATACAGGGAACACCTCATCTGGGGAACTTGGCCTCCAAATTCCCCAGATGTCAATTTGATCGAGCATCTTTTGGATGTGCTGGACAAACAAGTCTGATCCATGGAGGCCCAACTCACAACTTGGAGGGCTTAAATCTAAACACTACAATTTTGCCCTTGTGAAAATCGCTCTGATCCTTACACTTGCCCAATTTTCCTTCTTCCAACACATCAACTTTGAGAACTGACTATTCAATTCTCACTTTACCGTTCAACTGACTTGCTGTCTAATATATCCCACCCCATGACAGGTGCCACTGTAACAAGGTAATCAATGTTATTCATGTTACCTCTCAAAAGATTGAATGTTATGGCTGATTGGTGTAATATTGCAAATCTATGAGGAAATAAAATATTTCAGAAAAAACATGGCTGAAAACACCAAAATTAAACTGGGGTTATACTGAGAATACTTAAATGGAGCTTGTTTGGGGGTTAATCTGCATGCCAATTCTGATTGTTCCTTTGTAGAGTAAATTAAAGTGAAGCAGAGCAAGTTTCAGACATTGATCTTACAATGTTTACAAAGTGGAGAAAAAATGGTCACTAGCAATAAAAGAAAACATAAAAACAATTTACTTAATGGAAGAAAAGAAAACCTTTCTGGGAGCTTTCGCCCACCATTAAATCATGCAAGCATTGATACTGAACATGATCACAAACAGGGTCCTCTTCCTTTTTTTTTCTGTGCCACAGTGATTGTGAGTCTCACTCGCTACAGACTTCCTTTTTTTTCGAAAACGGTTGAAAGAAACCCTGCAAATTTATCACCCGGCTTGGTCGCAATTACCTGGGGAGAGGCCACGTGAGCCGGATCGATAGAGCACAAAGCGCTCGGCCATTGACCGGAGGCCATGACAAAGTGCCCCAAAGGCTTTTTGTGAATCCCTTCAATAAGAGGAGCGGATTATTGGCCTTCCTGCACTTTTTGATTAACGTTGAGATGGGAACAGTATTATTATGGAGCTATTGTTTGACAAGGAGGTGTTGCTAAGACTGGGAGAGTAACTGAGGGAAAAGGCGCACTAACTCGTTTTTATTAACTCATTACAAAACAGCTCACTCGGGGAGTTGCTAAAAGGTTGCACAGGGAGATGGAGAACGGCACGAGAAACTTTCAGAAGTAGGAGCTGCGTCTAAGTTGTGTTTTTCCTCCTGATGTTCAGCAGGGGGCTGAAATGAGTCGAGCTGAGTCACCACCTTCACCCATCACGCTAACGGAACAACTATTTCAGACACTTTTTTTTATTTAAAGGAAAGAAAATCTTCAGGAAAATAGGTCGGAGGAGGGGGAAAAAATGGTTCTGAGTTTTGCCTTTCTGTGAAAATCTAGGTCCTCAGGGCAGCAATTCGTGCCCACGTACAGAGGAGTTTGTGGGCTGAAGGGAAGAGATGGAAAGAAGGGAGGATCAGCAGAGGAGAGGAGATCCAGACATGCACTGCAGTCAGCTCGATGCAATAAAACACGTTAGGAAGTTGTGGTGTAATGGGTTTTAGCTGCTAGGCCACCCTTCCCACATAGTTTCCCCTCTTTTAATGGTTGGTAGGGTAAGGGGGGGGGGGGGGGGGGGGAAGCAGTGAAGTCAGCAAAACAAAATGCCGCCATTAAATCATCTGCACAGATCCTGTGTCAGGCCTGTAATAGGAAAAGAGGCCATCGTTGGAAAGGTTACTGCTCGTCCAGATCCTACTGTACACGGGCGCGCGCACTCTCACACTGAATATCCTTCAAGTCCTCAAGAAACACATAATCTCAGATATAATCGATTCAACCATATCTTTATTTGCCATACCAAGCAACATTAGAGTCATTCAAATTATTTATAGTCGTTCACAATGCTATTAAATCCTCAATCCTAATTGATCCGAGGGTTCACATGCATAACAACGAGACTGTATTCATGGTTGCAAGATAACTCAAGTTTGTATTCATGTTCTTAATGTAATTTCAGGAGACACCCAAGTAAACGAGATTAAAAGATGCTGAAGGATGTGATGAGGCATTTATTAAGCTTCAGAATTTCTCTGTTTAAAGGACGAGCATGTCAAATTTTGTCAAATTAACTTCAGTAGTCAGAGGGAATAAAGTATTCTGGTAAGGGAATGAGTCTTCCCAACCATTCACGGTGGCTGCGGTGGGTAAAAATGTGGTGAATTTTCCAGACATCGAGATGTTAGCGATTTTAAACGAATTCGCAAGGACATAAAAATGACTCTACAGCGACTCCTCAGGGTACACCCTGAACAGGATGCCAATCAACCACAGGACACACACACACTCAGGGCAATTTAGGGACACCAACCTGTCTAATTGGCATGTCTTTTGGACTGTGCGAGGAAACCAGAGTACCTGGAGGAAACCCAACAAAGCATGGGGAGAACATGCAAACTCCATGCACACAGACCTGAGGCCTTAATCAAACCCAGAACCTGGAGGTTCAAGGCACTAAGCCACTGTGCCACCCTGAAGTGTGGAAAAGGTCTATAGCTGGTATAAAGGAAGTGTTTACAGGAACTTATGTGTGTAATAGATATTCAGTGTCGATCTTTTAATCAATAGAAAGTTGCTAGTGTTGATAAAACTGATTCCTCTATAAGAGCAAGTGCAACTGTGTTTTATTCTTTACTCAAATATTATCTATACTTGGCGATTTTGCATCAGCTTCACATTGATGACTGAGCACAAGCACATCAAATCCTTGTCTAGTGTCCATGGAAATGTGCACATCTTAAGTTATGTCTCTCTGCATTCTGTCTGTAAGAATATTACACCTACATTGGAGCTGAAACAGCAAGCAGCCAGGTCTAACCTGCTTTAGAATGCAGCACTCATCAAAAAAAAAAAGAAAAAAAAAAAGAGTTTGAAACAGACTTGGAAGGCAGCGATATTTCATGATACCGCTAAGATAATGGCATCATCTGCCGTTCTTAGGTCTAGAAGTGCACCGGTGGGGTCAAGTTGTGCTTGGAGAGGAGGGGATAATTTTATTCCTATGTTAGGACTACAGATTTTTAGGCTGACTGAGAAAAGGAAGCTTGTTAGGAGCAGAATCTTTTTCTTTCCATTTTGGATTAAATAATGAGAACCTGAACAGTTTCAAAGATATGAGAGATGAAATGAAAGGTGCTATTGTAAGCAGAACTCAACCTTAATTAAAAGTAGTGGATCCAGGCTCATAATTTAACCAGTTAAAGTTCAGCTAGGTAAAGTCGGAATGAAGTGAAACTAACCTTTTGAAACGAACCAGTCTACTGCTTCCTGTACTCAGCAAAATTTATTTTGACCATGCGCATTACATTATTTCATTTGCATTTGGTAATTTTATTAATTTACCCGAAAAAGCAAAAAAACAAACATGGTATTGGGGCTAAAAAGTAAATTTTCCTGATCCATGCTTCGTCTTTTTTTTTTTTAATACAGAAAATGTGTTTTCCAAAGATGCTACTCCTAAAATTTATGCAACATGGACATGACCAACCTTGCAAAGCTCCTAACGTCAGCCATTTTTGAGAGATGAGTTTATATGTGCCCCAATCATGGCCATTTTTCAGCATTATACCGTCTCCATCCATCCATCCATCCATCCATCATCCAGGAACCTCTGTAACTAGAGACCATGGAGGCCAATGGGGACCATTGCATTTATACAGTATTTGTATCAGATAAAAAGAATCGCATTTGCTATATACAATTTCATGCCCTTTGATGTCTGTAGTGTCCGTAACTTTTTTTTATTTAAATCTTCCAACGATCTTAACTGTCATTCAGATGAAACTTGGCCAATTTAGATTTCACATAAAAGACATAATCCTAAAAAAAAGTGTATTATTCTAAAATAAAAAGCAAAATAAAAATAAATTAATAAATAAATGCCACATGAATTTGACATGGTTACTATATATATACATATATATATATATATATATATATATATATATATATATATATATATACACACACACACACACACTATAGATTTTAGCTTTAACCAAAAAAAAAAAACCAAACACCAATTTTAGTATCAATACTCAAAGAAATACGAATCATTTGCATTTGAAATTATTGTTTGAAGCAAAACAGTATAACCAAATGGGAATAAATGCAATGGTTCCCATTGGCCTCCATGGTCCCTAGTTGGACTACAGAGGTTCCTAGATGGATGGTTTGAAGCGAGACAGTATAACACTGAAAAACTGCCATTTTTGGCACACACAAAATCATCTCTCCAAAACGGCTTAAGTTTTAGGGAATAAACTTCAGAAGTAGCTTCTTTGCAACACACATTTTTTTAATTACTGTATATGCATGACATAAAAAAAAAAAAAAAAAAATCAGCACCAATATTGTGTTTTGGCCGACAGTTTTCATGTGGCTCGCATATCATAAACTTGTACTAAAAAACAAACAAACAAAGAAAAAAACATGGCTAAACCGTATTGCAGAGTGTACACAGTGAAATCTGTTCTGACAGCCCTTGCACACAATGTCTCAGCTCAGAGTTTTGGTGGGCTTTTGTGTGCTGCTCATCGCAGCTTCTGTTGTTGTATAAGCACAAATGCTGCTTGTCTGCTGCCAGGCACACTGAGCTTTTTGCTATGCCGTTAACCAGATTTCCCCATGAAAGCTCTCTCCGCTCTCTTGCTCTCAGAGCTGTGAACTTGGCATGGGCAAGCAGGGAAGGATGAAGTGAGAGGGAGGATCATGGAGGAACAGGGAGCCATATGATTCTGCGTGCTTGGTTGGGTGAGAGAGAGAGAGAGAGAGAGAGATGAAGCAGGGAGAAAAAAGAGAGAAAAAAAAAAACAGCACACTGAGACATGCTGGAGCTCGTCCCGGCTAAAGTAAATAGATCATAATAAACACAGTGTGCCGAATCCACCTCTCTCATTTACTCTGTTTCACTTGTTCACTGTTCTTCTTCTTCCCCCCACCCCCTCCCTTGTCCTGTCCCGTGTTTGCCTAGCAGAGCGGATCCTGTTGGACACGCATGCCGTCCCCGAAAATAAATCAGCCAGGACAGGAGGGGACGCGCGCACACACGGTGCACTACAAGCCAACGCTCGGCGCTATTAATTAGCCCAACCGAGAGTCATTCATCACGGCGGCAATAAGGTGAAAAAGTCAAGAGTTTATTACAGCTCGCACAATGCCGAGGCCACAGCCCGGGGACCACACACACACACACACACACACACACACACACACACACACACACACACACTCACAGAGTCATTCTGCACATGCACTCATAAGATCTTAAATGGTTTAGGTTGAGGTTAATAATAAAAACAGACATAAATACATAAATAAGTTAAATATTCCATTTTAAAATGAGTGCAAAAAAAGTTTTTCTTTCGGTTGAAATCATCCACGAATGATAATGTTGGTATGATAGGCACATGAAATATACACAACTGCTCGACTAATGCAACGTCCATTACAAAATGGATCAAACCTCACACTATATTGTATCCTACTGTATGCAAGTTACCTTGGATGCAAATGAGCTTCTAAATGACTCCATCATAATCACATATCAAACAAAAGAAAAAAAAACAATTGTTGTTCGATAGGATGTAAACAAATAGTATGATAGAAACCATGCAAGTCTATAGATAGATAGATAGACAGATAGATAGATAGATAGATAGATAGATAGATAGATCAGACTGCGCTGACAATCTTTGCTGTAAAACGTTCAAGTATGGTGGCCGCAAAGTACAGAGCACATGAACGAACCCAAAACACAATAGACAATCAGAAGACGGACAAAAAACTAAAATCACAACAGCAAAAAATATAAAGACAAATGTTATAGCAAAAAAATTGCACTAAAGACACAACAGAAATAATATAAAAGACTACAAGAAAACAATAAACACTACAGCAAACCAAATACTGCAGCACAACTACAAAGACTACAGAAAACACTATAGCAAATGTACAAACACAACAGAACAACTTCAAAGACTACAGAAAAAACAAACACTATAGCAAAAGTATAAACACTACAGAAAAGCTAGAAACAAATACTACAACACAACTAAGACTACAGCAAATCTGTAAATAAATATAGCACAACTATAAAGACTAGTTATAGTTGTGCTATACACTCCAGCAAAACTATAAAGAGCACAATAAATCACAATACGGATCTGCACATTTGTTTTATCGCAAAAGGCTGCAATTTATCACATGTAACATACGCATAGTGAGGAATTTAGGTAGATTTTGTTAGTAATTTAAGTGTTTGTTTGTTTGTTTATTTATTTATTATAAATTATTTATAATATGATGATTAATAAATATTTGCAAACATCTTAAGATTATCTCGATTATTCACCTAGGTAAATACATTTGAATTGGAAAATTTTATATTTAGTAGCTACATGTCAAAATCCAAATTGCAATCGCAATATGTGTCAAAATAATCATGATGTGATTACACAACAAACAAGACTAGAGCAAAACAAACACCATTACAGTGAAACAAATGCGCAAAACAAACACCATTACAGTGAAACAAATGCGCAAAACAAACACGACTAGAGCGAAACAAACGCAAAACAAACACGACCAGAGCGAAACAAACGCAAAACAAACGCAAAACAAACACGACTAGAGCAAAACAAACGCAAAACAAACACGACCAGATCGAAACAAACGCAAAACAAACACGACCAGAGCGAAACAAACGCAAAACAAACACGACTAGAGCGAAACAAACGCAAAACAAACACGACTAGAGCGAAACAAACGCAAAACAAACACGACCAGAGCGGAACAAACGCAAAACAAACACGACCAGAGCGGAACAAACGCAAAACAAACACGACCAGAGCGGAACAAACGTAAAACAAACACGACCAGAGCGAAACAAACGCAAAACAAACGCAAAACAAACGCAAAACAAACACGACTAGAGCGAAACAAACGCAAAACAAACATGACTAGAGCGAAACAAACGCAAAACAAACACGACTAGAGCGGAACAAACGCAAAACAAACACGACTAGAGCAAAACAAACACGACCAGAGCGAAACAAACGCAAAACAAACACGACCAGAGCGAAACAAACGCAAAACAAACACGACCAGAGCAAAACAAACGCAAAACAAACACGATTAGAGCGGAACACACGCAAAACAAACACGACTAGAGCGGAACAAACGCAAAACAAACACGACTAGAGCGGAACAAACGCAAAACAAACACGACTAGAGCGGAACAAACGCAAAACAAACACGACTAGAGCGGAACAAACGCAAAACAAACACGACTAGAGCGGAACAAACGCAAAACAAACACGACTAGAGCAAAACAAACACGACCAGAGCGAAACAAACGCAAAACAAACACGACTAGAGCGAAACAAACACATTTACAGTGAAATTATAAAGACTAGAGCAAAAAGTGCAACATCAAAACTAAAACCCCAAAAGCAAATCTATGAACACTACAAAACAGCAGTACTACCGCAAAACTAACAGCAATAAAACTATAAAACACTACACAGCAATACTATGGTCACTACGTCAAAACTAAAAATGCAAAAGCATAGTGGACAATATTATAGCAAATCTAACACAATAAAACGAAAGCAACACTACAGCATGACTTACAAAAAAAAACAAAAAAAAAACATTGTCACTATTGGTGATTTTTTTTTTCTTTGCTGTTGCATTTATTTATTTATTTTCATATGCAATTTCATGTATGATTTTGTAATGCCACTTTCTGTTTGGCTCTTGCAGTTTGGGTTTCGTTCTTCCATTTTCTAATTTGTGGTCGTGTTTTCTGATGACCATTTCAAGTTCCTGTTGATATCTTTTAGGTTTACTCTTCGTTCTGCGATTTCTGTTTCCGTGTCCTGCACTTAAAGGCTACCATATTAAAGGGTACGAATACATACAGTAAGAATCCCACAGAGGGACACTTCTAGCTATCTCGACTAAAATATAAGGCAGCTGAGCTGTCGTAAGTACAACATGCTTCACCACGAGGCAAACGGTGAACCACATCACAATTCTGCCTACACATGAAAAATAAAGAAAGATGTGATACCGACGACACCATCACCGCACACAACCCGCTAAATTATTTTCTCGACTGATAGTTATCAACTACAATGTAAATATTAATCGTCATTTTGCAATACAGATGTACAGATAAGTAAATACTTTACGAGAAAAAGGAAATACTGTTGCGCTTCGAATTCTCTACTCGCTACTAAACAGTTTCACATGGTATAAGCAATAAGCAACGAGAGCAGCACAGGGTTCAGTTCAAAAGCATTCATCATGTGTTAACACAGAGGACAGACAACATTCAGGTTGAAAAAAGGGGGGATTTGCAGAAAGATGAGAGGCAAAGAGGAAAAGGAGAGGGCTGCACGGAATCGTCCCAAACTGGCCAGGATTGCATGAGGGCCACTCGCAGCAGGGCTTGATAAGAGTTGGAAAGTTCCCCATTACACGAGAGTCCAAAGCACAAGCGGCTACATGTCCAGCCTCAGAGATTCTGTCCGGTACACGTTAAAGTCTTAATCCAAAATGGCTACCTAAGTGTCCTCAAGATCCACTTAGTCCTCTTTTAGAATCCACTGTGGCACAATCACCCTTTAATTCACAAGCTTTAGAATCCATGTGTCATTAAAAAAAAACAAAAACAAAAAAAACAATCTCTCCTGAAAGTTTCTCTGTGGCACAAAAGAGTCAACGTGTTAAATTCCACGGTTGTGAGCAGGAAGTGATGTCAAAGGTGACGGTCAGCGGAGGCCGTCGTCAGCGACTTCCTGCCCCGACCTGGACGCCGCTCTTCGAAACGACTTAATCTGCCTCTCTCTTTTTTCTCTTTCTCCCTCTCTCTGTCCCTCTCTCATCTTGTCCCCAGTTTTTTTAGGGGAGGAGCGTGGGGGGGGGAGGTGGGAGAGGTGGCGCCCGGCTCTCACGACCTGTTTAACGCAAAGATAGAGCAGTCAGTCAGGGCAGCACACCGTCACGCCACAGGCTAAAGGCCTACACACATCAGATTTGGTCATTTGTTAAAGAGTATGTAACACCGCAAAAACAATCCACACACTACAGTCGGAAAAAGTTCACTGCTTTGCTCATCTTTTTCAGTTTCGAAATTCTCTCTGCGAAACCAAATAACAAAAGATTCTCACGGCTCACCGGGTCCAGGCACTTCCAACCTGTAAAGCGCCATGACTGCAAAAAGTGCAGCGCTCACCTTAAAGATACCGGTCACAATGTTTCGTGTTTCTATCCCTTAGTTATAATGTTTAAACATAACATGCATTACTTTCTAGGAAATACTGTGAAATTGAAAGGAAACGTCTACATTTAAGAAATGTTCTATTTTTATGATGTGTTCATTTCAAGGTCGTTTTTATCATGCAAGGTTTCTTACCAAGAAAGCAAGTTAAATTACACACACATCCAAATGACTCCATATATTTCCAATTTCTTCAAGGTGAGATTCTGAACTACTGAAATAAAGACTTAATTATTTACGGAGTGAGTTGAAGTGTCATGTTTTCATGTTTGTCCTTAAAGGTCCCATATTTTATTCTTCTTTCCCAAGTTAACACAGGTCTAGCTTTATTTATACTGCTCAGATAATGTTTTAATTCTTTTTTTTTTATATATTTCACTCCTCCTCCAAATGTGCTGTTTCAATGTCTATGTAAATGAGCTACTGCTTAGCCACGCCCCATCAGAAAACAGGAAAGCTGGACAAGAAGCTGAGGATGGGGACCTTCTTAATGAGATGAGGTTTTTGATTTTAATTGATTTAAATCGTGTTTGACTGGAGACACACCTAAATGTCTAAAAATTTGTGAATTTCAGTATGCGTTCGTAAAGTTTATGCAGTGTTTAGTCTTACTGATTTAAACCCTGGTGTGACGGTCCAAAATTCGCAGAGGTTTCTAGCGCACACATGAATTTTGGATGCGGTCAAAAATGCCTATTTTTATAGTTTAAACCCTAAATATGCTCCCAAAACACTTTAAATTAATTTCAATCTAAGCTTAATACATTATCCTTAAATAATGTAAGGGTAAACCCATGTACTGTACTGCTGTGTCTCCCGCAGTGCTAGAATGTTAAATACAGATGTTACACATGCATACTGTATGTACTGTAATTCATGCAAGCGTGTTTTCTTTGGTATCAGTACTGTAGGGTAAATACGGTAATAATTCACCATCACAAGCCACGTTTTTCTCTATGGTTACTTTGTGTTCTCTATACAGTACTAAAATGCATACAGCATTATATTTTACACAGACATTTAGCTAAATTTATGTTACAGAATCATTACATTTATATTTAGTTCTTGAGAGTTTTAATAGTTAAAACGCATGAAAAATTATATATTGCTACGAATCGAATATTATATATATATATAAATATATAATATTATATTGCTGATCGGCGAATTTGTGGAGGTCGACTTTATAGAGATGGGGGGGGAGAAAGTATTTCCTGTTTTGAAATTATTATTATTTTTTTATTTGTTTAATTTGAATATTACACAAAGCTGACCCGAGTAAATATAAAATGCAGTTTTTAAATAATGATTTGATTTATTAATAGCTGTTTAACCTTGATGAGGTTGTGAGAAGCTCTCTATTTAGGATCGAATCATTTTCTCACTGCAAACAAACCAACATACTTGGAACCAGATGGAGATCATCTCGCTCAAAGCGTTTTTATGGTATAAAGTGATTGAGAAAGGTACATGACTTATCAACTCAACTGCATGATGTAAATCAAATATTCAGTGGGATTCTGGGTAACGTCCAGCGTCGGTTTTGTAAATGTGAACTACCTAAATGAGCTAGGTGCGGACTGAGCCAAAGGACAGAGCTGTAGTGCTGCAGAAATATAATGTATTCTGCATATTAGGAAAAAATGCATGAAAAGAAGGTGAGGAAAATGGATCTCGATATCTAGATATCGCACTGAATCAGGCGCTGCCTAACAATAAGACGCATGGAAATAAAAGGTGCTCGGTGAAATGAGCAAATGTGACAGTTGCATAGAGAAGGCTGGTGTGGACATATCACGGAAAGGAAACCTGCTCATTAATCATAAGCAGATTAATGAGTTTCTCTCTAAACATACACCCACCCACAATCCCCCCCACACACACACACATACACTCTCTCACCCACCTAACAAGGTTCTCGTTGTCGCCGGGCCCTTTGCAGGTGGCACACTCCGTCCTTGTGTCATCAGCTTTTGTTTTTTTCTGCAGCACTGACTGCCGCTGCCTGCGTTCCCGCGGTGCCGGTTCCTATGGAAACGCAAGCCATTAGAGCTGTGTGTGTGTGTATTTGAGGATATGATTGCAGAAGAGCTGAGAGTGCCGTGCAAACATTCCCTTGTCCTTCTCTTTGCAATATTAGAGACAGATGAGACAGAATGAAGAATAGAAAGAAGTGAGAGTTCACCTCTATCTTTTCTTCCTCGCAGATAGACACCCTCTTCCTCTTCTGGCCCCGGGTTCTCTGTTTAAGACAAAATAAAATCCTTAAATAGGCACTGAACACTATTGAGTTCAGAACAATGGCTTAACGTTCTTTTTCGTCGCATCTGAGAGTTAATTTGCCTGTAACAGCCCGCATTGTTGCTGGCTATTGTAGTGAAAGACAAAGCTCCTCAGCTCGTCTCCATCAATACTACACCCCGTTCATTTACTTCAGTGACTCATTATTTACCAAGAGTACAATTAGATTTCTGTATTTGTAGTTAAAAAACATTAATATGTGTTGTCAGATCAACAATCTAATTATGAAAGGTCTACAACTGATGATATGATTAAATATATTACAGTATTCAGTTTCATACCCCACACTGCAGCACATGGTGATATTATGATATATGATGGTTTTCTATCATATGGGGGACTAATTGGTAAAAGTGGTGTGTGATGGCCTGGAAAAGCCCTTCACACGGTTAACTGAGGTACCAAAAAAAAAAAAAAAGGTGTTGTTTCAAAATGGGTAAATTATTGCCCAAGCTAATGAAACAAGCAAAGAAAACAACTAAGGATATTTCTTATTCCTGAAAATGACTGGAAATGACGTTGAACCATGTGATCATTGAATGAATGAATAAATAAGGAGATCACTTAAACTCTTGGTGACGTCGCATAAAAACCCTCAACAATAGAAATCCGAACTGTGTCCAATTGTGAAAGTAAGAACATTTCCATACAAACACAATGGATTGGGACTGAACAGCTGCGTCCATAAGAAAAGCACTTCTTGGTGCATCTCATCAGAAAAGGAGACTTCAATTTGCTAGGGAGCATAAAAACTGGACTTTGGAGGAATGGAGAAAGATTGTGAGTTCAGATTGACCCTGTGCACTTCCATTAATCGATATCGCTCACTGTAAAAGCCTCCGGAGGCAGTGTTATGATCTGGGGTTGCTTCAGTTGCTCAGGTCTAGGCTCAGCAACGTTATGCGGTAACAAAATAAAGTCAGCTGATGACCTGAATGTACTGAATGACAAGGTTATCTTATACTGTACATCTATGTTTTTCTTCCCTGATGGCACAGGTATATTCCAGGACTCAACTTGTAAGAGAGTGGATTTGGGAGCAGGAGGGATCATTTTCACGTGTGAACTGAACATTGTCACCAAAGATAAAAGCGATCGAACACAATCGTAATGTGTGTGACTGTTTATTTTGGCCAGGCATTAACCCAGAAAAAGTTTCCAGGAAATTATTTTTCAAAGACGTAATAAAAACAAAAATCTATAATTTATTCATTCTCTTGAACCTTTAGTTAGCTAACAAACAACAAACAAAATTGCTTTCAGATATTTTCACTGGCCAATTTAAATGTATTAACATTTTAAATAAAAAGTTGGGCGCATTTACCACTCTGTTACATCAGCTTTGCTTTTAAAAAACATTCTTTTTTTAATCACTGAAAAACTGTAACAATTAGTATACTCATTTGACAAAGTGGAGTGTTTGCCCATTCTTGCTTGCAACAAGACTTCAGGTGCTCAACAGTCCATGGTCACTGGTGTCTGACTCTCCTTTAAATAATGTGTCATACTATTTTCAAACGGAGACACATTTGGATGACTGGCAGGGACGTTAAGCACACATACACATTCGGTGCCTATGACGCCATCCTGTTGTAGCAAGTGCAGAATGGTGGTTGGAATTGTCTTGCTCAAATAACCATGGACTTCCCTCAAAAAAGACGTTTCCCTTGACAGCAACAGTCTGTTTATGGCTCTACATCAGTGCTAGCTTCACACATGGCCTGTGTCGTAGGCCCTAATGAATTTGGGTACAAAGATAGAAGTTGGCCTTTGAACCTTTTGCTGATAAGGTTCTGTAAGGTCCATTTTGTCTGTGGCCCAAAGAACTTAATGTCCAAAAATCACACTTAAATGTGGACTCATTTGACCATAGCAAGTCCAGCTGAGGTGAGCTTGGACCAAGAGAGGGCTGGGGTCAGGCCTGATACCGCATCCTTGCTCAAATGCCCACAATACCAGCCTGGTGGAGCTAGGGCTTGAACCGCCAACCTTCTGATCAGTAAGTCAGAGCCATAACCCACTGAGCTACCACTGCCCCCTTGGAGGTGTTGCATAGAACTGATGTTTGGCTTTTTCCTTGTGTAACTGAGTTGTAGGATACATTTTCGGGGTACATTGTCAGGGTACTGGTTCTCAGAGAATCCTGAGTTTCTCATGCAATACCATCTGAGGCAGATTCAAAAGTGGTTTTCCGGCCTTGCCCTAGACATGTGGCCTTACCCTATTTTAGGAAATTACCCAACTTTGATGTCTGGCAAGTAATCTTTGGACAGTTTCAAAAAAATGTGTTCACGATGCGTAAAGCTAAATGGTCCAAAAGGCACACAGCAACAGAGGACTCAGCTATCCAGTGTCATCCAGAATAGGACCAGGGTCCCTTTCAAGCCTGGTTCTTTTCATGGTATCCTTTTCATGGCATCTGAGGAAGTTTTTCCATCACCAGTCACCTCTGGTTTGCTTAGTAGAGCTCTAAATCTAAATCCACTGGATTTTTTAAATAACACTGCTTTGTGACAATGTCTCTTAATGAAAGTTTTAGCCTTGCTAAAGTAGATACGTTTCTTCAAGCACAAAAGATACAAAGGGAAATTCAACCTTAAGCTCTTGGCTTTGAAAAGCATGTTGGAGACTTTTAGGCGTACAGGCTGCACTCCACATTGTGTTTTATGAGCAACTGCTCACCAGGTAAACATCCTCAGGGTAAAACATAAGAAGGCAAGGAAAGGGCTCTAAAAAGGGATCTGGAAAACACTTTGAATCTTTTGAATTATAGTGATATATTTTTTATTTAAAACCTATTACCACAGTATCTGTATTATAACAACTGCAAACTCTGAGCAAATATATACTGTATGTTTACTCAATATTTCCATCCATCTATTTTTCTACATGACTTTGTAAGAGACCTGAAGTCCATTCCCAGGGAATTTAGCGCACATGGTGGGGTACATATTCCTTGTGTAATTAACACCTATGTTACAACCTATTAGAATTTTAGATTGCATGAGTAAGTAGATGGGTGGGTGGAAGGCTTGTTTGCTGGCTGGGTGGTTGGATAGATGGATGATGACTGTGTTGTTTGTTGGATAGATGGATAAAGATGGTTTGATGAATGAATGGTTTGGTTTGTTGGTTGGAAGAGTAGATGGATAAGTAGTTGGTTTGGTTAGATAGGGAGATGGATGATTGGGTTGGTGGTAGGAGGTTGGATGTGTTGGATGATGGGATAAGTGAATGGATGGTTATTGGGTTTCGTTAGATGTATGGACGAGTGGTTGATTAGATGGACTGGTACAGTAGGTGGGGTCTTGTTTGCTTTTTGGTTGGAAGGACAAATGGGTGGTATTTGTTTTAGAACTTTTTAACAGTTAAACCGTTTTTCACATTTGTAAGGGACTGGAATTCTATACAGGGAGGTTTCACACCCAGTTTTCCTGCAAACATAACGCAGTTACTAAAGATGAATTAATGAATTCCTCCTCTGTTTGTTTTGGTCATATTCCATTAAATCCGCAGTTCTGGATTTATATTCATAGTACTCGGTAGCTTTCTTAGGAAGTAGTAGTGTCTGGTAGACAGTGAAGTAGACAGTAGCTCAATATATTCTCCTCTTATACATAATAGCTAATAAAAAACATCAGTGCAACGCAAATTAAATCAAACACTGGCATCTTAACAGGATGCTGCGTGCGCCTTTTTTTAAAAAGGGGGAAGAAAAATCGACAACATATTTAAACAGATTGGGAAAACAATTCCATCTGTCGCCTTTGGCTTGCCATCACACAGCAGATGGAACGCTTATCATTATAAATGCTAACTGCCTCCGCGCTGCCAGTTGGCTCTTGAAGCCTCTACCGAACAAAGCCGCTCATTTATTTCGTTTATTCCGTACCGGCAGACACGATTAAGGGAATCTATTAAAGGCCGGGCTTCCGATGGAGGAGATGCGAGCAGGTAGAAGGCTGACGCGAGCAAAATCTTGGTTTCGTTCCGCTCACGGAATTAAGATGATTTGGCTAAAATCGATCTGTTAATTAAATCCATCACTGCACTTTTAACGAGGCTCAAGTCGATTCTCGCAGGAGCAGAAAAATTATCCAAGCAACACAGAAGAACAGGAATGCTGCAGTGGCACGGAGAACAGATCACACACACGGTTCATTTAAAAAGTTTGCACGTGAACCTCCAAACTCCTGCGCCACCCCCGATGTTGCCCAAAACGTCAATTGAAAACGTTGACATGAAGATATAGAAGGCAGTTCTGTCATATTATTTTCAGGTCACCAGATCTGATCTGAGAACAATAGTTTTCTATTAACGTTAGATCAGATAGAGATGGGGAAAGAAAATTAAAAATCTTGTTGAGGCAGTTATGAAGACAAAAAGTGGGTCTATAAGGTGTTCGAGAATCAAATAGATTTCACCAATAATACATTTGCATGCACTGTTTGCCTTTGTTGCATAACTTCCATCTTAATTTTGCACTTGACTGTCTTTTAGCGAGGCTTTATTAACCTGACTGCATGAGGAACTGGATGATACCATGCCGGATTCCTTCGGTTCCTAAATTAACATTTTCTGAGAAGGATCCAGAAATGATAGCTATGATTCCTGACCTGACAAAAGCGGCGTAATAAAATATCACCGTGACATTTATGAATTCGCTCGGTCAGGCCCTTTAAAGGAGGCAGGTTCTGAGTGACTGGAACACACACGGGCATAACATCAGTTTAAAATTCCTCTACCTAGTCTACAGTGGAGAATCGGCAGGAGGTCGATTAGCTGCTTCTGATAAATAGGAAAGTGGCTTTACGAGGGCTTTGCGCTGCTGTGGTGCCGTGTTAAAAGGCATTAAGAATGCAAACGCGGGGCTCCTTTCGGCGGCTGCTGCGCCGCGGTGTGTGTCTGAAGATAAATGCCGCATTGAAGCGCCTGACTCCAGCAGAGAGGGAGCGCGCGCGGGAGAGGGTGTGCGAGAGAAAGAGAGAGGGAGAAGAGGGAGGAGGGCTTTAATCCAGCTGTTTTCTGTTGAGACTCACAGAAAAATACATTAACCATACACCAGGGGTGTGACAATATATCAGTATGATGCCGCGCCATAACAAGAAACTCTGAAATACTTTCATTTATGCTTATAATGATTGAGATGCACATACTGAAAAATGTGAAGCGATGATTCTACAGATCTTATTCACCTGGCCATTCTATTGCTCCTTGTTGTACTAAAAATGCGAGTCTATGCATAAGATCTAAACAATGTTCATACAGTAGGTGTGTTAATTTCTAGCAATAAGACATACTTTAAATATTGCTTTATAGTATGAAGAATTGCACAAATCGAAAAGATTGAAATTTTTTGGTTAAAATAAATAAACTCTCAGCAAATCTCTCCAAGAAATCTCTTTAAAAAAAAAAAAAAAAAAGTTTGAAAGTGGTACAGTCTATGTCTATAATCTCTCTCTACTGTTAATCTGACTTAATATCAGTCTCTACTAGTGTGCAGGACTTGCTTACTTATTTAGGGCTTGGATGCTTAAGCTTGTCTTTCCAATTCAAACTGGGATTCCTGATTGTACAGAATAACAGTTATGAGAGTAAAAAAAAAAACACCTTTATTTCTCTACATAATCTCCCGATCCACTAATGCACTAGTACTTTTAGAACATTGAGAAAAATTATTTTCTCAGTATGCCGGAAAGTATGTCTGCTGGCCTTCCAGGAACCCGTTTATACGCAGAAAAAAAGCTTTGGGAATGGTCATTACTGTATGCAGGATCTTCCAATTGAGCTCCTGTAATGTGCAAGTGAACGATTGTGTGTTCAGTTCAAAACAGACGGATGACTTGTCGTCTATTGCGGAAGAGACACATCTATCAATTTTCAATTCTATCAGTTTTATCAGTGGTTAAGGCATTGGACTATGGCTCAGAAGGTCCCCGGTTCAAATCCCATGGCCCTTAACCCTCAACTGCTTAGATGTGTATTGAGATAAAAATCTAAGTCGCTCTGGATAAGGGCGTCTGCCAAATGCCTAAAAGTGTGTAAGGATTCATTAATTACAGGCATTGTTAAAAACTCTTGTCCAGACTTAAGCTTACCATACTTGTTCCGCAGTCTAATTTCCACTCTCGTCTGTTCCAACCACTCGGCATTCAGCATCACCAGTATACTAATCACCAGCCTGATCACCTGTCATCACCTGCACCTGTTTCTCCCGGTGTCTTGCTTTAAGTTATGATGAGAACTTCTGCCGCTTCGGAGGCAAAAACATCAAATAATGATGGGTGGATAGAGACTTTTGCACACTACTGTATATCCAGATATTTGGAGGCTGATAGTGATTTCCACAGCATTTTTTTTTTAATCAAGTGTAATTCCACTATTAACTATAATATAATACTTTTTATTTGATGTCATTCCCTTCAAAATGATGCACAATAATCTCTGAACTAGCATTTCTTTGTTTAAAGCTAACACACTCGAGCTTGATCAGCCTAGAGGAGATTAAACAGCAGGCTTAAATACAAGGCGAACGCTGTTAGAGTTTGGAATTCTGCGGATTTCGTGTCAAATTCATTACCGCTCAATAGGCTCTACAACTCCTGTGTGCTTTCAATCAATCCACGAAACAATTAAAGGCTTAGCATTTTATCTTCAAGATTGGCAATAGAAAAGCTTTTGAGGTGCAATTCACCAAAAACGCACTCTCAAACAGAAAAGCAGTCGTGACCTTGAGCGAGGAGGCTCGAGAGGACAGACCACAGCGCGCGTCAATTATCTCTCATTAGCGAGGGCCGAGCGATCAATTAGAAATCAATTAACAAGGCTGCTTCGCCTTGAGTGATGCATAGATTAAGACTCTAAAGAGTGAATAGATTAAGACTAGAGTAAGTGAATTAAGAGAAGCGAGAATGCCCGCAAGATGCAATTCTTAACAATATACAATTCGTTTAGAGATCCAAGATTGTAGAAAACACTTTAAGAGCCATCAAAGCAGAGCAGCCAGGTTCTGAGCTCTCATTATTTCAGTAATATTTATAGATAAAAAAAGGTAACAGGTTCAGAAATGCACATTAAACTGTGCACTACTGTTGTTCTAAAAAAGCGCCTGGGAATCATCTAATGCTTTATATGATCAAACATGCTGGCATCTTAATGCAGCACATAAAAGTGAAAGTTTTTTTTTGACAAATTAAAAGAAAAATAATGTCTGTTTTGAATCTGTATTTTCCAAGCCATGGTTTGATTTTAAATAAAGTGAAGGCTCGTTGCAAATCATGTTATTCTGATCACCAATGTGCTATAGAGAAACATTTCTACCCTGATGTTGGGAGTGGACACTTCCAGAATGACCAGTGTTTAAGGTTGATTAAATTTGATTGGCCATGACTGATGATTGAATGATCAGCCTCAGATACAGATAGTCCCCGATTTATGAACGAGTTCCGTTCAGTGTGCAAGTTCATAAGTCCGACAAAGTGAGTCTTGTATGCCTTTGACATGAATATACAATGTAAAATGTACCAATCCACTTGACTAAATCTGTCCTCTTTCCCCAAACTGCCTGTTTCACTTACACACTTATATTATTGCAAATAATTATAAATATTGATATCTGGTGCACTGCAGTGTCTATTTTTTTTTTACAATATGTGATTGAACCAGAAGCAGAACTGTGGTCTGTTCGTATCTGTGAAAATTCATAACTCGAATGTTTCTAAGTTGGGGACTACCTGTATAACTGATTCTGTACTGGACACAGAAGCCTCCAGGTGGCGCCACAAAAACACATGTTTATGGCGTTACATTATCAAAAAACTGTGTGTCTTTTTCTCCAAATTCCGTGAGCAAATTAGCCTCAGACTGATTTCATACAAACGCTTACACAATGCAAGCGCTAATAATCCTTAGTAATAATCCCTAGTAAATCATAAGCCACTAAGTAAGGGAATATATTTTGAAAGATCGCTCTAGTACAGATTCAGAGACGTGTAAAATCAATGACGAGCTATGACTGAACCTATTCTGGATGACTCTGAATGTGTCTCAAATCTCATATTAATGTACTATTTAAAGTATAAAGGCTTGAACATAATTTCTGTTGATGCGTTTGTTAACTTCACATGCTCTGCCATGTCCGTATTTCACAGGAGTTTGAGTTTCATTTCTTTTGCCTATAGTTATATAACAAATTAATTTCCTTTGTCTTATTAATGTCAAGAGAAGGGGGGGTGGGGGGGGGGGGGAGCTGGTGAGGACAGGACTATTGTTGTGACAATGGGAACTTGTTTCATGGACATAAATGTAACTAGTGTATAATCAGATAAAATTGATGTTATTTTATATCCAAATGAAAAAAATATATATATAAAAATAAAAAGGTCATAAGTAATGCTCTTGGAGAACAGTTATATGCAAACAATTTGGAATTCAACATTCTACGATGAGAAAGATTATTCGCAATTGGAAAGCATTAAAGACAGTTGCTCAGAGAAATAAAAAAAGAGTATATAAAAATTAGTATTCACCATAAATAAGTACTGGCACAGTTATTAAAAAAAAAAAAAAGTTACATGTTATTGTTTGTCTGAGGTTGTATTTGCCTAATACTAAGACTTGCTAGAATCAGGTGATTTTATTTATTTTAAATGACAGTTTTTAACCCAGACAGAATTAAACGAGAGGGTACTAACTTTTGAACATTTGAATGTGTGTATGCTGATACCCACCGTGCCCCTCAGTTGCAGTTTTTTGGGTTCTGGTGACATCTCCTGAGGGATGAATTTGATTGGTCCTTTGATCTGTCTCCTGGACCTCTTGGTGCCATCGGGGAGCGTCTCCATGGCAATGTCTGCCTCGTCGCTGCTGGCTTGGTCGCACTCTGAGCACTGCCTGAAATGACCATGTCAAATTCGCTTTTAGCCTCTATTATTGATTTATCATAAAATATAGCTACTTACAATCACGAGACAAAACTTAAAAAGAAATAATGAGAGCTGGTTTGTTTCATGTATAATATTTACTGTATATCATGGTTAGTATCTGACTATTAATCATGATTAAGAACACTATTTTTAAAAGGGCAAGAAGATTTTCAATGCACTGCTGAATAGAATTATGTGATTTGGTGCTAAAGTATCTACAACAGTAATGACTTTTTTAAAAAAATATACAAATATCAATGTTTAATCCACAGGGTTGTTCTTATTCTTCTATCTGATTGGTCAGAAGGTGGTGTCTATAACAGTGGCATTCTAACAGAGAACTCACTCATGGGAACTTATAATAGCAGATGCTCCCTGCAATGTAATGTAACAAAGAAATTCATCTGAAAGTTATGATGTGAACTTTACTGTAGGTAGTTGATGTAACGTTCATGAAAGGAGTTTTCAGTGTCACAGTCAATGCTAAATACCTTTTAACTCCATGTTTTCTGAAGCAAGAAATTTCTCCCTCACTAAGTTCAAAAGAATATAAGGGAATGACTTTAAACTAATAACATGAAATAAATAGTTTCACGGTTGTTAAGTAAAACAAAAAAAGTTTTGCCGAATGTAGAAAATCTATGAAGTAAGTCTCGTCAACATAGTAACAAGACCACAAACTTAGAACTGTTTCTAAGAACAACTTTTACAACATCAGAGTGAAGTAAAAGTTTAGGTTGAGTTTATAATGCGGATAGCGATTAAAATAATGATGATTAATCACAACTTTAAAATACTCAGATTTACTTGCATTAAAATGTTGGAATAAAAAAACAAGCATGACAAACTGGTTAGGGGAAACAGATCAACATCCTAGAGCCTTAGTCGCCTGAGCCGTCACTTCCACATCTTACATTTACTGTAATATATTTTTGTTAAAATAGTTCCCCTTGAAAAAAGCTCAAGCGCACAACTTTGGTTTTATCTAAACTTCCATTTAGAAACGCTTTCAGTCTGCACACCTGGTGATGTTTCCTCAGATGTATCCGCGCTAAACATGCCATTACGGAAAGCCATTGGGGTCGAACTTGGTCAGATGATTCACTTGTAGTATTTTTTTTTTATTTTTATATATAAGTAATGCATTAACATTTCTAGATTCATCACATGCGTTAATACGGACAGCCCTGGTTTATACTTATATTGTGAAAATGACAAAACACTGGAATAAAGCTACAGGCGTTACAATAACCATGTACCAACAGCATACTGATGTTTGTCATGTCCGTGAAACGCCAGGATGCCAATTACACCTTGTTTCCAAATTTGTATAAAGAAAGCATACCAACTAACTACTATACACAACCTAAAAGAACGAGACAGAGAGAGAGACACTCCCCTCAATTCTGTTCGACTGCTGTAAATATTGACGGCTGTAATTACATATAATTTCGCCTCCTCTTCAAATGCAATTTCGCAATACATTCTAATTTACACCTGACTGTGCGGAGCGGCTTCTCGCTATTTTTACACGAAGGATTACATGAATTATGCGAATCAAAAGCAAAGTTTCTCATCAAATGAACACATAAGAGTAGAATCTATAATAGATCCTTGACTGACAGCTTAATCATAGAAGCAAACCCTTAAACTTGACCATCATCTGTCAAACTCAGCCACAGCTTTTAGATAAGCTTATCTCATAAGGACGAGTGCTGATGTCGGTGGAAGTAGTGACATTAAGTGCGAGTGATATTAATCTGTGGATTCAGAATTGTTTAGTATTTTTTTAAGTTTGTGTGTATATATTTTGATTGTTTGCTTGGTTAGCTTTCTTGCACACCAGTAGCTATTCTTGGTCTTCTTCGGCATGCGGGTGAGGGGTGGATCCAGGCAGCCTAGGTGGTAGTGCAGTTTGCAGGTGTCGCACAGTAACAGGAGATGCTGGTCTTGGTTCTTCTTACAGATTCCACAACTGCAAATTAGTCAACAACAAACCCATTTAATATCCAGTGGTTTGATTCAATATTATTTGATGCAATAAAAAGAAAAAGGTGAAAAAGGGGTGGGGTGAGGGAACGACTATTAATGCCGTCAATAATGTATACTGTTTATAGACATACGGTACCACTCAAAAGTCTGGGATCACTTGCAAATTTCTTTGTTTTTGTTCTGACTATGAAATAGCACATCTGGAATTAGGTAACTATATAACAGCAAATCGGTTGATATTTTGAGGCACAGCCTTTCTGGAATATTACTTGCACAAACAGTATTGTCAAGTGCATTAGCAAAACCCATTAAGCACCATGATGAACCTGTCTCTCATGAAGACATCCCCAGGTCCAGGAAAGCAAGACCAAAACCTACCTCTGCTGCAGAGAAGTTCATTTAGAGTCACCAGCCTCAGAAATCACCAGTTAACAACCAGAACCTCAGATTAGAGCCGTTATGAAGGATTTACAGATCATGAGCAGCAGATATATCACTATCAATTGTTCAGATAAGATTGTAAAGAAATACTGAAGGCTTCCAAAATATGCAATTATGTAGGAAGAAATGAAAATCAGGAACGACCCCGGAGATAGAAAATGACCCCAAACTTTTGAGCAATAATTCACATTAGACAACATTAATTGCAAGAAGCATGACGGTGTCTTCATTAGGAATCAAGCAAAATGCAATCTTTAACAGGTTGCTCTAATGTTAAGAATAAGCAAATCGACCTTTCCTTCCTTCCTTCCTGTTTGTCTACTCCTATTTGTTACTAATTTGCTTGCCAGGAATCCGCACAAAAAAATTATTCAAACACGATTGAAGCAACGTAAAAAATAAAATAAAAATAAAAAACTATTTCAGACACTTGTTCTCATCTGGTTAGATAATTTATGGTTAGGAGAATAATTCCAAAAAAACATTTAATCACTCTTTTTTTACGATATGACACTAACACATTAACTTATTACTGTATGTAATTATCGAATGGACAATCTCGAAAAATAATGCAGTGTATATACTACTTAAATTGATATCTAGATATTGTACTTCTTATATCGATGCATTTATAAGATTGTTTTAGTAAATAGTAGCTTATATTGTATAATAATAATGAATATTTCATGTGCTCCTTCCTAGGTAGTCAGTAGGCCTGCAGGTGCTGCTTTCCTGGAGTTCAGAGCATATTAAAGTTTTTAACTCATTTGAAATAATGGAATATTACATAAAATAGTTTAACAACTATTTAGGTTAAATAAGGTGTTATACTAAACTATTAATAAAAATTTATGTCTTAAATTAAAGAAGAGCTCAAGTTGAAATAATGCTAAGCTTTTGTAAAAAGCCGTATTTAAGAAGTGTGTTCAACTTTTGAAATGGAGATGAAATAATAATATGACTCTGACCTGTAGAGCACAGCTGGAAGACTCGAGGACTTCCCCGGACTTCCACCTTCTTTCTTGCTTGGCTTTCTCTCTTTGGGAGGCTTTAAAACAGCTGG
Source organism: Clarias fuscus (assembly GCA_030347435.1). Classification (NCBI taxonomy): domain Eukaryota; kingdom Metazoa; phylum Chordata; class Actinopteri; order Siluriformes; family Clariidae; genus Clarias; species Clarias fuscus. Next base: position 9,725,916 of record CM059217.1, on the reverse strand, counting down.
TGAATTCAGTTTCTGGGAAAATAAAATGAAATAAAACAAAACAAAAATTGCAGCTTATTTACAAAGCATGACATTCAACATACAAAATCTGGAACGATTTATTATAAAAAAAACAACAAAAAAAAAACACCCACTTCTGTCACATTATTAAAAACTCTCATTTGAATCATATTTCGCAACTTCTGTTGGAGTGCAAGTTCAGACGGCGCTTTGATGAAGATGGGGAAGTTTACTGCGGACGGAAAGTCGGAGGACTGACTTCTTCATTTTCGCATTGGCATCTCTGCTGAGTCGTGGCTGTCTGGGTTAATTAGAAAAATGATCTCCTGGGCTGCGGAGCCACAGGAGCGCAGACTGCGTTCTCTAATCTGTGCAAAGCTCAGTTTAGCGTGCTGTCTCGCTCATTGGCCTCGGAGACAGCTGAAGAGACACAAAACACTCGGTCGCTTCCGGCACGTCTCGAATTTATGTGAGATTAGAAAAGTGCTTCGCTGCCGTGTGCGCACTCCTGTGAAGGTCATCCTGACCTGATTCGTGCAGTTCACCGTGTCTAAAATAACAACATACGTCCGGAACATTCCACGAAATGACAGCTATAAAATATTTAAACATCAGCAACATTTGTAAGATCACAGAGCTTGACAGAGAACATGACGGGATCCTTGCACCACGTTGCAGGAGACCTTCATTCATCAGAAATTCCTTGAAGTTCAAGATCCTTTCATTTCGGTTTTAGTCGACTGAACTTCTCAATGAAGTGAGCTGCTGAAGCTCTCGCCAGCTCTTATGACTGATGTGTCCCACTAGGGACATCAATAATCCGGGGCTAATGTACAGACACCGGTGACTGATCGTGAACGAAAACGTAGCAGATAGATGACACAAAGGTATGAGCGGCTTTGAGTAATGTCGCTACTTAAAAGCTGTACATTTTCTAATTATGTGATTTATGGCTGTCATTGCTGATTCGCCGGCGCTCTTCCTCCAGACCTCCCGTGCCCTCGTCCCGTTATTACGCTGTATATTTGACCCGCTGAGAAATCCTGCGGTTTCTTTTAAATCACCTGCTTTTCCGTATCTTTGGCGCAAAAGCGAACCCTGCTAGAGGGTCAGAGTACTGCTGGAGTCGTGCTGAGAATTCGGTTAAATGTTTGCGCATCTAATGTGTGCAAATTACCGCAGGGAAGTATGTATGATCTATTTATATATTTAATGTGTGGGCGATATGACAAGTTGTATTTCATGTCATCTGAAGAGGTTTCATGATACATTACCTACATTACATTACCAGCTGAAAGAAAGAAAAGCGTGGAGGAAAATAAATGATGATAGTTTAATGATTACCCTATATAATGTGTAGTAGTACCCCAGCATACAAATGCTCCGGCTTAAGAATTTTTGCCTTAAGAACTGACATTTTGCAAGAAATTTACCTCGCATTTTTGGCAAATAAGCAACCAAACCAAGCTGAACTGAATGCCAGCTAAGTTACATTTTCGGGAGCAGTTTTTTTTTTTTTGCATTTTGTGCAAGACTTAGTGAAGACAAGGATGTTATCAAGAAGATAAGGGAGCCACTTCCAGTTTCGTGTTTAAGGCAGCTGTTGCCAAGAGTCATAAATTATTAGGTTTTTATAGGCAAAAAAAAAAAAAATGATTATAATGTTGGACATTGGTAATATTGGATATATTTTTGAATGGCTGGAACAGATTATCTGCTTTTACATTATTTCCTATGAAAAAATGTGTTTCGCAGTACGAAACCTAACTCGCCTCTAAAACAGATTAAATTTGTATGCCGAGGTACCGCTAAATATATAATACTAAATACATGAAAAAGGTACAAAACTTATTTATTAAAACTTATTATTTATTATTATTATTAACAAAATTTTAACATCGCGTCAGCTGGTTCAAATCAAATTGTAATTTTATATATTTATACATGGCTGCTCAAGAATATTCGCCCACCCTTTTTAAAAATCCGCCTGGGACAATGTAAGCACGCGCAAAATAATAACTAAGGTTGCACGAGCTCTGTTTAGTTCCACATCGTCTGTGTGGAAATGCTCTTACTTTGGCTATTAAATATAGCTGTGTTTAGCGTTTAAGTGATCGCTAATTCAGGATTTCTTTTTTTTACATTTCTTCCTCAATGACTACGATTCACGACCATCCTTCCAGGTTTTAATAATGCACTTTACAGTTCTTAGAAAATGTTTAATAAATTAGTTGTTTTCTTTGCTTGATGCAAACTAATAATTTAAAACAAAATCTAAAACAGAATCTTTGCCATGACCACAGGATATGTCTTCTTGCATGGTTGGTTAAGAAACAAGAAGCTCCTCCCTACATCAGTTGGGGTTAAAAACTTGTTTCCAGCTGAACCATACAGTATTAATCACTGCAGTAATTATCCAATGGAAGGCTCTTAACTATCAGCTTACTGAAATCCAACTGGTGAGGACTTTTTTTCTTCACAAGTTAATACATTGTTAAGCTTCTTCCAAACATCAAATGTCGATCCCTGTGTGTGAGCCTCAAAATAATTAACAACTTCACACAACACGCACACAAGCGCCAACACTTTCGCAGTAACAGCTCATTTGTCTGATGGCCGTGTACGTGCGAGTGTGTTTTATTCTACCTCTGTTCACCTACCATGCAAGTAGAACGTTTTTAAAAACACATTGCGTGTAGGTGCAGTTATTTTATCATAAAAAAATAAAAAATAAAAAGAGGTTGGAGCACGCCAGACCTCTGCATTTCATGCTCATTAAGTGGCCGTCACCCATGGCGACGCGCCTCTGCGATGCAGTTGCCATAGTGAGTTGGAGGAGGTCGTGGGGCTTTTAGAGGCCAAAGACAGGTCAATCAGTTAGCGCAAATGGAAGAATTTCACAAACACCGGAGCCATTATGGTGAGGAGAATTACCGAACACTAGCAACCCTCATGGGGTCCTGCCCACTGCGCAAAGCCTCAATCTCTAATTTCTACACAGCTGGAGAAATGCAGGAAACAAATCCCAATCATCTGAATCAAGATCAGACTTAGTCGAACACGTCAATATTTTACAAGATCATGAAAGTTGAGAGAACGGCTAGACTGGTGCCGACTTGACACGAAGGCTACAGCGACTCAAATAACCACTCTGTACAGCCGTGGTGTGGAGAAAAGCATCTCAGAATGTACGACACGGTGGGTGTGGATGAAGTGAACTAACATGCAGATGCATTTCATGGGGAAAGAAATGAAGGACAACAATTGCTGCTACCGAACTCGTTGCTGCTGGTCTTTCTGGTTGGTCCCGTTGATGGGTCACTACAGCGCACCATCGAATCTGCACAACAACTTCCTGCCGCAACCCTCCCATTTGATCCGGGCTTGGGACTGGCACTGCATTCAATAGCTGGGATTTAGGCATTGGGTGATAAACCTACCACTGAGCCACCAATGCAAGATTGTTGCTACTAAACATAAAATACTAAAGAAGTGAGAACCTTCCTGTGACAATGTACCTTTCTGTGAACTTCCGTGCAATTCATTGGGGGACAGCAAAGGAAGTATTTCATTGTATGAAACATGAAACTTAAAACTAGTGCTGAATAGTTACTTGTATGAAAACCGACATTGCAATATGGACTTGTTCATTTATTTAATTGCAAAAGAATGAACTTTATTACAGGTGATATACAAATTCATATAGAGCATGTCAACATTTTAAGCATTAATTCATTTTTTAAAGAATTTTTTAGTTATGAAAAATAAATATCGGCAAACATCCCCTTATTGTACCATATGAAATGTGTGTGTGTGTATGTATATGTATATAGTTTTTTTACTTTTAATATTATAACCCTTGTCTTGTACTCAGGGTCAAAAAATGACCTGCAGAGCGTTCAACATCAAAGGAAACCGCATTAATTACCTATTTTCAACCTGAAATAGAGAGTGAGAGTGACTCTAACATTAGAAAAAGTCATGCATCACGTTGCTGCGCACCAGCAGTGTACAAGCATGGTTTTAGGGTCATTTCTGACCTGGCAGATAGAAAATTATTTATCCACCACAAAGGTACGTTTGCACCCAAACACTAGTAGAAACACTGGGATTAGTGCATCAGTGTAGCAGGAGATTATATAGAGAAATAACGGGAGGTTTTACTCTCATAATAAATGTGTTCTATTATTCTGCACAATCAAAAGTCCCAGTTTGACTTGAACACCCCTCATAGATAAAAACTAAAATAATAATAATAATGTTAAATCTATAAATGAAAATATATAATAAAAACCACAACTTAAACAATAATGATAGGTTTATTATAATAAAGAAGGAAGTGGTGTCGTATTCAGTTTCCTCTCTGACAATGTAGTGAATAGCACAAGAAAAATTTTCCCCTTAATGTTTATCTGAAGAGTATAGATGGCCTGATGTACGTACAGAAGGATGAATGGGAGCTGTGCAAAAGGTCAGGAGAGATGTGGGGGAAAAGAAAACGTACCTGCCCGAGAATGTTTCCCAACATGTTCCACACGGACTGGCCTTCGGTCCTCAGCAGCCCGTTGACATTCTGCAGGTCCTCCAGAGACTCGCAGAGCTGCGGCAGATAAAACAGCAGCAGAGAGGAAGATAAGACAAGGACAAGCTTGATGGCTCTGTCAGAAAAGAGCGAGAAGACTATAAACCCGGCCAAGCCGAAACATTATTCAATTAGAAGGATGTACTGTACTGTATGTATCAGTGACAGCAGAGAAGAGAACAAAGCATACAGAATATCAAAAATTCCCCCCAGGTTACTTTAGTAGAGCTGTGACTAATCTAATGCAGCCGAAATATAATTATTTATTTCTTTAAGGCACAGTAAACAACAGAAATGTGTATATATATTTGAATTTGTATATTTTGTATATTTATATAATGTGTATATTTTCTTCTCACTTTTTTTCTTATTGTTTTAAGTATTATCTAATACGTGTAATTCAGTTATATTATTGACTAAATAGCTATAAAAAAAAAGCTACAGTAAACCATAAATAATAATAAAAGCATGAATGAATCCAAAATTAATTTCAATGAGAAAAAAAATACTTGTTTTTATTTATTTTTTCCACTGAAATTAATTTTGGATTAATTTACGCTTGTATTATTTATGGTTGTTGTTTTTTTCTTCTTTTTTTATATTGTTGCATGTTTGAGATTGTTAATTTAAAAAAGTATTTATTTTATCATTTATTTTATTTATTTAATAATTAATTCATTAATAATTGCATGTTTGAGATAATGTTTATAAATTTATTTTATTTTTAATAACCACTTTTTTAAACATTTTGAGATTAAGATATCTTTGAAACTAGTGTTATAAAAAAAAGGGAGGGGGGGGAAGCTAATTTGCAATAGGATTTATTTTCCAAGCAACTGAAATGTAAAATAAATAAATAGGTTTAAAAAAGTTTGTGCACCCCATTCAAAATTCCTGAACAGTAAAGTGGAATAGAATCTTCCAGAACTCCAAAATTAAAGATGAAACTTTTTTTTTTTTAATGTTAAGCATTATTTATACTAATAATAATAATAATAATAATAATCATTATTAGATTTCACAGTTTTAAAAAAATGCTTTGTGAATGTTTGGACACCCTGAATGGTCCAGTACTTATGCACATCGAGTGAAGGTTTGGGTCTGTTTTGCACGCACTCCTCTTTAGAGGTCAATCCACAGATTTACTAATGTTAAAGTCAGGTGACTGTGAGCGCCTTGCCAAAAACGTCAACTTGCACCATTTGTGGATTTTGATGTGTTTATAGTCATTATCCTTTATGTGCTCATCCTCAACTTTTAGTTTTCTTTGTCTCCTTGGACCACTTTTGGTACGTCCTGACAACTGCAGACCAGGAACATACCACGAGAGCTGCAGTTTTGGTCGTTCAGACGTCACAGTTTGGCCCTTGTCACAGTAGCTACGGTACAATACCACATAGATGTGGTGGAAATATATTAGACACTAAGTGAAGTTGAGGTGTTTTGTGTTGGAAGCAGTAAAAAATTGGTTGAGCGTCTGGATTTGCGCGACTCTGACAAAGGCTATATTGTGATGGCTAGAGGGTCAGAGCAAGTCCAAAACTGCAGTTCTGGTGGGATGTCCCTGGTCTGCATTGGTCAGGACGTACCAAAGGTAGTGTGCATTGGTCAGGACGTACCAAAGGTAGTGGAGGGAAGGAAAACCAGTGAGTCAGCGACAGGTTCATGGGTGGATAAGGCACAATGATGCACATGGGGAGTGAAATCTGGAGTGTATAGTCTGATCCAATAGAACAACTTAAATTGCTGAGAAGGTAAATGCTGGCTCCCATAGAAAGGTGTCAGGACACACAGAGCATCACTGTTTTGGAGGACCTACTATATATTAAGACATAATGTTATGGGAGAAGCCCGTCATCTGAACCCTATTTCAATGCATTATTTTAAAAATAGGCAAGAGTCAGTTCGTTATAGCAATTAGAAAAAATTATTCTAGCGATTCCTCTAAGTGATTATTTACTATTTGTATTGCCATGTGATGTTTCTCTCTAATATGCAAAACTTCACATAGACACTATGATGCACTGAAAACCTTCACACTGCTCTGCAGCGGTCATTAGACTGAAAATGACACTAAAGCAAAAATAAACCAAAAGAATTGGTATTGAAGCAAACAACAAAGTCAATGGCATTTTACTTCTCTGGTATATGTTACATCGTTTACACAGACGCATGCACGCACGCACGCACGCACACGCACGCCCTGCCACACATCCGCGGCCGTGACATTTGAGTGTGTGAAGGCCACTCAGACCTCCAGACGGGAGATAAGCGTCAGGCAGGCGTGTGATAGAGAGGATGATGAGAGGGAACAGTGGAGAGGTGAAGTTATTATGGGAGTGTGAATCTAAACCACAGAATGCTGCCTCTTATCTCCGGCTCTGTGTGAAGAGGAGACGCACGCTAACATTTAAAAATCCTCTCACGCTAACCACAGACTCTTCTTTGGCTCATAACGCTGGCAGTCAAGTGTTTTGAAAGTTACACCGCTGTTTGAGGAGTGGATGAAATCAAACGTGGGCCCTGTTTCCCATTTTATCTTGAGTGTTTGCATTTGTGTGTTAGTGCTTTCGCTGAAATACCGCTCAGATAATGCATTTTTGTTTCGTTTTTTTGGCCTTTGAATAAAACATTTATTTCACTCCTCGTACAAAAGTGCCATTTCAGTGTCTATCTAAATGAGCTACTATTGAGCCACGGCAGAGCTGTGCAGGAAAACCTGGGACGGGGCTTTTCTTATATGAGGTCACAATAGGGGAAAAGTCAAACTGCTTTTAATTGGCCTGAGATTTTTTCCTCATGATTTTGGTTCATTGCAGAAATTGTGATCATAAATTTTTAGATTCAGTGTTGTGAAACAGCGGTAAACACTCCTGTTTTACATAATGTATTTAAAATTGCACTTTTTCACTAACAAAAATTGCTTGTAGTGGAAAACTCGCAAACTGTTGCAAAGCTCTTAAATCTGACACACTTTTCTTTAACGTGAACTAATATACTGCCAATGTCACATTAGTAACTGATTAATACATAAATAATGGACATGGACAATGTTCATGATCGTCCTCCATGTCTGACACGCTTATCTTAGATTCCTCTCTGTCTTTTTGCAAGGCCAGGTTGTCTTAAAGTAACTTGAGCCGGGCAATTAGCAAACCAACGTTTCATTAATTACTCTTAATAGGCGTCTTACTAGATAGAAAGACTGAATGCAACATTAACCTTTTCCACTTTTAGTCCCTTTATCACCTGGGAGCTTGGACCTCTTCAAGGGTGCTTTCACTTTTCACTAGTGAAGGGCAATCTTAATGCTTCAGCTATCAAGACATCTTGGACCATGCTATGCTTCCAAATTTGAAGAAGAACTAGATCGGCCCTAACACCGAGCCCTGACCTCAACCCCATTAAGATTGAGACCCAGGCCTTCTTGTCCAGGACTTGTTCACACAAACAGTGGGGACAGTAGTAATAGAATGAACAATAAATACATTAATTAATTAACATGGGTAGGATTATGTCGATTAAAGATTCTGAATGTCAGTCCTAATTAGTACTTGATTAATTTCCCAGCCCTAACAAGTATCATTAAAAATCATGACATGCCAACCATTATAACTGCAATCGTTGAGAAACCACCGTGATATACAGTAAGAGGAATAAGCTTTTTTATTAAATGAAATCATAGAAAATTAATCAACGTCAGGGCGCTAACAGTAACTCAGTGTCATTTATTATTGTCCTACGACACATTACCCTGGCTTGTGTTACTCCTTATGTATTCCTAATAATAAATAAATCTAACCACGGGCAAGCTATGCTCAGCTGAAAGCCCTCTGAAACCAGCAAAGTCTGCTAAGACTGTTATTCCTAAAGTGATTTCAAGCGAGACCCAGTTTTTATACATACTTTTTTTCAAAATGCATTTCCTGGGGAAAAGGAAACACCAATTGTGAAAATAAAGGTGTAATAAGGTACTGTGGATGTGTTTTACCTCTTGAAGTCACAGGATGCAGTACCAACACACTTAAGAAATCAAAAAAGCGACACTACAGTATATAGAGTAGAACACCATGTCCCATGTGTTAAAGCTGTATTATTGTGTGAGCGAACTATACAAGGGTTACTTTGAATTTTCAAAGAAGTGTTTGAAAGAAAGAAGTGAGAAAAGAAATAGAGATCTTTTTATCAAAAATATCCAGGTTCATTTGTCAGCATTTTGTAATTCTACAATTATTATTCTACAACCTGAGGTTTTAAAATGTACCCATTTCCTGAAAATGTAATTTTGTCCTTGGGTACAAAAATGAAAGGTCTCTAAATAAAAGGCCTAGGATTAAGGCCTTAAATTATATACAGCTAGGATAAAGACATTCAATCTCACTTTTTCCCTCCCCAAATCCACACGTTTCATACTGCCATACATTCTAAATGACGCAGTGTCTGTGGAAGTCTGAGGAGGCCGGAGTACCTGGAAAAATCCCATCAAGTACAGGGAAACTCCTTGCACACAGTCCCTGAGGCTGGAATCGAACCCGAACCCTGGAGTCCCTGGGCCACCATACGAACCCCAAAAGATCATTACATTTGAAAATATGAATTTGTAGAATACACCTGAAAATACTTTTAGAATAATAACCTGATGTGCCTGCAACTTTGTTCTTGTGGAATTTACTTGCACACTAATAAATGCATTCTTTTTAAAAATGCTGTCGGTTTAAAAATCTGGAATGAACAAAAATTTTTACGTGTTACCGTGAAGTGCGCGGAATGAAGTAGTGAGATTGAGTTTATTACGTAGATTTAAATTGCACACTCATAAGCGCATATTAAAAATGTACAGCGACATCTGTTGAATGAAGTAATGATTTTTTTCAGGGTTGATTTTTTATGATATGATGGCGTTTTCCATTTAAATGTCAAAGTAGCATATCTTTTCTTCCAGTGGGCCTATTGTGATGAAACAAAGCCAATATGTTACCTGAAGCTCGGACAAATACAGCTGTGAAACCCCATTAAAATTTGTTTAGTAGTTTTTATGTGATGCATGCACAAACAAACAGACAAAAAGTCTGAAAACTATACTGATGTGTTCTACTACTCATCTTACGTCACCACAAATAGTTTTTTCACAAATATATTCAACTTAGACATGCCAAATTTACGGGTTTTATTATATGTATAGATAATAATAATTACAATAATAATAATTGTTACCTGGTGCCCGGGCCAACTGGCTACGTTATGATAAGTCAAGCGCCAATCAATATGCCACCAAGCCACTACCAAGTGTCTGTGTATTTTATAAGTACTTATAATGCTTGGTACATGTATACAAGATACCTTCCAAAATTATTTAACTTGTCAAGGGCTGACTTCTTTTTTTTTCTTTGAGTTGCTTAGATTTTCCCATAGTATCAAGTACAGAAGGGTATTAGCTCTAAACATGGCTCTAAACAGCCACAGGGACAAACCCAGTTATTCCTGATTATGATACTTGGCCAATCTAATGGCTTCTAAAAGTAATGACATCATGTTTTGAAATCTTCCAGGCTGTTCGGTTAGTTATACTAAAACATGTACATGTGTATATAAATAACCGAACAGTCTGGAAGATTTGTGTATATGTTAGATATAACATGTTCCTAATGTGAACAAATCATCCATGCCTAATGTGAAAACGCCCCAAGATTCGATACCTGCTAAACTTTTTGTCCCACCTGACTATTCTGATTCAGGTCATTAATCAACTTTTATTTTTTACCTTGTTGTACTCGACATGCAGCTTCTCCTGCTCGGTCTCCAGCTTGTCTTTCAGGTTCTTCTGCTCCAAAATGTTGTCCTGGATCTGGATCATCCTCATGTTCCGCTCTGAATACCAATGGACACACATGGATCAATACAGTGATGGTTATCTACGTACGATAAAGAAAAGAAATGCACATCAGGGAAAGAGGAGAGAGAGAGAGAGAGAGAGAGTCAAGGAAGAGAGAGTGCTGACGGAGGAGAGGCCTCCTGCTGAAGCCTAATCGAGTGTGTGCCCAAGGTTACACCGGCACATCTGCTCTTAGCATCGCTTGTTTGGAGGGCAAGTGCCTCTCTGCGAGACGACACACTGAGCGGGATGCCTGTCTGGCACTGGCTCTCACGTTCCGCCTGCTGGTTTTCACTGAGGGATGGATGTTACGACTGATATATGATAGCGCGCCGCGGATGTCAGTACGTGTTTTAGTACTTTTTAATTAGCCTAGCGACTGCGTTCGTCGAAAACGTGTCGAATTTGCACACAACAAGCATCGTAGCGTTAACCAACATGGTCACGATAACATAGTTGGCAATGATTTTTTTTAAATAATCGAAAGCATGTCATTTCTGGCATAACACAATTGGGACAACTGTGCGTAATACTTTCAGTAAATATAAACTGAACTATTTCAGATTATTAATATAGTGTAATCTATTAATTACACACGATGACGACAAGATCTGATTGTTGAAAAGATTTCGATTCATTTTCTACAACAGCAGCTTGTGCAAAACCTCCAGCAACAAGGTTTATATAAACATCATCTTTCTAATACAATGCTGTGAAAAAGTATTTGCCCCCTTCTTGATTTAAAGCAAAAAATATATTAGCACATTTAAATGGTTCAGATCATCATCATCACATATACCACTTTATCCTGTATACAGGTTTGCGGGCGGGGTCTGGAGCCTATCCCAGGAGTCTTAAGGCACGGGGCAGGGTACAACCCGGATTTGTGCCGATCCATCACAGGGCTAACTAACGCACATTGACACACACTTCGGGTAATTTGGGAACCTGCAGGTCTTTGGACTGTGGACCGGAGTACCCGGAGAAAACCCACGAAGCACAGGGAGAACATGCAAACCTCATACACACAGACCCCAGGCGGGAATCGGACCCGGAACATGCAGGTGCAAGCCGACAGTGCTGACCACTGCGCCACTGTGCCGAATGGTTAAAATCTTTAAATTATGATTTTTATTAATGAAGGGGGGGAAAAAAAAACGTCTAAACCTACCTGCCTATATGTGAAAAAGTAATGGCCCCTTAAACCTAATAACTGGTTGTAGTTTTTGGAGCAATCAGGGTTGAACTGCTTGGAGATAGAGGGAAGATATATACACTTACTTCTCTTTTTACTTTTTTCTTTACAGTAAATGAGTTTTAAAACATTATAATAATAATAAATAAAAAATACGGCAAAACAGAAACATGGAATAATCTGCAAACTGTTTTCTTATAAAACAGCGTAAAACACTTAGGGTTGTGCTGTTCCTGAAAAACAGTCAACTTTTAGGGTTGTATTTCTTATACACTGTAAGCACTACGTTAGCTAGCTTACATAAGTAAAAATCTAGTTATTCGTTTATTGAACACTAATACAGCAATTAAAAATGACAATGTATACCAACTAGATGCTGGTTCAAGTACAACATTATGATTCTGTTTTATTAATAATCAAATAATACCTCATCATCATTACCATCATCTAATAACTGCTCACTGTAAAGACATACCGAGGTAGTAGTTGACGAAATCAGCAGTGAGTGCAGGCTGTTTGTGTTTCCGGCGTCCGTCCAGGCTGGCGCTGGCGTCCGCAGTGTCGGTGGCGAACACGTCCGTGCTGATGCCCATCAGCTCGGCTTTACGCAGGAGCTTCCGCACGGCCGAGGCGCTGGAGGTTAGCGGACGCGGGAGCTTCTCGCGTGGCACCCACGCTTGAGGACGTGCGTTCCGGGACACTTCTGCCTTCGCCCGGTACTGCTGCAGCCGTGCGCTGATCCTAGCCTGGCATCATGGAAATTAAAAGAAAAAAAAAAAAAAAAACAGACAATATACAGTATGCACGTATATGTCTCAAACAACATCTACGTAAAATTCAAACATTATTAGTGTCTTATTTTCATGCAATTACGTCAGCAATAATGTAACAGCACTACACTAATATAATCCACGAGAGAGACATGAAGTCACTGAATTCTTAAACAAAATCTTAAACAAGCAAATCATGAGTTTTATGATTGTGTCAGGGGGAAAAAAATGCAGTGGAGCAAATACCTTTACTGAAAGACTGTTAAGCTCAAAAGCATTGAAAACATAGGAGACCTGGGCTTCGGGAGTGAGCTGCTTTTCTCGCTCATGCAGTGACATTTTGCAGTAGGACTGCAGCGCCAGGTAGTTCTTCCTCTTCCACTTCCTGTCAAAGCGGTCGGCGTGCTGCTTACAGTAGGCGAAAAACGGGTCGGCTATGTCCTGGAGACAAAAGTGACAAAGTGAGCAGACAGTCACGCAATTCCTTCCTAGGAAAGATTACGTTTGTGATGTAGGGTAGTTTTAATATTTTATCGATAAAGCATCGGGTTTGTGTGTCCTTCCTGCTCGTCTGATGGAGGAACTGACAAGCCACTTAAACTGGAACGAGCTGCTCAGATAGACGATCTAATTAGCTATTAGTGATCGCATACGTTCTAAAAAAAACTCAATTACACAGCTTAACCTTACAGTAGTCTCAATGTTTGTCTTCACTATAGTAATTATTTATAATGTATACAAAATAAGAAGAAATATTCTGCATAGTTACATACATCAATGAATGCATATTTAAATGTGAGAAAAAAAAGTAAATAAAGTAAGCAAAAGTGTATATAAGACATTTAAATATGTAAGTAGACTATTAAACGTACATTTACTAAATAAATCAAAAAGGAAAAAAAAAACAAGAAAATACCTATTTAATATTTTAGGCAAGCAAACAAGCTAGTAATTAAGTAATAATTAAATAAATTTACTAGCATACATACACACAATTGCTTATTATTAATTACGTTTAGTTATATAACTCCTTACTTATGCATCTTCTATATTTAAGTATTTGTTTATTTACATATTCACTTATTTACACATGTATTTACAGTGTTTACATATATACATTTGTATTTATGTAATTATTATTACATTCTATGCTTTAATTAATTTTGTTATTTTTAACAATATTTACATTATTTTTGTTTATTTACTACCCTCACATTTACTTTGTTTAAGTTGTCTGATATAATACTAATTTATTACTTTTCTTTAAATAAATATATATATTAATGATGAACGATATAAACAGTTCTCGCAAGTGCACTCAGAAATAGGACGCTACTGCACATATAACCTTATCAAAAAAAATAAGCCAGACTTCGGTAAGCTCTGTTTCTAATCATATCTGCAGCCTGACTTGAAGGGCACAGAGAAGCGTGTAATGCAGGGTTAGGAATTGTAAAAGCACACTCCCTAACATTTGAAGAATTACTTGTCCTATCCTATTCCCAGATATTGTTCCAACACGACTATTTCTCCAGATTTCTTTTTTCTCGCGTCCTCCAATTCTGCCAGGCCTGATAATTCTAATGTATAGTTTCATTACTGGGGTTGAGATAGGAATATCTCAGCCATCCTAGCGGCTGGGGTAATGGCATCCTGAGTTCTAGACTGGCGTCTGCGTCCGTGCAGATAACTGGTGACGGATACTCTATGACAACGAGTCTGTAAATTTCCACACTTTAAAGGCTGAGAGCATTTTAGTGCGGATGTGAACTTCTGAGCTGCACAGAGCGAGTGGCGGAGGAACCGTCCGAGGACAATATGAGCTGATTCATGTCTTAGCTCATGGACAGGGGACATTTTCTCCTCTGCGATTCCGCACATGCTCAGAAATACTCCCCTGAGGGTGCGGGATGAGCTGCCATTTTGTAGCGGCGCGTGCCTTGAGGAATCGTTTAAGCTTAAGGCATCTTGCTGGATGCTATCAGCGCGCTTACCTTTTGATACGGGGGCCTTTCGCACAGCTGACTGGATTAAGTGGATTGTGGCAAGTAGGCACTTTGCCCAAGTGTTTATCAGCATACGACGTCACCTTTAACACCGGGACTCTCAGATATGGGCTTCAAATTTCATCTATGAGCTTGATGGGCTGTGACTATACTCAGTCAGAATTTTTTATTTTTTTCCTCCAATCTTGATCACAAACAAGTAGATCACCAGGAATCAGAACAGCACCTTATTAACCAAAACCTAGAACTGTAAGCAGTTTGAAAACATTATTATTATTAGTAGTAGTATTAGTAGTAAATATTACTATCAAATATGATTATTATTATTAACTATTATTATTATTATTTTTTAATTAAATATTATTAGTAATATTATATTTATTATTATTATTAAATATTATTATTATTATTATTATTATTATTATTATTATTGTTATTATTATTATATAAAATGCTATTTATGAATATTCTGTGTATAAATATATTTTATATCCATAAACGTTATATAAGCGTCTTCTAAAGCTTTATACATGTATGCATGCATGTGTTGTCTTGGGGTATACCTGGTGTGCAGAAACAACTCCCAGAAGAGTGAAAACAGATATCTGCAAACAGAATTTGGACCGATACTCTAAGGAAGGTGTAATTTTCTTAAAGAGAATCATTATTGGTGACGAGACGTGGATTCCTCACTACGATCCTGAGAGAAAACAGCAGAGTGTGGAACGGAAACATCCTCAATCACCGCCCGAGAAAAAGTTCAAAAGTCGACCGTCAGCTGGGGAGGTTTCTGGGATTCTCGAGGGCCAGAAGTATTGGAACATCCTCCGGAAAAAGGTTCAACAACCGACAGTGGACGGATATCCAAGGACGTTGGGATTTCACCGCTTGTGTTGGACGAAGATTCACTTCTGACGAAGAAGTGAAGACAGCGGTACATTCATGGCTCACAGCTCAGGCTTTAATTTTTTTTTCGAGCAATTACAAACATTCGTTGACAGATGGACCGAGATTATGTTGAAAAATTATGCATTTGTATTTTTCTACATTCAGTGTGTGGATCGATTTTTGACTCATCCGTGTGTGTATGTGTGTGTGTGTGTGTGTGTGTGTGTGTATATATACACACTATTTTAACACAAATTGTACAACAGCATTTTCTTTTATATTCTTTCTTGGCAAGATCACAATTTGCTGATGAGTGAGCATTCCTTTGCTGTTGCTTTTTTTTTTTTTTTCCCAGTCATGCCTAGGTGACTGGACGGAAGCAGGGCATGATCTCTCCCGGCATGAAGCAAGCTTTAGAGTGATGAAAGACTCAGAACAGCTTAGGGCTGCTTTTATTAGCCTCCACACACACAGACAGCAAACACAGCTACCGAGAGGAGGAGGTAGGTTTATGGTTGGTCGAAGACAAAGAAAAAGAAAAAAAAAAAGCTGATAAATGACATTCAAAAGACTGGAGGGAATAGAAAAATAAATATAAAACAGCAGATATACATTAGAGATTCAGTTGATGTTTACTTTAATGCTTATTGATAAGGAAGTTCAAATAAAAATGTCCAGACAGGTAAGACCTGAAAGGCTACATCAACTCAAAGAAGCTTCCTTTATATCCATGGTAAGCAGAAAAGGCTCCCAGAATACACCACATGTTGGAAATTAAGACACATGTATGACTACAGTGGGCACACGTTCAGGCCTTCAGGATACAATGTTTGAACCATTGGGTGCACATGGTCCTCCAGAATGTTTTGGTAGTCCTTGGCAGTTATGCCCCCATCTAGCACAAGTATTGGGCCTAGGGAATGACATGACATTGCAGCCCAAACCATCACTGATGGTTTCACTCTGGGCGTGCAACAGTCTGGGTGGTCCACACCGTAACTCTCCCAGATGTGGTAAAAGACAGTGAAAGTGGACTCATCAGAGAACAACATTGTCCACAGCCCAAGATTTTCTCTGCTGGCACCATTGAAACCGACGACTGTCATTGGCACGAGTGACCAAAGGATTGTCTATAGCAGCTATATCCCAATTCCATGTACATTGACTCTGTGGAGCTCCCGACAAACAGTTTTGGTGGAAACAGCAAAGTTGAGCTGCACATTTAATTCTGCAGTGAGTTGGGCAGCTGTGGTTTTATGTTTTTTGTGACGCAATGGACATCCCTTTCAGACAGCTTCCTCTTGCGTCCACAGTTACTCCTGTTGGATGTGGTTCATCCTTCTTGGTGACACGGTGGCATTACCCTGGATTCTGTGGCTCTCGATACCTCACAAAGACTTGCTGTCTTGGTTACAGATGCGCCAGCGAGACGCGCACCAACAATTTGTCCTCTTTTGAACTCTGATATGTCACCCATAATGTTGTATGCATTGCAATATTTTATGCAAAACTGTGCTATTACTCTGCTGATTAAACCTTCACACTCTGCTCTTACTGGTGGAATGTGCAGTCAATGAAGATTGGCCACCAGGCTGGTCAAATTTAGCCATGAAACCTCCAACACTAAATTGGCCAGTGTTTCAGTCTATATATGCATATATGCATAGCATCTCGCACTTCCCTTTTTACCATGAAACGCCCATCACTTTGGTTTAGGGTCAGACTGACCTCATCAGATCACATGATTTTTTTCCCCAAATAAATAAACATAAATATGTCCAATATTTATACTTCCTAACAATTTTAAGTGATTCTTTCCTGATTAGTCTCACTGACAAGTGGACAACATTTCTTCCACAAAGTTGACAGTCCAGCACTATATCCTTACCTTCTTATCCCAATTCCAGTCTTTTCAATTACGTGAGGAATTAATTACTCAGTTATGAAAACAATGGTTAGTGGCGGCCCCTAAAAAATATTCTGCTGTCGTGTCTTTAAGCAGTTTTATGTAATTCAACTAAGAGCGCATGCCGTGCTCACCTCTTCTGCAGCAGCCTCAGACAGAAGGCCTTCCCGCTGGGCGCATGTCACGTGGAAGAATGAGCGACACATGCCTGCGTCGCAGCTGATGCACACACCGGTACGGGCGAAGCGGGCGTCCTCGCAGAGACTGCACTCCTAACGCACACCACAATGCATATTTCATTAGACGTTTGTTTATACAAACAGCAATAGCCACCGATTTGATGATTTAACCAAAGTAGAGGTGTGTTATTGTCTGTTGCGTTATTTCATTAAAGAAAGAAAGAAATTATAATTACAAATATTATAACTCTGTCTGAAAAGATTACGCCTCATTTGAAAGCGTCAGTCGCTCTACTCCGCATGATGGTTCGGTATTAGAAGCCGAGTATGAAAATTCTTCGAACCTCATTATAAAATATCCACATCCATTTTTATTACATAAACCCATTACAGATAAAGCTGGACACACAGACTCGGAAAGCTCATTCGACTTTGTCAGCACATGACGCAACGCAAGGTCGCGCTTCCAGAAAGCTGAGAATGTGTCGATCACGAGAGCTCGGAATTAAAATAATAATAGGCTTTTTCAACAGCAATTCCCTTTCAAATGTAAAGAACAAACCATTAAAGGACGACTTTAAAGTGCTTTTAAAAGTAATTTTGCGCAGCAGTATAACGCCGTCTTCTGACTTCCGTGACCCTAAAATTTGCTTTCAGGTAAAGTAAATGTCAAATGCCTCAAATACTTTGGATAAATGTTCAGACGGTAGTAATGGCACTGCTCGAGAACTTTCATGAGTTTATGAAATGGATGGCTTGATTAGGAGGACGTTATTGTGTACCACTTTAATTTATTGGCCTCTCGAACTTTAAATGATTCTAGCTGATAAGGCATATACTTCCTAATTAATAATCATTCCTATAATCCCACTATTCCTATAATAAAAATGCCTTTTTTTTGTCTCCCTTCTTTATTTTTCTTTGGACCGCGTTTTTTGTCAGTTAGACAAAAAAATGAAATCAAAGCATAATCCCTGATATTTATATTTTTTTAATGCATCCATTTCAATATACTCACATGTGACGAAGCACCTGACAGAACGACTATATACAGTCGTGGCCAAAAGTTTTGAGAATTACATAAATATTGGAAATTGGAAAAGTTGCTGCTTAAGTTTATATATTAGCAGTTTTCATATACTGCAGAATGTTATGAAGAGTGATCAGATGAATTGCATAGTCTTTCTTTGCCATGAAAATTAACTTAATCCTGAAAAAAATTTTCCACTGCATTTCATTGCCGTCATTAAAGGACCCGCTGAGATCATTTCAGTAATCGTCGTGTTAACTCAGGTGAGAATGTTGACGAGCACAAGGCTGGAGATCATTATGTCAGGCTGATTGGGTTAGAATGGCAGACTTGACATGTTAAAAGGAGGGTGATGCTTGAAATCATTGTTCTTTCATTGTTAACCATGGTGACCTGCAAAGAAATGCGTGCAGCCATCATTGCGTTGCATAAAAATGGCTTGACAGGCAAGGATATTGTGGCTACTAAGATTGCACCTAAATCAACAATTTATAGGATCATCAAGAACTTCAAGGAAAGAGGATCAATTCTTGTTAAGAAGGCTTCAGGGCGTCCAAGAAAGTCCAGCAAGCGCCAGGATCGTCTCCTAAAGGGGATTCAGCTGCGGGATCGGAGTGCCACCAGCAGGCAGGTGTGAGCGCATCTGCACGCACAGTGAGGCGAAGACTTTTGGAAGATGGCTTGGTGTCAAGAAGGGCAGCAAAGAAGCCACTTCTCTTCAAAAAAAAACATCAGGGACAGATTGATCTTCTGCAAAAAGTATGGCGAATGGACTGCTGAGGACTGGGGCAAAGTCATATTCTCGGATGAAGCCTCTTTCCGATTGTCCGGAGAACAAAAGGTGAGCGTTACCATCAGTCCTGTGTCATGCCAACAGTAAAGCATCCTGAGACCATTCATGTGTGGGGTTGCTTCTCATCCAAGGGAGTGGGCTCACTCACAATTTTGCCTAAAAGCACAGCCATGAATAAAGAATGGTACTAAAACACCCTTGAACAGCAACTTCTTCCAACAATCCAACAACAGTGTGGTGAAGAACAATGCATTTTCCAGCACGATGGAGCACCGTGTCATAAGGCAAAAGTGATAACTAAGTGCCTCGGGGGTCCATGGCCTGGAAACTCCCCAGATCTTAATCCCATTGAGAACTTGTGGTCAATCCTCAAGAGGTGGGTGGACAAACAAAAATCCACTAATTCTGACAAACTCTAAGAAGTGATTATGAAAGAATGGGTTGCCATCAGTCAGGATTTGGCCCAGAAGTTGATTGAGAGCAGCCCAGTTGAATTGCAGAGGTCCTGAAAAAGAAGCGCCAACACTGCAAATACTGACTCTTTGCATAAATGTCATGTAATTGTTGATAAAAGCCTTTGAAACGTATGAAGTGCTTGTAATTATATTTCAGTACATCACAGAAACAACTGAAACAAAGATCTAAAAGCAGTTTAGCAGCAAACTTTGTGAAAACTAATATTTGTGTCATTCTCAAAACTTTTGGCCACGACTGTACACTCCACTACTAGGCAGACCTAGCTAAAAGCTACCTTCAAAAGCCATTTTTATTATGTAAATATGCTTCTGCTTTCTAATCCATCCTTACTGAAAACAGATCCAGTAAGTGATTTTCTCACACAGCATGCTTTGATTTTCGATTTTCTGGATATCCACATGTCATGGTGAAACGGATATAATCCTAATCAATTCAGAATGAAATCTTTAAATGCATTTTAAAGATGCTTTTAAATGCTAGAAACATATTTCAGCTCAGGAACAACTACCGGTCAGAAGTTTGGACACCATCTAACTTCATGGTCTTTCTTTCTTTTTATTTATTTCTACACTGTAAAAACAATTATATTTTATGGTTATGTTTTATCAATCAGATATGTTTAATGAATAACCAAATCTGATCGATAATAAATGGCTGCGCCCTCATGCCTACAACTGCAGCATAGCCGTGCTGATATTCAGCACAACAGCACTTGCCCTCATACGATATTGCTAAAATTATTAGTTTTTTCCTCCAGCATCACTTTCAGAAACTAACGTAATTTCCATGTACATCAAGTCAAATTCTAGCAAATGGAAAATATTAAACACATGCAGGAAGCTGATGTTCTGTGATGACTTGTGACTGTAGTAACAGTCCATAGCTCAGGAGTGAAATTCCCACAAACAGGTTTGTAGAGTATTTGAGCCTCGACTGCTAGAAAATTGAACTTCCAGCCTTCTAACACACAGACCGCTGATCAATCCCTGAGATATCACCCAAATGAGGATGGGATCCCTGTTGAGTCTGTTTGCCTCCTTATATATGTGTATATAGAATTAATACACTTTTTTAAAATTATTTTTTTACTTATTTGCACATTTTTTTAATTCTGTAAAATAATTTTTTTTTTTTTGCTTTTTAACTATTGTTAAAAGTGCTATATAAATTTACACATGAATAAAGTTTTACCTAAATAATAAAACTTTTCACATGAAAAACTTGACATTAACTTGATTTTATTCATTATAAAAACATTAAAAGTAGCATGCAGTTGAGTACATTTTGATTGGATATTTAACTGAGACATTGGCTATACTTTCATTTAAGTTTAACGTCACACTATTTAGTCTACATTTTAATTATATACAGTAGAAAAGGGAAAAAGGTTACCACTACTGACCTTTGCACCGTACTTGGTGTAGTTCATTTCTGTCAATGTTACGGGCCGTAGCTTGTCGATGTCTCCGAACGCCACTCCTGGGACGTAGAGCGCGCACACGACGTGCACCCACCTTCAAACAGAACACGACCACATAGGTCAAAGTTAGTAAGAATATTCAGCCTCTTGTGTACAGAGGTGGGTAGTAATGAGTTACATTTACTCGAGTAACTTTTTGAAAGAAAAAAAAAAGTACTTCTATAAGTAGATTTACCGCACCATACTTTTTACTTTTACTTGAGTAGAGTTGCGAAGAAGAAACGCTACACTCGAATGGTTACTTTTCTAACCATTTATTCTACACATTAGATATTCTTTGTGTTTGCCAGAGAAATGCAACTGGTGGATCTACCACATGACTGTGTTCCACCAATCAGATGTAGCAACAATAATCACATGACTCCGTTTGACCAATCAGCCGCAAGAACAATAACCACATGTAGTCACGTGACCACACCGTGGTAGACAGCGAAGGAAACATGTGGCGGTTAGTTTGGCCGTTTTATTTAATGTTAAAATATACAGTATAATTAGCAAATAAGAGAGGATTAAAAAGTTTCTTACATTATTGTACACAATCTTCTAATGTTATTTTCTGCTGAGTCATTTGCAGGGCAAATGAATATACAGCATATCTTACACAGGAAATAGTCTACACTGTTCAAACATACATATGTTACCTACAGTAGGGATTTATTTCAAAAGCTTTAATTTTTGTTTCCATTGCTGTTTTTGCTTGAATTTCTATTGCCATTTAAATTGATTGCTATTTTGCCTACATTTGTACAGAGAAGTTTTTATATTTCTTATAAATATATATTTTTTTCATTTTGTTCTATTTTATGTCTATATAGCTAAACTTACTCTTATTTTATTCCACTATTTATTTCTTGCAAATAGTCTTTTAAATGTTAAGATCACAGGCGGGTATATGTGACATATAAAAATTTTACTTTTAATTTGATTTATGTTGTGAAAAAAGTGAGATTTTGTGAGAAATTGTGTTTCTTGTTCCTTAATTAACTATTTTGTAAAGATATCTAGTTTTATTAATATTAATAGATTTTTTTTTATTTGGTCAGAATTTGTACATCATTTCATCTGGCTGCTTACATAATTTCTAAATAAAACAAATCAGACATTACATTGAAACAGGTACTTGAGTATTCTTTCACCGAACATTTTTTTTTTTTTACTCTTGATTAAAAAATATTTTGGATGACTACTTTTTACTTCTACTTGAGTAATATTTATGTTGAAGTACAGCTACTCTTACTTGAGTACCCACCTCTGCTTGTTTACCAAACAAATGTTTTAATAAATCACCCCCTTTTTAATCAAATCTCCAGACAAAGTCGGTGCTTTGAAATAGTCGGTAGATTTCGCGATTATTGATTCTTTTCCTATAACATCCTGTCCCGAGGTGATTCATTCAATAACAAGCAAACATACATGTGACTATACATCGCGATGTTGTATGCGCCTGAACCTCAGATCAGCTGTTGTAGAGAAAAATGAACTCTCTGGCTAACTTCTCGCTCCAGTCGACGTTTTCAGGAATCATCAATCGGCAGGTCAGAGAGACTCGGGGGGGACCATTTCTCTTGACGGGATTTTTAAATGCAGAAGGCCAATATAAAGATATCCATCTGCAGCGAGCATGCACTCCACACTTTAATTTGCTGTGTTTTTCATGCTCTAGTGAAGTAGCAAATTCAGGTGCAGGTGAGCTGAGGAAGCGCTATCAGTGATAACACAGCTCTAGTCTCCTCACTCCACAATCTCTCTCTCTCTCTAAGCTCCTCACTCGGTCATTCTCTCTCTCGCTCTCTCCTTCCACATCTTTTTCTCCATTCCGCATTACTCTGTAATAAACAACAAACCGTATTTCATCGAATGGCTAAATTTATTCAAAGGCTTATTCATTCGGAATGTAATTTATACGCGTTGTTTCAAACGTACCCGCTCAGCCGAGACGCGCGCGCTATCTTTCTTATTAAGTTTCGCTATGAGTTACAAACTAAGCTGCTAACGTAACTGTAGGTCATGGAACTTTATGGCCGCCATTTACCAACATGCTGATGGGAACGCTTTGCGTAAGTATTTGCCCCCTTGATTTTTTTAAAAACATTTATTTAACGTTACGACATGGAAATAAAATGACGTTAGTTGTTATTATATGTCGTGAATACACACGCAACACGACCTGTAATATTACATAATGCTTAAGTATAGTAGGATGCGGAGGACTGATGCAGTTCATTCCCAGATCTGCGCATTCTTTGATGTCCTCTGCATCCTCTGTTCCCTTTGCAAAAGACATGTTCATACCAATTAAGCATCCTCCTTTTAATGATGACAAGGAGGTCAGAGTTTCAAGTGATCATCTGACAGACCTCTACATCTGTGTACATACGTTCAATGTTCGAAGATGCCGACATCTTTCAGTAGCATCCCTCATTTCCATAGCTTGGATCTTCTTCTGGAGCTCAGTCCAGTGCTATTTTGCATGCGTAGATAGAACAAGTGGGCACATAAATATCACTGAGCACAATGCTTCTGTCTTTTCAAAGGCGTTTCAGTCGAATGAGTGCTGCTGGCGTCTGTGCCATCCTGTAGGGATGTGAATCACAATGGGGATCTTCCAGTACGATATTATCACACCTACAGTATGTGCTGATTCGATTCCTTTTTTGCGATCCTATAAGTAATCACAATTTTCTAAATATCACAGCTCAATATAATTCTTTTTCCTCGGATTCGATTATAGAGGAACTGCAACATTTTACCACCTCAAATGCAGACACATTGTAAAAAAATATATAAAAAAACCTCAGAATGGGGCCACACCAAAGAATCATGATATATCACTAAATAGAGTATAAAATTCTTATTAAAATGAAAAATGTAATTTAAATAAAACCAAATATTGCTAATAACCAAGTATTACCCGAGGAATCCCACAGTGAAGCGCGGTGGTGATTGCATCACTAACATTACGGAATTTAACGTGCACAAAAACTCATGCGTAACTCATGTTTAAGGAAAAAAAAAAACGTTTTTGTCTGGCATATGTCTTTAGGTTTAATATCATGATATCATTTACCATCTAACATTATGTCACAAGTCCATAATGTCTAATAGGTATAGAACTAATTCTATAAAGTGTAAAGCATTTTCTAACAAGTGTACAAATGTATTACAAATTATTAATCCATGTTTAAGTTGTTATAGACATAACCATAATAGAAATCTTTACAAAGGAAATCCTAAAATTGCACCTCCCAGCATCTGTCTCCTTGAAGATGCCATCCTGATTGGGGCAAAGCTCACAGCTGGGCATCACGCCATTCTTACAGGCATCGCAAAACCACGGTTCTGTGGAGTTCTCCGAGGCCGAGCTCATGATCGAGTCACTCTCGCCGTCAACCCCATAGCAGCCTGAGGAAAAATATTTTTAAGAGCAACAGATAAGTTTTGTAAACTGATTGCAAAATCCTATCAAATATTTTGAAACATTGCATCATTTTGTTTCCTGTTTCAGTGCAGCCGAGGCACGAGATTTAGACGAATAAAACCCTGCAGCATCGACACGTTCTTCCCAATCTACAGAATTAATGGCATCACTGCGTATAATGCATGCACAATAGGAGCGTATAAAATAAATATCTGAAAAAATCCTGAAAAATAACACCGACGATGAATGGAAGGATGAACAGATACATAGATAGATAGATGGATGGGTGCACAGATGCAAGGGGAGAACGAAAGAAAGAAAAAAAGAAAGAAAGCACCTCAAAAAAAGAAAAACAATCTAAATAAATGAAACTGTCAAATCTGTCAGACAGATGAATAACTAGCTATTTATCTTATTAATAGAAACGCATGATATAACTTTAAACACAAATTAAAAAATAACATAATAGATAGAGATAGATACAGAGATATAGATAAGAATGTTATTATATACAGTACAAAAGTATTAGGCACCCTGTGTTATTTTTTGTTTTTGTTGTTTTTTTTAGAAAAAAAATTGTTGTAGATTTTTTTTCTTCAGTTTATGACTTCATTATTGATATATTCAGATTTTCGAACATCATTATGCTGCCACGAAATTACAAAAAAATTTAAGAAAAAATATTGCTATGCCAGAAAAAAAAATTGTACCTGAGACTAAAAGGTCCTTAAAGCATTGTCACATCAAATACTGACTTAAATTCAATTAATTACTGTTTACTGGGATTTCTTTCTTTCTTTTCTTTATTATTTATTTAAATTCATTAATTGTTTAAAACTTCCAGTCTTTGCCATTTTGTGTTTTTTTTTCTTTTTTCTGGAGGATTAAAATACAATTGCATGAAAAATCTCTAATCCAAGCACTTTGCCTATACAAGTCAGGTATTGAATACCAAGGAAATGTATAAAGGGGGGGGGGGGGGGGATTAATAATTAATAAAATAAAAAAAAACTAGGAAACATTCAAATATTTGTATTAATTAAAAAAAAGCCTGAAGAGAAAAAAAGGAACGCATGAGGATAATGTCACAAAAGCGGGAGAAGAACCTTGAGACACGGTCTCAGAACCAAAGACTCGAGAGAACAAGCTATTAAAGTGCTATTAAAGAAGCACTTGCTGTCAGCAGCAAAGCAAAATGCAGTGCTGGATCTTTACCAAGTGTCACTAAACCTACAATTAGTGGTCAGATGAAACCACAATGATCAAAGCAAACATCCGGGCCGTGGACAACGTTTATATGTTTTGGAGACAAAGAAAAATGGAGGGACACTAGATGCTCTTTCAGAAGCTGAATGGATGTTAGCACAAATACCGCCAGAAGGTATAAAAATATAATGATTGCACAAAAAAACAAATGCAAATCCAAAAAAAGTCTAAATGTGCACGATATTCTCCAGTCTTGTTAAATATTACACTTCATTTCTTATCAAGGAAAGCTTTATATCACCTAATATTTATTGTCAAGGAGCCGAAAATATTGCATTACTTTCGAAAAACTAAATCTTGTTCCAATAAGCTCGGAATCTTTAGAGATTTCCTGCTAATTATTTGAAATATTTGACTGCATGTTTACCCACATTACTTAACAAGGCCGGTGGGGAAAATGCCGGAGAAACTCGAACTAAAAAAGGCCGAGCCAATAAATGCTTTCTACAATGATTTCTTCTTAATTTGCCGGAGCTGGAAAAACAATCATTGAGCTGATCAGGTTACCATGGCACCTATTAAACTCGGCAAACGTGCTCCATGCTACAGATGCGGACAAGCAATCAGCCGCTTTCCACCGTTTCAGAGATGACATTTTTGCTCCTAATTTCACCACGTTGCTTCCCAGGGCCAGGGGCTGGGACTAGCAAATAAGCACGTAGGTGTTTCATTTCTGAATGTTTGCAACACAATGTGACCACTGAAGGTGTGTGGAGCCCATTAGTGCATGATTTTAGTCATCGTTTAAGGTTACTTATCACACTGGATGAGACAATCCCAATAAATCCTGGCCAGATTCTATAATCAATTACGCAATAATTGACAATTAGCACGATCACGGCTTGTAACTAGACTCGCGTAAAAACAACAGACATTTGCTGCAGAAATGACAGCGAGTTAAGATGTTTAGAATCTAGTCAAATCTATCTAATCTTTATCATTATACTAAACCAATTAGTTCGGACAGGTGCACTGTCGGTTGCCAGCAGGGGTGATGGTAGGTCGGTATGGTCTGCGGTACAGGGAAGAGGAGACAGCGGCTGCCTGCC
Source organism: Clarias fuscus (assembly GCA_030347435.1). Classification (NCBI taxonomy): domain Eukaryota; kingdom Metazoa; phylum Chordata; class Actinopteri; order Siluriformes; family Clariidae; genus Clarias; species Clarias fuscus. The sequence continues at coordinate 9,699,005 of CM059217.1, read as the reverse complement.
TGCCAAAACCCACAATCAGAACCAGACACAGGAGCACTTTCAGCAAGAAAACTGAATCCTGATAACGTTGTTATCTTAAACAACTTTGAATTGCCTTTGAACCATGCGCAAGTTTCTGCAACTATAATGCTAACTAGCTTCTAACACAAGGCTGAATCCTAGTGACGTTACTGTGAGACAGAAGCTCCAAAGCTGGTATCGAGCAGAAGGAGGCGTGTCCAAATGAAGCCTCGCTTCGAGGCGTGCCAGGTCCCCAAATAGTCACGCGAACAACGACAAACAAATCTTGGCAATTGCCGGAATCACGTGACTGAATCATTACATTGTTTTTATTTTTTTGGCTTGCGATGCCACGATCTATTTGCAACATATTGCAAATTGTCCACTAGATACAATGCAGTACAGTGAGCCCTTAAATGAAGCTTCGTGAAATGAACTTTCGGGGAAGCTTCGACACATAAATGAGGGCTTCACCTCACCATCACTACTGAATCCGAAATCCCTTTCTAATCTCTGATCAGGGGCACTACTTGGTGTGTGGAACAAGCGATGTACTCCCTACATAGCACACTAGCTCTCCATTTAATGCCATTTGGGATTTAACCCAGTCACTGGCCATGACGACTAAAGACTTAACAGTTTCTTACATATTTGTTCTGTTGTGAGATATTGCTTTATTATAACATTAACATAAAGGCAAATCTATCCATCCATCTAGGAACCCTTATAGTCCAACTAGGTATTGTGGAGGCCAACGGTGACCATTGTATTTTTTTAAAGCCTTTATTAATTATGCCTTTATTATACTATACAATATACAATTATAATCCTATTTCTAGACACATTTTTTTCTATTTTAAGTGTAAATTTCTAAGTGTAAAAATTGAAAAAATTGTCCATACATACAGTAAGTTGCATAATCTTATATTTGGTTTGTGGTAATCTTGGTAGATTGTGAGTAGATTCAAGATATTTTAAATCTCATGTCATATACTGCTTTATCCTGTCATGGGGTTACGGGGGTGCCTGGAGCCTAGCCCAGGAGACTTGGGGCATGTGGCGCGGTCCACCCTGGACAGGGTGCCGATCCATTGCAGAACCCTAAGAGAAGTAGCTGTACTGGTGTGTAAACTGTAAATGTCCTAATCAATGACATGAATCCCAGTGCTGTCCAAATGAATGCTGTCCTCCTATTGGCGGCTTTTACATTAACATCATAGCAGCATGAACGTTGATGTTGTTTGGTCACAATCATTCACTTGACGTCCCATCAATGTCTGCGAGAGCAAACCTGAATCAAAACATTTACAGGGTAAAGCTAGTTCAAGTGTAATAGAAATGCAGAGAGACTGTAAAAAATGATGGGAAAAGCCCAGGGTGAAGGTTTTATCAGCATAAGAATATTGTAGTATTGAATATTAAAGTAAATCATTCTTAAATAGTTAAATAAAATAAAAAATAAAAAATGTAAAAAGATGATGAGAACTAATTCCATGTAGCTGCAAGTTTCCAAGTAAAAGAAAAATCTTCAAAGAGTTGATGATCCATCCTGAATTTCATGAAGAGCAGAATTAGGTGTTCCTAGAATACTCATCTTCATTGAATCAGGTCAATAAGACCTCATTTCAGGAAGGCATTACAGCGATGCCGCTAGCGCCGATTTAGTCTTCATACTGATTAGGCTTTGAACCATGATGCCGGTTTTAACTGACTTACCCATTGAGCACATCTGTGATGTTCGCTTTTGAACTGGGATAAGCCACAGGTCACTGGCTAATATGAGCTAAGCTTGGAGAAAAACTGATGACTACGGGATAGCTGCGTAATCCCTGCAGTCGAGATTAGCCTCGCTGGAAATGACAGGCTTGGCAGGGTGTTGGCCAAATCGAGACGCGCGATTCTGAGGGAATCAGGATTGATCGGGGGGGGGAGAGAAAGGTTCAGAGCCGGGTGATGGAGTCGCACACAGTGGGTTTGTGTGTGTTTGTCTGTGTGATAACATTGAACCTCAAAAGCGTTTATAGCTAACATCGTGAAAAGAATTATGTCATTTTCCGCCTAAAAAATTTTGTCCTTTAAAAAAATAAATAAATAAAAAGTCCTTTTATCCGAAGTAAACCAAAAATAACAATGCATATCAGAAGTATTATAGTGTTGTTGAATACATATTGAATAAACATGCTGTTAGAGGGAAATAAAAATCCAGCAGAGCAAAGCAGAGTTACTGGTACCCTTGATGTTGTTAATTAGTTTAAACTAACAGGATGTCCAGAGGAGTTTAATTGGCCTTATCGCACAGCTAGTAGACAAAAAAAAAAATTTATGAACAACCAATGTGTCGAAATGGTTTTGCTAACACAAGGGGGCGCTATACAATATCAAGCTGGCGGTTATAACTTCATATCTTTTTGGTGTATATTCTTTAATTTATGCTTTTTTTTTTTCTTTTTTATCCCTAGAAAACTGCATTATATTACAAATCTACAGAGCACTATGGATTAAATTAATAATAATTTTAAAAATATATATTTTTTAAATATTATATTTACAATAAATTAATTTGTTTAACGGACTCTGGATTTTATAATGATTTCCGAGGCGTTTTATGGAAAAATAAAAATAAAAAATGTAAGCAATGTGGCGGCACAACACTTAAGGCTGTGAGTTGCTGATCAGAAGGTCACGGGTTCGAGCCCTGGCTCTGCCAAGCTGCCACTGATGGGCCCCCTGAGGGACGCCCTTAACCCTCTCCGCTCTGGGGAAGCCGGATCATGCCTGACCCTGCGCTATGACCTAACTTCCTAACAAGCTGGGAGATGTGAAGGAAAGAATTTCACTCGGTCATAATGTTTATGTAAGAAATAAAAGCCGCTGTTTCTTCCTCTTAACGGTCATTTCGATAGGGGTCTACGGTACCCTCACTCGTGCTTTATTATATCTTTGGAACCATAAATATACTTAAACATCTGAGACATGCCATTCTTTGCCTTGCCATACTCGGGCGCACCAGTTCCTATTCGAGCGCTTTAGTGTTAATAACAAAGCCACATGACGGATGTCAGAACAAAGAGGGGGATAAGTGAGTGCGCGAACACGGCCAATTAGAACTGATGGAGTTGCTTCCTTCCGAGCCAGATGTGGGGGGGAGAGGGGAGTGGAGGGGGAAAAAAATGAGGAGGGAACATAAATGGTAGCTGGCTTTTGTTTGAATCAGCGGCACTGAATCAAAGCTCAATAAAAATACAAAAGGGAAGATCCTTTTAACATGAACGCTTGGGCTCTGTCCAAAATAATCTAATCATTTTCATAACCGGCGGGCCGTGGATGAAACGGCGTTCTCGTTATTAGGGGGGAGGGGGGGGGAGCGATAACAAAAAACATACAACATGTGCGCTACGGTCTTCGAGATCATCCTTGAATGAAAGACAGGAAGGATTAAGAGAATTTGAAATGGGGGCTTTCTGATGATTGACCATCAGAAACTTGAACTGATGCATTAGCTACAACTCACCCATGAACACACATACACAAGTGACTGAAAGCACTAGTTGTTGGTTTACTCAGACATGACGGAACACACCGGTGGAAAAAAAACATCTTAATCCTCTACAAAGTCTATTCAGAGAGTAAAAATTAAAAGCCTATTTTTATAGCAGAATATAATGTATGAAATCCTTCAAGGCATGGGAGTGAGCAACATGGTGAAATGATTTCAAGCATGTGTTAAGAACAGTCATTTACCGCCGTCCTCGAGCTTTATTAGCAACGTGACAGGGTTCAAGAGGGGTTTTCAAGGAAGCACCGGTTCGAATCTAATTGCAAGTGGAATTTTTCAAAGAAATTTTCATTTCAACAGATTGAAAAAATAATGAACAAATCAGGTAAGTACTGATGTAATTATTATTAGTAGTAGTATTATTATTGTTATTATACAAAATCTCCCTTTGTCTTTGATTACAGCACGTACTGTGTGAAAATGCACTGGCCCAGTGACAACTCTTTCCTGGAATATGTCTGGTCCATCAGGGAAGAAAGCCTCCATAGATGTACAAGATATTCAGTCTATTCAGTCCATTCAGTCCATTCAGGTCGTAAGCTGACTTCATTTTATTGCCACATAATGTTGCTGAGTCTAGATCTGAGCGACTGAAGCAACCCCAGATCATCACACTGCCTCCAGACGCTTGTACAATATGGATGATGGCTATGATGGACTTGTCAGACCACATGACCTTTTTCCATCGCTCCAAAATCCAATCTTTATGCTCCCGAACAGACTGAAGCCTTTTTTTCTGATTAGTCTTAATAACAAGTGGGTTTCTTATGGACACATAACTGTTTAGTCCCAATCCCAGGAGTTCTCCTCACATTGTGTGTATATGGAAATGAACAGCTATGGCTTTTATTGTTGATTTTTTTGTTGTTGTTGTTGTTACCATGCAACTTCACAAAGTGACCCCCACTTGGTGGCACCCAAGGTTTACCTACGCCCATCTGGTCTGATCCCATAGGAATGTTAATCAGAAAGGTATGAGAACACCCAGTATATCTCAACCTGCTATGTATGGGGCTTAGCAGCCAAAGAGTTCAGGGTTGTTGAAAAAAAATCCGACTTCCAAATTCCTCCGATCTCAATCCAATCGAGCATCAGTGGGTATCAGGGTATCTAGCCCCAAAGGATGTCACCGCCAACGTCCTGGTGCCGAGTGGTACAAGCCAAGGCTGTCCAGTGGTTCAAGCGGAACCTAAAACCCAGGTGGTTTTAATGGTATTGAAGTTCAGGCTGATCGGTGTATTAACCCATGATTAAAAGCAAAAACTATATAAATGGCTTCATTATGAAGAATTACCATGCTAAAGATATAAAAGTTTCAAATCAACCGTTAATTGAAACGTCCCCGAATTCTCCGTGGACGCTTTTCCCCTCACCAAAATTCACATTCAGGCAAGTAAACAACCTAAATTAATTGTGCATGTTTTGGGGAAATAATTAACTTTACGGTCCTGAACTCATTAAGGTCTCGGTGAAATCGATACCAGCAGCATGTTAATTGGCGTTCCAATGAGTGCAAGGACGTTAATGGACAATGTGATGGTGTTTATTAGGGTGCGGCTTCAACGGCATCACACATGAAGTTATTAAAACCAATGGAAAGACGGCCAAAAAAAATAGTTTGAGCGGCCCAGAATATCCTTTGTAGTCCAGATCAGATAGGTTCCTAATTAAAATGACTGCAGTCGGTGGATGCTAGTTCTTGGAGTCAGGGCTTGAACTTCATTTTCTTGAACTTTTTTTCCTTTCTCTCTCTCTCTCTCTCTTGCACACTCTTGAAGAGGCTGTCTGAAACTGCAAGGCTTTGCAATCAAGCATTGAAGACACTTGCGTGCACCTAAAGATGCAGACAATCAATGCTTGCCCATTATCACCCCTGCCACAATTTATTTTTCTCCCTCTTTTTCCTATCCCGGGAACATTTTCAAAGCATTGCTGCACCCTAAATTACCTTAAACGACTATCCACATTTGAGTGAACCGAGAACAGCACACTTTTTTCCCGCCCCACCAAAAAAGAAACGGACAGATTGTCTGGTCTAGGAAACAAGAATTCCACTCTGAGAGGATTAATTCGATATTTTATATGAAAAGCATAAATGATATAAAACAGATTCCTTTCCCATTACAGGACGCCCTGAAGTTTTTTTTTTCCTTATAATACAACAAATTGATACTTTTTGCTATAATTAAAGACAAACATACACTTTCTTCATAGAAAATAATTAATAATGGTTTAATTTTTTTGTCCTGTTATCACTTATATTATCATTGCAGCTATACAGTGATTGGGTAGGAATCGAACCTTGGCATGGTAACACGGTAGGTGAGAGACCTACCACTGAGATAATAAATATATTTGGGGTCAGAATTGTGACGTATAGATGTATATATTACGAAACAGTAATGCAAAAAAAAAAAAAAAATGCTCTGGTTCGTGTGTGAGACAAACCGTGCCATCTTTAGTTCTTAATTTGTTTTACTTTCCACATATGGGTAGATAGAGGGGAGGGTTAGTAGGTTGAATCTGTGAAAAGGGAAATTCAATACATCAATATATGAAATTATTAATAATACTGTCCTGAAGGTCATATGTTTTCGGTTCTTGTTGTATTTGTGCTGGCATGTAATGCAGGGTCGTTCCGCTACACAACTAACAAGTTAACGATTTTTGGTTGCGCCAGCTATTAAGGGTATCTATGCAATTCACTTAGTTATGTCATTAAATCATAACTGAATCAATAAATTGAACATAAAGCTCAGTTTTTGATTCATCCATTTAAACCTAAACCTCTGAATGTAAAACATTAAATGACAAAATTGATGAATTCCTCAAAAGTACACCAAACCATTTGAAGAAAACACTTCGCAACTACTCGCATTTACTCGCAATTCTATCGCATCTCCTCCTTTTGTGTTTGTATTCGTTTACTGCCACGTACTGGACTGGAGTTTGGAACAGAAGCTGATATAATCGCATTATATAAAAAGTGACTTTTAAACAATCAGCAACACAAGTTACACGGCATTTATAATACTGGTTAGTACTTTTGGTATTTGTAATATAGCTGTGTGTGTCAAATCAGGCAGGAAACATTAGTGCTGTTGCTACTGCTAGTGCGCAATGCCCTAAAAATCGACTTGAATCGAATCACCAGTCTACCCATGACTCACAGCTCTAGTAATGAGACTTTTTTGGCCTTAACAATGGAATAATACCTTTTAAGCCTGTGTACGGCTGTTAAATAAAGCGCAGCTTGACATGTTCTTTGATTTGTTGTTTATCAGCATGGAAATGCACTAAGAAAATCTCCTAAAAAAAATAAATATGCCTTGAGTCAGTTTTTGCATTAGCTATGGAAAGACTACTTTGGAATTAGACAAATGACAAGTAAAAAGTTTTTTTTCACCGCAACATGACAAGACTACTGTGAATGACATAATGCACAAAAACTGTGTTTGTGTGTGTGTGTGTGTGTTTGTGTGTGTGTGAGGTCCTTCAATACCACTTGCATTAAGAAAAAAATAAATACATAAAATAAAAATTCAGACTTGTTTAACTGGTCACTTTTTCAAACGAGTGCTGAGTGTGTGCACAAAGCTGTGTGTGAGAAAAAAAGAGAGGAAGCCTGGAACAGGGGTAGCAGCATGGCACAGCTGGCACAAGATGGTGGCAGGTATCTGGCATGTGGAGAGTGTTTCTGGAGAGCGAAACAGCTGTCCCCCCTGGCTGATGCTGCTGATATCGTATTCCACCTGACACGCAAAGCTGGAGGCGGCCGGAACGGAGGATGTTTTCTGGAATACTTCATTATCTTTAAAAGCATGTGAAGATTTCCAAGGCGAACCGGAGATATTTGTATAAACGCGAACAAACTCGGGATCAAACTTAAGTAGTAAATGCATGGCTGTTGCTTCATCATGTAAGAGAAAAAAAAAACAGACAGTCTTGTAGTAGAGAATTAGATAAGAAGTGGCCTTGAGTGCCATTTCCCTGAACTGCAATTCCAACACTGGCTGTACGCCACTCAGCCGCCCTCAGGCCTGTTCTTCTGGAAATGAACAACCTCTCACAGACTTACACAGAAAAAAAAAAAACACAATGTCAGCGTCGTTTAACTGTCTTTTTTTTTTTTCCTTTTCACGTCTTTTCTCATTTCGGGGCATTTATAAGCTTGTACGACATATACACACACAGGAAGTGTGTCCATGAATCAGAGTGTGTGTGTGGCTCTGAAGGCTGACTCTGCAACACTGCACTTGGCCCATCAAAGGACCCTGACTGTTTCAAGGTCATCCCCTGATTCACTGCTACAGGGATATAAAATGCCTCCTTATAGCAAGCTGACACTGAAGAAGAAACGTGCGTGCATGTATGAGTGTGTGAGTGTGTGTGTGCGTATGTGTGGATGTGACCGACCGTTATTTCTTCTCCTTGCATCACACAAGAACTGTAATGCTGTGATTATAAATCAATAATTTCCCCATACAGAAAGTTACACTGAAATACTGACCCACGATCCCGAACCGAATTTACACGCTACTATAAAATTGATGGTAGCCAAGTTATTTCAAACACACAGCTACCCCATGTGCATCGTCGCTTTTTAGACCCGTTTATCTAATTTAGCGTGCGGTTCGGCTCGGTGTGCGGCTCCACAGCTCACATCACAGCTGCAGGTTCAGTCGATTCACCACCAGTGTGTAACATCTGCTGAGCCATACTTGCCCAAGCCTGTGATCCGTTATTACCACCACAGTTATTACCAACACCAACCACTTACCAACATTGTTTCAAACAAAGAAACACTGATCTCTAGAATTGCCACCAACCAACTAACCACTGATTATCAGTATCACATCTAACAAATCATTGATCACCAATATGACCAACCTAGCAACCACTGAACACCAGCATTACAATCAACAAACCACCGATCACCAATATCACAACCAACCTATCGCAACCTTTAAACTGATCACTGATCATCAATATGACCACCAACCAACCACTGAATTACAGGATTACAACTCCAAACCAGTGATCACCAACATTACAACCAGCCAAACACTGATGATCAGTATTAAAACTAACAAACCACTTAACACTAAGATCACTACCAACCAACCACTGAAGCCCAGTACTACACTCAACAAACCACCGATAACCAATATCATAACCAACCCATCGCAACCTTTAAACCACTGATCACCGATATCGCCACCAGCCAACCACTGATCTACAGTATTACAACTAACACACTCCTGTTCACCAATACCACCACCAACCAACGACTGAACACCAGTATTAAAACTAACAAACCACTTAACACTAAGATCACTACCAACCAACCACTGAAGCCCAGTATTACACTCAACAAACCACCGATAACCAATATCATAACCAACCCATCGCAACCTTTAAACCACTGATCACCGATATCGCAACCAGCCAACCACTGATCTACAGTATTACAACTAACACACTCCTGTTCACCAATACCACCACCAACCAACGACTGAACACCAGTATTAAAACTAACAAACCACTTAACACTAAGATCACTACCAACCAACCACTGAAGCCCAGTATTACACTCAACAAACCACCGATCACCAATATCATAACCAACCCATCGCAACCTTTAAACCACTGATCACCGATATCGCCAACCACTGAACTACAGTATTACAACTAACACACTCCGGATCACCAATACCACCACCAAGCATCCACTGAACACCAGTATTACAACCAACCAACTACTAATCATCAGTATTACAACTAATAAACCACTGAACACCAATATGACCACCATCCAACCACTGAACACCAGTGTTACAAACAACAAAGCACCAATAATCAAAAATAATCAACAATATTACAATCAACTAACCAAAGATCACCAGCATTACACCCAACCACTGGTCAAAAGAATTACCACCAACCAACAATTAATCACCAGTTTTACCAACAAACAATGACTAATGACCAGTATTACAACCAATCAAACAACCACTTGCCACCATTATTCCTACCAACTAACCACCCATCACCCGTATTCCCAAAAAACAACCAGTGTATCCCTAACCACTGATCATCAGCATCCCTACCTGCCAACCACTGATCAAGCAATAGGATTGCGCAATCTTGATTCATTTATGCACAACATACTGTATACAACTCATTTCTTACTCGATTCACTCGCATATATTTCCCTGCATTTAAATCATGCTGCGTTCACTTATCTCCTTGTCAACAATCCCAGATTGCTATATCATTTGCACACATTAGTCATACTCACACAGGGTAAAACAAAACACTATTAATCCACCAATCAGGCCAGAGATTAGCGAAAGATTCAGTCGTGCAACTCGATCGCTTCTCTCATCGTCACTTCATCACTATCACTCGCGCGCCGTGTAACAAGGAGGCGGTCCTGAACAAGCTAATCAGGTTACTTGGTAGAAATTAGAGGATGGCGTTATTTTTGTGCCAAGAACCTAAGCATAAAAACTCTGTGTTTTGCACTCTGTGTCTTTCGCTCACTTAAACTCTCACTCGTGCATGCTCAAATTGTATTTCCATACCCTCAAATGCACACACTCAGAAATATCATCTATTGGTGACATGTAGCAACTCATGGATCACCACAATGACTTTAGATTTTATTATTATTTTTACATATACATTTTTAATTCAAACATGTTTGCATTTGAGGTGTCACTATATATACAGTATATCTCGATTTGTTTTGTATTAGGATTTATTGCTTCCAAGGCTATTTCATGGCAGATACATATCAAACATTAAACTGATTTATTTGAACCAATATAATATTATGTTATAATGTAAGGGATTTAAAGAGTTGTGGAAAAATTTAATAATAATAATAATATCACATTATAACATGGCCTTGGCCAGATGAACAAGACTTTACATAAGGTTCGTTAGGTGCACTTTTGATAAAAAACGTAAAAGTTTTTCTGGATTTGTCTTGGTTTTTAAAATCTTGTTCAGGTGGAAATTTATTATTTTTTTTCCCCGATTTTCTCCCTAATTTAGTCGTGTCCAATTCCTCCCCGTCACTAGGGGGCTCCCACATTAAGGCTACTACTACCACTCAGCCGGGAGGGCCGAAGACTATCACGTGTTTCCTCCGAACCATGTGACGCCAGCCGATCGCATCTTTTCGAACTGCTCGCTCGCGCACCGTTGGGGGCGGCGTAACACACTCGGAGGACAGCGCTATCCGCTCCCTCCGTTGCGCGAGCTCACAGACGCCCCTGATTGGCTGTAGAGCCGTGATTAATGTGGGAGCACTAAGTACCTCTCATCCCTCCCCTCTGAGAGACCTCGGCCAATCTGCCAATCTCTGAGAGAGCTCGGCCAATCTGCTCTCTCTAGACCTCCGGCTGCGAGAGGTTACAGCACCACCCGGGATTCGAACTAGCGATCTCCGGATGATAGGGCGAGCGCTTTAACCACTGCGCCACTCGGAGGCCGGAAATTGTTTTCTTATGGTACAAGAAAAAAACTATATGCTTTATGGTTAGAGTAGTGCTACAGTGCTGACATTTTGGAGCTTCTTCATCCTTTAATAAATATGCATGGGTTTGTATGGCATATATGGATGGCACCTTGTATATACAACTTGGTCGTGTCTGGGAAAGCATCTTTTTCCCACCCATGGGTTTATTTCGAATAATTTGTTGTTATGGTTCTAATATATCTAATAATATGAAACAATATAATCCTACAGTGCGCTATTCACGCGATGGCAGGCGGAAGAGCATCATGTGTGGTAGGAGCGAATAATATTGCTCATTTGTTTAGAACGGGAACAAAATCTGAAAAAATGTTTCAGGATATTTATAAAATGATGAGACTAACAGAAATGCTTAACAAATCGAATCACCACATAAGTATCGTGATAATATGACTGACTGACTCGACGGCATGTCGAAAATATCATAGAAATGTTGAAAATGTTAGCTTTGATTAATAACCAGTTTCTTCAGACATTTGCTGAAAAAAGAAAAAAGTGCTACGCTCAAAAAACTGTCAAAACTGGAAACAAAATCATAACAGCACAAATGTGAAAGAATGTAACGGAGTCAACCACCATTTTTCTTTTGCTTTTTAGTTTTTAAGACATGTCTGACAAAATTAGATAAAGAGATAAACATACAGAACATTACAGTACTGGTCTTTAGTCATCTAAGCAATAATATCATGAAGAGAAACCATAAACTCACACTAGGCTCACCATTAATAAAAATAAAAAAAAATCTAATAATTTCTCTCATCCATTCTCACGTTTTCTCTTCAATCATTCGAAATCTCATTTGGATTCTCTGTAGAAAAGCCTGCACTTTGTTGAAGCCTTATTGTTGTGAGGGCGGCTACCTAGAGTCAGTCAGGCGTCGGCAAATAAAGTGGATAATAAATTAATAAATAAATAAATAAATGACAAAAGAGTAATTGGAAATTAGCGGCATCACCCTGATGCAGCAGGGCATGGCCGGCGTTAACTAGGCCTGTCTGAAAGTGAAGGCGGCAGCTAGAGGACGATTTAAAGAGTAATTGATTTTGTTTCCAATAACTCACAGACACAATGAGCTAATAATGCAGGAGGATGAAGTTCCACAAAGTGCAGCTCTTGAAAGGAACCGACGCAGACTAAAGAGGAATGCTTGCTTCGGGGTAATGGGGAATCTTTTATGTCGTCAGCGTGATAATAAAAAAAGAAGAAAAAAAAAATATATATATATATATTTTTTTTTCTTCCTTTTTTCTTATTTATTATTAAGTTTCATAAGTCAACTAGGATATATATATATATATATATATATATATATATATATATATATATATATATACATACACTAGTTGACTTATGAAACTTTTTCTTTTATTTACTACTGTATTTAAACCACTGATCACCAGTAACCCCCCAAAAAACACTGATCATCAGTATTCCCAACAACCAATCAACCACTGAACACCAGTATTACCATCAACCATCCAATGATCAGCAGTATTCCCACCACCAAACCACTGATCACCAGTATTTTAACAACCAACCAACCATTGAGTACCATTAAACAACTGGCCACTGATCATCAGTATTCTCACCAGTAAACCACTGGTCATCAGTATTACCCCAACCAACAGCTGATCACCAGTATTACCATCAAACAACCACTGAACACCAGTAATCCAACAACCAATCAAACACTGATCACCAGTATTCCCAGCATCAAGCCACTGATCACCAGTACTTCAACAACCAACCAACCATTGAGTACTAATATCCCAACAACTGGCCTCTGACCCACCAGTAAACCACTGAACATCAGTATTCCCACCAATAAACTACCAAACCCCCCGGTATTACCATCAAACAACCACTGATCACCAGGATGTTCTAGTTATGAGTTCAGCACATCCATTTGCTTTACAGTGGTGCATTTGAAATTATATTTAAAGTTTAAGAAAATCAGCTGTTAAAGTTCAAAAAAAGTTCATAAATGTTTTCACATGATGTAGTCAAAGAGTAATTACGTTAAATAATCAGGTGATTTCAATATTGATCGATTATGATTTCTGCTATAATTAAGCAGCCCTAACAAACATATACAGTAATATAAATAACTGTGTAGCAACAAATAACTTATTTTCAGCTGGAGTGCGGCCACCAGTGCTTCACTGGTATATACTGGTGCTGCATTATCCAAGTTGATTAATCAAGAAAGTGGGAAAAGAAATTAAATGAAGATTCTTTTAGAACATGTGATGTGTATGACAACCCTTAGTAAACAAGATGGATTCAGAAAACGCGCACTTTTGCGGTGGAAATTGGATTTTAGGCCCATCTGTAGACTAGAACGGTTAGACGGTTTCTACTTTCTTTTTCTCTCTTGATCAAAGTGAATACCTTGAAAAAGGAGGCAGACTTTTGTTTACAGACTTAACCTTATGCAGTCTGAAACTACAGTCATTTCTGACAACAATCCTTTCATCTAAATATCTGCACAATGTTTACGCCATTACTGTGCTGACGTGGACTCATAACACCAGCACTGACTCGGTCTGTACGTCTCCTATGGATTATGTGATTATGTGTTATCACTCCTACTACTTCAATGAAGTAAGTAACTTTCTTCTGTAGTGGACTAAGACTTATGGACTTTGTTTGAAAGTGTACTGTGTGTGTGTGTGTGTGTGTGTGTGTGTGTGTGTGTGTGTGTGTGTGTATTGACCTTCGTGCACGGTCACGCCGCAGTTGTCACACTGGATGATCTCGTCGGTGTCCTCGCTGTTGTCTCCCAGACAGACACAGCAGATCAGAATGTGCTCCATCCGCTGCGCGGCCCACACCTGAGCTCGTTCTGCCAAAGAGTCCTGCGAAGAACATGCAAGGAGAAAAATCTAATCAAATCAGGATCTGGGATTCAATCTAGAACCTTACTCTAAAAGAAATCAGCCAAGAGTCTAGAATGTTTATTTCACCAGCCTGGCTTTCCACTAGGTATGTGTCAATTACAAACTGATCCCAATGCTGGTTTAACTCCTAAGATATACAGTATAATAGAGAAGTGGTCCTCTTAAAGTGGATCTCAACATGGGTCTATGAAGCGTATCTAAGGGATTTTTATTACCATGTTACAGGAATTCACAATACATCATATGTTAACAGTGCTGCACAATTAATTGCGTCGGAAATCGAAATCGCAGTATGGACCTGTGCTACTGGCTGCACCTGTTAAGGAATAATGGTCAAAGTCAGGAATTAATAAAGTCTTTCATGACATTATTTGCTGTTAGCCTAGATAAATGCATTTGAATACAAATTGGTACATTTTAATAGCTAAATATCGTAGTTTAAGGTACAATCAGCATACGCAACAAAATGATGGCTATATGATTTTTTTTTAAATCATGCAGAGCTAAATGTTAATATAATTATTATTATTTTTGTTGACTGTTTACCTAAATTGAAATTGTATTTAATTTAAACCTTAATAGAATTAAATAAAAACAAGGAGGATAAAAAAAATCTATAAATAAAATATATAAATTGGGCCTAAAGTGTAACGTTGTTGGAAAGTTGACATGAAATTAAGTAAAATACAATAAACATAGTTCATAAAAAGTACTGCAATCAACAACCACTGATCACCAGAATTGCCAATAACCAACCACTGACTACCAGTGTTCCTACCAATAATACTACCAGTATTACAACCAACAAACCACTGTCAATTGTTATCCAGAGTGAATTACATTTTGATCTTATTATACATCTGAGCAGTTGAGGGTTAAGGGCCTTGCTCAAGGTCGCAAATTTGTAGTCATGGGATTTGAACCTGGGACCTTCCGAACCAACCAACCACAAATCACCAGTAATCCCAGCAACAAACCTGATCACCAGTACTACCACCAACCACCAAAATTAATAAAAAATAAATAAATAACCAGGACATCCATGAAATTAATTTTATAGTTTCAAGGATCCTTGCAAAATGTTGAAGTTCCATAAGAGGAGATCAGGAAAGGTTTGAAGGAGAAGTAAGTTCTTAATTAAATCATGAGTGAGGTAATAGTTGCTATGCACTTGCTTAAAAAACTTGAAATCTCCTATCTAATTGGTCAGTCAGTCTTATTGATATTATTATTATTATTATTATCTTTTTTTTTTTTTTTAAACTACAGTTCTGACCGTAGCTCCGGCTGTAAGTCGAATAACAGCTTTATATTATTAATTCCCTGCTTATAATATGGATTTGTTTCCATTATAACAGCTTATGAAAGGACTTATACAGTGGATGTGCCACATAACCGGATTAAAAACTAGTGTAATCATTGATATGGTGACATTTCTTATGTGTGTGGGGCGGGATTATTAGTTTAGCATTATTTAAGAAGTCTGCAGTATCAGCATTTTTTTTAAAGAGACAAAGGAAAAAAGAAAAAAAAAAAAAGATGAGGGAACAATGGTTTATAGCTCGTGTAATAAGAGAATTGCTTTGTACGCGTTCCAAAGTGTTCCACTACATGTAACTGTAAGAGGATCAAACCACACTGTGTAATGTGCTTTGATTAATAAAAATGGTTAGCATTGGCAAATTGCAGGAGTGTAAATACAAATATTATTATTATTTTTTTTTTAATCAGGTGATGAGGTATTACTCGTTAAATCTCATTCACCAATAAAACCAGCTCAATATTCCTTCCTCTACACTCGAACATGAATCCTGCATTTCTGTACTAAAATACAGCCAGACTGATCTCTGATTAGCTCAGCTTAGGAAAAAAAAGATTTTCCTAAAAAGATAAACAGGTTCGTCAATTTTACATATTGACTTCAGATTTCTGGGTAAGTCAGTTATCAGGAAGATCTTATGGTCTTTTGAAAAGTTCAATCTGATACTACAAAAAGCACTGATTATATTATCCGACTGCATGATTTGTTCCGAGCTCGTACGCACGTTCATTTGGATGCATTGCAAATTGTATCCGTGCCCTTTAAAAACCGCGGCCTTGTTTTATTACGGAAAATACCGTCGTCGACTCTCGAACTGGCTAAGCAACGCGGACGCCTCTGGGGAGCGGACCTGGACGGACCGGGCCGACGATTCTGTGCTCTATGATTCTTGTGGCATGAAATGACGCAGAGGGTTACGATCCTTAACTGCTGCTTAGCTTTCATTTCTGCGATCATTTCTTGTCAGTAAAAGCACAGATGTGATGACCTGGCAGATCATCTCTCACCTCATTTCCTTTTCCTTGAGATGTGCTGTGGCTGTCGTTGGTCTCCTCCTCGTCAAACGCTCCGGTGTTTTTGCTGGCCTTCTTCTTCGCTTTTTTAACCGCCACTTCACTGTCGCTGCTGCTGCTGCTCTCGTCGTCGTGATCGTCGTTGTCCTCGCCTTTGTCCTCGTCGTCGTCGTCGTCACCACCGTCGTCACCATCTTCATCATCATCTTCATCGTCATCATCGTCGTCGTCATCGTCATCGTCGTCGTCCTCGACGCTACCTCCGTCCCCTTCCTCGTCCTTGCTCCCTCCTTTCTCTTTTCCGGCTGCTTTGTTTTTCTTCTTGCCCGACTTTGGCCTCCAGTCGTTGTCGTCCTCGCTGTCATAATCGTCCATCTCGTTCAGCTGGTCCATCGTGGTGAAGTCCAGCATGGGCCGGTTTCGCCGAAGGTTCCACTTTTTAGGGCTTTCTTCCACGGCGCTGCCCCCGTTTGGTTCCGCGTCCGAGGTCTTCTCAGCCTTCTTGCGGTTTTTGGAGACAGTTTCCTTTCTGCTGCCTTCTTCAGACGACTGCTGGTCCTTGGCTTTCTCGTCCTCTTGCACATCTTCTTTTGGCTCTTTGCTCTCCTCGTCATCGACGGCCTCGTCGTCAGGAGACACGACGGCATCCGAGTCACTGTTTGGACCTCCGGGGCTGTCTTTGGAGCCCTCATCGTCGCTGCCGTTCCCCGTGCCCTCCGACCCTGATTATGAATGTGAAGGAACACAGAACTGACATTTCATTACAGTGGTCAAATGTAGCTATTTAACGTAATCCTATCTACATAGCTGGTGACACCAATGTATAATAAAATGTACTTGGTTAGCTAGCCATATCATGTTGCTAGTCAGTTTGCTCTTAATATACTAGAGTAGAGGAGCAATGAATAATTGGTATAAACAAATTAATGAAGTAAATTGCCAACAAACGTAACTGTGGATTAGTCGGTGACATCATCGCTCAGGTTTTTTTACTCAAACTGAATGCTCTGACATTTAGACCAGGGACCAACCAATACGATATCATCACGATACCACGGTGCTGGTGATTTTGTTACTATTCTAAACAAACTACCACACAGGACACTGTGCCTCCTGTAGAATGATAGAGGAACTGCAACATTTTACCACCTCAGACACAAGCATGTCTAAATTAAAAATGTTTTTAAGATAAGATAAAATAAGCCAAAAGCATACATGTAAATGTCATTTATATATTTTTTTTATAAATTTTGGTGTCAGTGTGGAGATATAGTTTTCAGTGTCGCAATTATTTTGAGACTGTTTCCTTTTTGATGCTTTCTTCAGAGGTATTTCGGAAAAGCATTTCTTTTTATTAAGTCGCCCCCCCAAAAAAAGAAAATCAGAGGGAAAAAAAAAAAAAAAAAAAAACATGGTTGTTGGGGGTGTGTGGTCAAGCACCGCTCTGTGAAGTGAGTGAGAATCGTAATTGGAAATGGGAAATTATGTACACCTGAAGCGAATGTTACAAAGTACTGCCCGCCTGTCAAAATTTTGCACCCATTTTTCCTCAGTGAACCATTTTTAAGCACACGCTCTCTCTGTAGCCACATAATCTAACCTTTTTATTTCTACCATATTCCTAAAAGAGTAAAAGCTATTACTCAAATCTTGAATGTCCGTTTACTCAAGAGTGTTTGCTAATTCAACCCATCAGGTAGCATGAACTCTTCGAGTTGCAGACATCACCGTGACGATCTCATTATCAGCGGACATGCTCCTGCACCGCGGTCCTCATGAGACAGCAAACGCTCCATCAGCTGTCCATCACAGTGAAATGCTACGATAGCTACGAGTTGCCTCATACTAAGTGTGTTAGAAAAAAAAAAAACACCTAGTATGACTGTCGCGCACTCACGCGGCCCTATTAGTTATACGAGTTGAGAGACCAAGTCCTTTCGAGCCGGCACCAGTGAACTGCGTTTGCTCGAGACCGTGGGCTCACATCAACCGATAATTGACCAGCTTCTTTCCCCCACTGATCATTCAATAACCACAGGAATTGTGACATCATCAGGCGGCTTCTAGTGACTTGCATTATTGCGATGTTGTGACTGATGCTACTGTGAAGCACTTGCTAAATTTCTGGCAAAAAAGACGAATAAAACACTTCATGATATAGATGGGAGGGATCGATTCAGTGACGTGTCGCGATTCTTTCGTGTGGAACTTCATTTATCATATTTTTCATATGGGGTCTGTCTGGAAACTATCCAGTCATGTAGTGACAGGATAATACGTAATAAACGTCTTATTACACTTCTAGTTCTCGCACTGCTTTTTGCAGGCATGAATAGGACCTTGAGTCACATCCGATTCTTAATCCATAGGGTTTAATATCATTCTTTGCTCTACCTGTTCAGTCATTTAGAACAGAACAGTCATACAGTACAGAAGGCAGCTCAGTAGTAAAGGTGTTCAGCTACGTCCCAGGTACAAACCCCACCACCAAGTTGACACTCTTGGGCCCTTGAGCAAGGCCCGTGACCCTCAACTGCTCATATGTATAATGAGACAACAGCATCTTGCGCCCGACTGACTAGCACAGCCAAGTCGTCATTGTTCATGCAAGCGCATTCCAGTCTACTCTTCTTGGTTGCCAGGTTACATCAATATCTCGCAAACCATTCTCATTATATTAACAACATCGGGATTTACAGTGTAAGGATGTGCACTGATGGTACTTATAGTAACCTGCCTAGTAACCTGCGTAAGGATCTATATAATGATGGAAACGTCATAGCACTAGATAAAATCATCTGTCAAATACTAAATGCTTTTTTTCCCCTAGATCCAATCATTCAGCTGGCGCATTTAGATTTAGGCAATTGGCAGATGCTCTTATCCCGAGCGATTTACGTTATCCCATTATACATCTGAGCAGTTGAGGGTTAAGGGCCTTGCTCAAGGGCCCAACAGTGGCAACTTGGTGGTTGTGAGATTTGAACTTGTGACCATCTGAACCGTAGTCTGATGCCTTAATGCACAGCATCTTGTGTGGTAGGAGAAAATAGTTTGCTAAGATTGTTTAGAATTGTAAGATAATTAATAACTAAAAACAACAATAATGAATCTGAAAAGTTATAAAATCGTGATACTGATAGAATTGCAATATATATCAAATCAGCACCTAGGTGGTACCTCATCCTACAAACGCCCCGCCTCACGAATTTTCATCTTAAAATTTTGCCACAGCATACGAAGCCTTTTCGACATAAGAGCAAACGACTTGAGCAGAAAGAAACGCCGGGTTAGTTGTGTGAACGTCCGGGAGTTGTTCAAAACGTGTCTGTATCAGTGAAAAGACAAATGTAGTGAGTTTAATTATCTTTTTTGTGGGGTTTTTCTTTTACGTTTTTTTGCATTTTGTGCAAGATATAGTGAATACACCGTACCATGGGTCCCAAGAATGTTAGCAATGGTAGCAAGAAAAAAGGGAGCCACTTTTAGTTTTGTTTTTAAAGCAGCCAATGCTAAGAGGAATCAAAAATGAAGGTTAAGTGAGGTTTAACGTCTATTTATTTCATATTTTACTTCTTTTACATGTCTTTTATAAACGTTTTTATATGCAAAGATATGATTATCGTGTTGGAAATTGGTAATATTTTTGACTGGTTGGAATGGATTATCTGCATTTTCATTATTACATTAAATTCCTCCACAGAGGTAGAAAATAGAAAGAGTATTGTGATGATATGGTATCAGTCGGTCCCTGGACATACACATACCTAATTCGTGAATGTGTTGTTATTGAAAATGAATCACTTTCAGGGGACAAACTGTAACTGTAAAAGAAAAGTTTTATTTACTGTATCAGGGTCTGGTTCTGTATAATACAAGCTGGTAGAAATCCAGGAAAAAAAAAAAAACTTTTTTTCTTGTCATCCTTTTAAACCAGTGTAACGAAATGACATCATAAAAGGCATGGGTCACCTGAGGCGTCTGCGTCTTCCACCTCGAAATCGCTGTCGTCCGAGCTGTCATAATCCAGGACTTCTAACAGGGAAGCAGCCAGGGGCTTCACCTGCCTGCGCTTGGAGGCTCGATCCATTGGGGAAGGACTGGGACTGAGATTGAGTAATACCTGAGGAAGGGGGAAAAAAGAACAGGTGGAACACTGATTACTATTTTTTCCAGAAAAGCAGGTCAATACAGTTTATCCTATGCACGTATGATGTGTCATATGTGTCATAGGTTTGTATAGTAAGCTGTTATACTGCAATTACTTCCGGGATCAATCATGTGACGTTTAAAGATCTAATCAATAGAAGGACATGCATGATCATGAATGGTTACTTGGCTAATGTTCAGCTAAGCAGCATCAGATTGAATGAAAAACAAGGTTTGGTTTACGCCATTTAAATATATCAAAATAAATCTTGAAGCTTTATGGCACGCGATGGAAGAATGAACAGGTTTTCTGTCTAATTTCACACAATCACACTGCATCGCTTTGGCTGCACTGAGCAGTGCCAGTTAGCAACAGCTAGCAATAGCATCAAGGAAAGCTTTTTAAAAGGTGCACGGAATCTCCTCATTCTTCCGCTAACTTACAAATCGTTAATCTACACCCGTTTCTTAATAAAAACATGCAAACTGCCCGAGAAACACCAACCGCGACCAGAAACATCACCTACTTTATTCTGTAGCTTGGACAATAGTAAGCTACAATGGACACTTTTTTCATATCATGCGTACGACGCGACAAGTTTGTGCTTACGTAATACACACAAGGCGGGACTTCGCAGCACATGCGGAAGCCAGTCGGGGGGGACTTTGTGCTTACGTCTGCGTTCAGAAGGCGGGGCTTAGAAAGTCGCAGCATCTTTTTGTGCTTTCGTAAACAAAGAAGGTGGGACTTCGGAACCATAACAACGCTGTTTATTCTGGCTATGGGGACGCAGTATAATTATTATAATACTATTATAATATAGTTCTTATTAGTTGATTAAAATTTAAATATGATGCATAAAATAAATAAAGAAGGGGCTATTTCTTAAAATGTTATAAATAAATAAAAAAGATTTACTGAATATACTATTTTTTTTATTAGTTTATTAATAGACCATATATTTTCAATTTATTGCATATAACCCATTAAACACACCAAAGAAGAAATAAAAAAGAAAAGAAAGGAGAAAATAGAAAGAATAAGAAAAAGGAAAGTAAAAAAAATCATTTAAAGAAAGAAAGCAAAAAAGGAAGAAAAAAATTTCAAAATGTATCTGTGCTCAATGCACCTGTATTTTGCTGTAGTAGTAATAATAATAATAATAATAATAATAATAATAATAATAATTACTTACTGTCACATATCAAAAATTATACATGCTGCGCCTAACATTTGTTTTAACGTACTATTAAAAAGTATGAGGTGTGTTCAAGTAAAACCTGGACTTTTGATTGTGGATATTAACAGAACACAGTTATGAGTTTAAAAACTCTATTTCTCTATATAATCTCCTGCTACACGAATGCACTTCTCCCAGTGTTTCATTAGTGCTTGGATACCATCAAGGAAGAAAGTTTAATAGGACTGCCTGCTGCATGTCTGAAACACTGGCCTCCCAGGAACTCCTTTAAAAGCCAATATATGTGAACATGGTCCCAGCCAAGTTGCTGTAATGTGCAAGTACTGTTTGTGAATGGTTTTCAAGGATTTTCAGTAACTCATTAATGTTCACAGGAATGACCCCAGTGGGTGTCAAGCCACTACACAAGCTTCTTTTTTTATGTAATATTTTTTAATTCTCTTTTAATTATATTAAAAGTGATTTTATTTTATGTCATGAATTGTTCTGCTCTGTTTAATGCACCCTGAACTGCATCCAGCTCCTGTTTTTATCTCCTCTCTAATATGCCTTACAACTGAGCCTACCATTTCTGCATAAGGTGTAATATTTGTATTTTTGCCAAAATATTTTTATATTCGGAAAGTAAGTGTTTTGTGTTGTCTGAGATACATGTTAAATATATGGTGTTGTGAACAAACATCAAGAAAACGACTAAAAGGACATAAAATTACTGAAATTGAGTTTTTTCGGATTATTAAAACCTGGAAGGAATGGGGGCGAACCATCAACTTCGTGAAAGGAATTTGGTCTGAGTAAAGAATTGAACTGCGATCACTTAAACACTTGGTGAGGTTGCATCATGAAAAATGGCCAGTCGAAATCAGAGCTATGTTTGATAGTAAAAGTAAGAGCATTTCCACATGCCCAATGTGATGAGGACTCACAAGATTGGGACTCAACAAATGCGCGGCCATGAGAAAACCACTTGTTGGAAAAAGTCCAATGGAAAAAGGTCATGTGACCTGATGAGTGTCAGGTTAAGAAGGGAAGCGATGCACCCATCATGCATAGTGTGCACTGTACAAGCCTCTGGAGACAGTGTTATGATCTGGGGGTTGCTTCAATTCATGTTTTTTTTTTTTTTCATCCTTGATGGCACAGGTATATTCCGGAATTTAAATAGTGAAAAAGTGCTTCTGGGAACAGAAGGAATCATTTTCACACATGAACTGGACACCCCATTGTGTGCTGTAATAAAAGCTAAATGGAGTTGAATGAAATTGTAGTATGTGACTTTTTTTTTGGCCAGGTATGGTAGTGTATAAGTGGGCTGGCTTAAAAAAAAAAAAAAAAAAAAAAAAAAAAACCTTTATATATCAGATTGTATTGAATGGTATTGTTTAATTTGTTCGTGAAAGTCCTCAGTATTGCATTTTCTCCCATGGCAAAAGAAACCTATATTCATTTTAATTTTCTTGCACACACTATAAATGTAGAGCGTTGATTGGGAATATGCTATAGTTTTAGTAAAGGTCTGTGTTCCCTTTAGGCTTATATCAGGTTTTGATACTTATTTCACACTCATTTACATAACATGGCATTTTCAACAGATTGTTGCCTAAGATTTAGTGGTAAATTCACCCAGACCCCAGTGACTTCTAAGTTAGCAATGTTGACAATGAATTAAAGCAGATGTTGGAGGCTGAACACACTAGAAAACATGCATAATAACACGAGTATTAGACTGATTGGAGGAAATGACTGCTTTGGCTTGTGTTCAGAGCCAGGTTTGTTTTCTGTTGTCCTCTGATGACTTTGCCAGTTTTGCAAAAACAGGCGACGATTAAAATAAATGAGGCTAGATTGATCCTGATACACAGCAGGGGAAGACTGATGGGGGAGGCGAGCGAAAGGGATGATTACGACTGTCCTTGGCCGATGACAAATGGGACTGCATTGTGCTCGAAAGCAGGCCGTTTTTTATCTGTTGGCATCAAAACACTTTGGGGATATCATTGTAGCCATCAACGTCGTCATCACTGTCACCTCTTCTTTGTTGCATGTAGTTGTGGCGGTACATGATGTTGACTGTATGTGAAATGACTGAAGCTTCATACCAACCAAGGTCAATCTGACTTCAGTAAGTTATTAGTAAGTTTTTTAGATCTAAGGTTTCTGTTCATTGTCATTTATACAGTAACTGTTCGTTGATTGTTATCGGGATCATAGACTGAATTCCATTATTCATGTCGGAATCAGAACACATTTCTTGACACTTTCCAATGTGATTTATTATTTAAGTAGAAAAATATTTAGTTAGCCTTTTTACTAAAACAGCATTAAACGCAATAATTACTGAGGGATCAGTAATTACATTTTCATTAAAAGGTGCATTCTCTGGCGGCACGGTGGCGTATTGGTTAGCACTGTAGCCTTGCACCTCCAGGTGCCTTCGATTTCCATCTCATGTCTGTGTGTATGGAGTTTGCATGTTCTCCCCGTGCTTGGTGGGTTTCCACAGGGTACTCCAGTTTCCTCCCAGATTCCAAAAACATGCAGATTAGGTTGATTGGCGTTCCCAAATTGGCCAGAGAGTAAGTGTGTATGTGTGTTTGCCCTGCGATGGATACATTTCTTAATATATTTCACTTTCATAGCAGACAACTATTTATGTTTTTAAGTCACACATTAATAATAATTGAAATTACACATATTGTTCAGTTTTTGCAATGTCTTTATTTCTATGATTCATTCAGGAGCAAAGGTTTAAATCCCTAACTTTTTTATTATTATTTTCTTTTTTCATTTTTTTTTCATTAAAATGTAAAACAATTGTAAAAATTGTTCTAAGAAAATTCTAAAATCTAGAAAATACATGTTTTTATAATGAAAAACAAATTTTTACAAAAAAAAAAAGGTGCAGCTGAACCTTGTATTACGAGCATAATTCGTTGCGGAACTGGGCTCGTATATCTAAACACTCCTAAATCAAAGCAAATTTCCCTTATAAAAATAATAGAAACTCAATTATGTGGTGACAGTTAAATAATGACTGATTGTCACGGGTTCTGCTTGCGGGACGAAAGAAAGGCATAATGGCAGAGGTGATGTGAACAAAAGTATTTTAATGAGAGACAAACAAGGCACCAAAGGAACAGACATGAACTTAAACCAGGGATAAACTAAACCAGGAGCTACACAGACTTGGGGTTAAAAACAGACGGAGAGACAGACAGGCTAGGAGACAGACAAAGGCCAGGAGACTGACAAAGGCTAGGAGAACACGGAACCCAGAAGAACACACGGAACCCAGGAGAACACAGAGCTGAACAACAAACCAGAACAAACAGTAACCCTAAACGAACAGATGCAAGACAAGACTTAACTCAAGAACATTTATAACCAAACTAATGAGCAACCTCGGTTCAGGTGAGCGGAGGCGGCAGGAGCACGGCGTCCATGAGCCCGTGCGGAGGCGGCAGGAGCACGGCGTCCTCCTCGCTGCAGGGCGGCGGCGGAGGCAGCTCGCTGTCCTCCTCGCTGCAGGGCGGCGGCGGCAAAGGCAGCTCGCTGTCCTCCTCGCTGCAGGGCGGCGGCGGCGGCGGCAGCTCGCTGTCCTCTTCGATGCAGGGCGGCAGCAGCTCGCTGTCCTCCCCGATGCAGGGCGGCGGCGGCAGCTCGCTGTCCTCCTCGATGCAGGGCGGCGGCGGCAGCTCGCTGTCCTCCTCGCTGCAGGGCGGCGGTGGCAGCTCGCTGTCCTCCTCGCTGCAGGGCGGCGGAGGAGTTGGCTCATGCCATGAACTCTGGAGGGTCTGGGCCTCCACTGAGGCTGTCTGGAGGGTCTGGGCCTCCACTGAGGCTGGCTGGAGGGTCTGGGCCTCCACTGAGGCTGGCTGGAGACTGGGTGCTGGCCTTGACGTCAGCTGCCTCTTTGTTGACCTTGGCCAGCTGTTCCTGCACCAATGCCCCCAGCTCCAGCAGGGTTTGCATTTGACCCTGATCTCCCATCAAGCGACAAATGTTTATCTGCTGGATCAGCACCCCGGCTAGTTGGTGGAGCTCCAGCCTCCGCCGTTGAAGCTCCACGTGATCCACCCTCTGAACACCAGCAGACACATGTTCGCCCTCTCCAGCTTCTCTCTGAGACGCTCCAGCGCCCCAAGTTGTTCCGCCGGATGGCAAGCCGACTCCCCAAGAAGGTCGCTTGCCCGGCGTCAAAGTCACAGACCCCCCCAAAAAAATTTTCCCGGGGAGGCTCCTCTGCTATACCATTTTTTGGGTCTTGCATTCTGTCACGGGTTCTGCTTGCGGGACGAAAGAAAGGCATAATGGCAGAGGTGATGTGAACAAAAGTATTTTAATGAGAGACAAAACAAGGCACCAAAGGAACAGACATGAACTTAAACCAGGGATAAACTAAACCAGGAGCTACACAGACTGGGGGTTACAAACAGACGGAGAGACAGACAGGCTAGGAGACAGACAAAGGCCAGGAGACAGACAAAGGCTAGGTGAACACGGAGCCAGGAGAACACGCAGCCAGGAGAACACACAGAACTAGGAGAACACACAGAACTAGGAGAACACAGAGCTGAACAACAAACCAGAACAAACAGTAACCCTAAACAAACAGATGCAAGACAAGACTTAACTCAACTCAAGAACATTTATAACCAAACTAATGAGCAACCTCGGTTCAGGTGAGCGCCACATCACCTGACCGAGGTGCATTCTGGGGAATCGAGTCCAACATAAACTACAAATGAAAACAAAAGAAAACAAAATGGAGTCTGTGGGCGCTTTGGCGCCCTCTAGTGGTATCCCCTGCCACTGATATAAGTGTGTGTTTTTTAAAAAAAAAATTTTATGAGAGATAATTTTTACAAAAAATTAAGCAACAAAAGCAAAATGTTCATTAAGAATTAGCCATTAAAGGGAAAGGGAATTTTTGGAAAGGGAAGCTATTGCAAATACATTTATCGTTTGGGATTAATAAAGTAATTTATCTATCTACAATAAAACCACAATTTCCCTTTGGGATTCTATCTATCTATCTATCTATCTATCTATCTATCTATCTATCTATCTATCTATCTAGGATGTGCTGCTTTAATATGCATATTAGTGTTTTAGTTTAAAAAAAAAGAAAGGAACATTATGGCTTAAATCAAGAATAAAAAAAAAAGTTATACTACAACATAGTGATCTCGATCTACAGGGGATGAGGAGCTAGGTAGTGGAGCGAAGTCACAGCTTCCGTTTAAAATAAGGTGATGCTAATTATAAAAATATTACAAATATTACAAAATATGAGAAAAGTTCAAGGAAACACTACGCAGAAATTCAAACGTCATAATTGAGATTAAATCCAATAATTGAGTAAAATACAATAAAAAATTTAATATTAATCCACATAGAAAGGTTGTGCACGAATATATTGAGTGTAACTTCACAGTGACTATCTGGTAAGTGTGAATGTGACAGGACTGGGGAGTAATGGGAATAGGAGTCAGTGGCGGTTGTATACAGTATGTTCAGGTTTGCCCAGGAGACTGATGTCAGTTTTAGTGCTGAGATGATGAGACGTACAGAAAATAGTGTAAATGAACTGATTCTTACGGTTTGCTTTTGGTTAGTTACAGTAAGATGTTTCTACAGGAGTTTCTCAGTAGAATCTGACCTTGACCTACACTGTAAAAAATAAATCGTAAATTTTACGGTAAGAAACTGGCAGCTGTGGTTGCCAGAATTTTACCGTAAAAATACGGTAACACCGTTATTGAACTTAAAAAAAATGAACCCGTAAATTTTTTTACGGTAAAAAACTGGCAGCTGTGGTTGCCAGAATTTTACTGTAAAAATACGGTAGCAATGTTTTTGGGTTTACGGGATTGCATTCATTATACTGTATATTATACGGATTTAATTGTTTATTTTTATGGTTTATAACTGTAGAATTAACATGTTTATGTTGTTATAAACAGTTTATACCCGTCAAAATCCAGGGTTTCCATTATAACAAATACGGATCATAACCATGTTTTACACAGCTCAGAACTGTCTAATTTAAAGATTTATGTTGTAATAATAACAGTTTATTTCCATCTTTTTTACAGCTCAGAATCCAGGGTTGAAGGGGGGGGGGGGGGGGTATTGGAGCCTATCCCAGGAGCACAAGGTGGGGTACACACTGGACAGGGTTCCAATCCATCACAGGGCACGCACACACATTAAGGGCAATTTGGGAACACTTTTGGAATCTGCAGGTATTTGGACTGTGGGAGGAAACCAGAGTACCTAGAGGAACCCACCAAGCACAGGGAGAATATGAGAACACAGGGACAAACACAATGCACACAGAGACGGTATTTTACTACAGACATTTTTTACAGTGTATATACAGTAACTCAAAATAACCTTGAACATCTGGAGGCAGATGTGCCTGTACGTGCTTGTAACACTTTAAACTTAAAATGTATTTTATGAAAACTGTAATCTATACATAAGCTGGGCTGCGTTCCCTTATTGGTCTGAAAGACTTTTAAAAGTTACAATAATATTGCCCCCAAAAATTTTACAGTACATAAATTTAACTGCGTCTCCAGATTTGCTGATGGGAAAAAAAAAATCTAATTTATCCTCTGTGACCAATCAACACAAAGAAAAATGCATTGACATTACACAGAACACTGTGTTGTGCTTTATTTTCTGTTATTTTGTGCAAAATGCTTGAGAGAGAAGCACACGTTAAGGTAAAGTAAGCATTGTTGCTGTTCCTCTCATCAAAGATGCATGTAACGATAAGACAGAAACTACTGTATTGTTCCCGGGTACCACAGTACTACATTTAACATGAAACAGGGGCAGACTAGGAGATAAGGGGAAATGAGAAGTGACAAATAGTGTAAATACAGACAACAGACTACTGTATGTACCATAATACATACAATAAACATCATTCAGAAAATCATTTCAAAAGCACTTGGTTGATTCTAGAGATGTGCACCAGGACAAAGTCGTACTTTTGTCGTACTGGAACAGGTTTCGGTTTCTTGCTTCTGAAACGCAACCGCATACAAAGACATCCTGTACAATCCTGTGGTTTGGTCTGAAGACGGTCCACATATTTATGTGTGATGGTCAGATTTAAAAAACAAAAACAAAAAAGTGTGTAAACAATCTAGACAGCATAATAAACTATAATCAGTGCAGTAATCATTTAATTTTACACCAGATATGTAATTTTACACAACACTCAGTTTCAAATCTAACACGCAGGGTTTTCTTTTCACAGAAATAATTACAAGTTTGAAAGCCTGGTTTTGATATCTATGGAGATGCATAAAAAATTATAAAATTTTCTTCCTACTCAGCAATACAGAAAGCACACCATGACGTTCAACACATTCTGTCATTTCTCTTATTTCCAGTGCTGAAAGTCACAGCACACTCAACAAGCCTTGGTGAAATTCCATCGACCGCTTTAATGCGTCTATGAACCACTGTGAATAAAGTGTGTGTCAGTGTGAACGTGTGTGAGTGTGTATGGTAGATGTTTCATCCTTAGGCATACCGTAGGTCCATTTGGTTTGATGTTCTGCTTAGACGAGGTTTTTGAAATGATCATCTGTAGAAATTTTCTTAGAAATGATGGTATTTTAAGTTTTTTTTTATTTTTTTTTACATACATTTATGTAATTAATACTTTGTCTAGTTAAATATCGTATGCCTATTGTATACTTTATTATATTGAAGAATTGAAAAATGTAAATATCGGTTTTTGGCAGCAGGGTGGCTTGCACCTCCTGGTCCCAGGTTCGATTCCCACCTTGAGGTCACCTGTGCTTGGTGGGTTTCCTCCGGGTACTCCAGTTTCCTCCCACTGTCCGAAGACATGCAGATTAAGCTGATTGGTGTCCTCAAATTGACTGAAGTGTATGAATGAGTGTGTAAGTGTTGATCAGTAATACATATGATGGTCACCAGTGGCCTGTAAGTGCCCTAGTCTACAGAGGTTCCTACAGTAGATAGATGAATGGAAAATACAGTACTGATTTCACCTTGAGGACGCTCCATAGAGAAAAACCTCAAATCATAAACAATAATAATAACAATAACAAAAATAACAATAATAATACACTGTGGTCCAAGATGTATCCTACTCCACTTAGTGTGGCTCATAAAGTTTCTGAAGTAAATTGACACAATACAATAATGACACAACAACATTTCCAGGCATCTACAGCATGACATGTGATTACGTTTCAGATAATAAGTCTATTGAAAGGGTAGAAATAAACACCCTATGCTAATAAAAATTTAGCTCTAAACCCCTTAATGCACTTGCTCGAATGCTAGCGTCAGGCCTTGCTGTTGCAGCGCCGCACTGAGATCTTGAAAAACAGTCTTCCCAGTGATATCTGTCAGTTCGATGAGCCAGAAGACAGAACCAATTACATTAAAAACAAGAATAACACACGGTTTAGGAAATAAAAACATTACTATAAAGATGTGGTGTGCCACGGCAGCTGTACAAACCTCATTTGAGGAGGAATAATTGCATAGGGTGTTATTTATGAAGCCTGGAGTGGCACGTAATGGAATGCTTGCATTGATCTACCGCCCTCTTCAACACCATCTCTACCAGCACCACCTTAATATTTTGCATTTAAATGGAAATATTCGTCTATTCATACGGCGTAAATCATACGACACCGTGTCGGTCCGTGTTTATCTTCGCTGTGACTTCCACCTCTTGCCTGCATGCAAAAGCGTGAGGGTGAAATTGAGTGAATTTGATAACATACACACTCGCCTTGTAGGTGTGAAGATGTTATCTTACCGCCGTCTTCGGTAATTGCCATTTTCGATAGGATTATTCGAGGCTTGGGTCCGAATGAGTTCAGAGCAATCAGCTGCCTGATGATGTCTTTCAGACTAAGTAAAGGGTGTATGAGGAGCTGAAAATGCCGGGTTTTAATTGACTAATTCAGGAACTAAAAGGCTCGGAAATTGGCATAGTGCAGATTAGGATTATAAGCACAAACAAAACTTGTAGAGATTCTGACGTGCATGTGCCATTTTATTGAATTTAACAAGAATGAACAGCTATCATCAGTGCCATAACTTTTTATACAACTTTGGTTATGCTATTCGACGATGCTTAAAGTATAGAGCTGAATAGAGATGAATGTCTATCTCTATCCCCATAATCCCATCATATTACACACAGGTACTGTGGCCAAGGTGGATTAGAATCCACTGCATTTTTTCCCATGAACGTTCAGCAAGTGGAAAATCGACATATAACTTGTCGCCAACTCGCAGAGAGAGAGAGAGACGCATGCGTCTGTGGGAAGTGTACACCACCTGGACATTACCGGAACTCGGCAGGGAGTTATTGTCACAGCTCCTGTACAGCCTTGACCTCACTCCAAGCCATTTCCACATATTTGGGTCATTAAAGGAGTTCCTGGGAGGCCAGCGTTTCAGACATGAAGCTGGCAGTCTCATCATGGTTCTGGAGAACTGAAAAAAAAAGTTATTTTCAGTTTATATTATTATATAGAGAAATATAAGTAGTTTATACTTTCATAACTCACTCACTCATTGTCTATACCAGATTATCCTGTATTCAAGGTCGCGGGGGGCCTGGAGCCTATCCAAGGAGGCTTAGGGCACAAGGCGGGGTACACCCTGGACAGGATGCCAATCCATCGCAGGGCACACACACACACACACACACACACACACACACACTATGAACAATTTGGGAACACCAATTAGCCTAATCTGCAGGTCTTTGGACTGTGGGAGGTAACCCACCAAGGCCGGGGATAACATGCACACAGAGATGGGAATCGAGTCTGGCTGGGAATCGAACCCGGACCCTCGAGGTGCAAGGCGACAGCACTAACCCTTACACCACTGCGCCGTCCTACTCTCATAACTGTGTTCTGGTATTCTGCACAATCAAAAGTTGCGATTTGACAAAATCTAGATGCTCAGGAGGATAATTATATACTTATGCAAAAAGTTCTTAGGTTCAAACCTCATGACCAAGTTGCCACTGTTGGGCCCTTAAACAAGGCCCTTAACCCTCAACTGCTCAGATGTACTGTACAATATAATGAGATCAAAAATATAAATCGCTCTTTATCGAGTGTCTACCAAATGACATGTTGTAATATAAATTGTTACCACAGTAAGCAGGCAGTTACTTATATAAGTAAAATTTATCAAAGTAAAAAATCTAAATATTGCATCAAAGTCTTTATTCAAGTTAAGAGAGTCCTGTATAAACTGTTAAATACACATCATGTATGAAAAAAAGAAAAAGTGCAAGAAACTTCAAGCAGGCAATTCGAATGATCTAAATGGAGAGCATAGAAAACACCGGCATAACCTGAATGTGAAAAACTTTCGCCACCTTTAAATTTTATTTTGATGGAAAATCTAATTCTAGCTTCCTTTCTATTTTGTTTTTGTTTTTCGGCGGAAAGGTATGGTATTAATGGTATTTCTCCCCTTTCCTGCTTGAAGGCTCTCAGTTTCTGACTAAGATAACAAATTTATATGTATGTTAATGCTTGGCTAAAAAAAAAAAAAAAAAAGCAATTGCATTACTACTGATGTGAAATGTTCTTCACGTCTCTGAGGCCATGCTGGTTTTCTCCAGGTTAATAATGTTGCTACCTCTGTCCCCTATCCTCTGCCGGCATGTAGAGATGAAAGTAAGGATGCGGCTTCACAGCGAGGTCCGAGACGTTCTCTCCTGATATTTCCGCTGTAGGGAGATATTCAGCTTTAATCATCTGTCTCTCATGCCCATTTCAGCC
Organism: Clarias fuscus; assembly: GCA_030347435.1. Taxonomy (NCBI): domain Eukaryota; kingdom Metazoa; phylum Chordata; class Actinopteri; order Siluriformes; family Clariidae; genus Clarias; species Clarias fuscus. The sequence goes on along the minus strand of CM059217.1, from coordinate 9,666,498 downwards.
AGCTATTCTTTGAATTAGATTCACTGTTGCCTCTTTGAAGTTCAGTTTGGATTTCATTTTTTTGTGTGTCTTGTCATTGACCAATAGTTAAAAAAATAAAATAAAATAAAGCACCAAAAAAAAAGGGCAAAAAATGTCAAGTTTCTCTACAGAGACTGAGATTGAGGCTTCATGTTTGATGTGAATGAAATGAGAAGTGCTCGTGTTTGACCAGTTGGATGACACACACATTCTGCACTGCAGCTCACAGACTGAATACATCAATTCACATTTGCTCACATTATCATTTATACCAAGGCAGCGCCAGTGCAATGAAAATAATAGGACATGATGGATCAAGTGCTAGATGGTGTGGTGACATAGTGCGAGGTAGCACACTGGCCTCGCATTTCCATGGTCAAAGGTTTTGATTTCCACCTCAGGTCTGTGTGCAGGGAGTTTGCGTTTTCTCCCTGTGCTCGGTGGGTTTTCTTTGGGAACTTTGGTTTCCTCCCACAATCCAGATACAACCAAAGTAAGCTAATTACTTATATGCTGATAATTGTCTGTAGTGTGTTAGCGAGTGTGTGCTTGTGCCCTGTGATGGGTTGACCCCCCATCCCTTGTCTTATACCCTGCTCAAGTGTTATTTTAAAATAAGAGTGGAAGACTGGAAGTCATATTGTTAAACTTGACTAAACAAGCAGTGATTATTGTAATCCTGATATACAGGACCAGTGATCATTTACAACATCTGGCGGACACCCTTATCCAGAGCGACTTTTGATGTCATTATACATCTGAGTAGTTGAGGATTAAGAGCCTTGCTAAAGGGACAATTTGGTGGTGGTGGTCCAAACTACAGTATAGTCCAATGCCTTCACCACTGAGATACTCTGGTCCATCTTTATGGCCCAGTTTGATTGGGGTTCACTTCACTTGGAGCCCTGCTAAGGATGGCTCCATATGATAGTCTAAAGATCAATGAGATTATTGTGAATGGTACTACTGAAGATGGCTTCTGACTGCAGTTGCTATGAAAGGTTTCGGACTGCAATTGCCACGAATAGATTTACATCATGGTTTCCAAAATATATATAAAGGTACATTTTCTGGAAATAAAATTTTATATACATTATATATATATCTTTTTTTTTCTCTTTCACCCACATAGGAAAAATAATAAAAGGAAATTATTAATAATTGCAGAAGAATTCCCCAGAACACTCAGATGATTAAGGATTCCCATTTGAGTTCGGTTTCTCTTAAATGTTGTTTCATCATCTGGATTGCTCATTAGGACACTGTATAAATGTAAAAAAATATATATATATTAGACAGCAAAACGAAATAAACACCATTTGCAGAATTATAGTTATTCGATTATTTTAACATTGCCGCACATTCGACGGGCGGTTGCTAGGCAATCCTGCGGCACTGGCAATCATAGGAAACGAGCTACATCTGGGCGGTAGGATATTTAAGTTCCCAAAAACATTAGATAGCACCAGGTACGAGAGCGTGGCTCTGGTATAGGGAAACAAGAAAAGCGAAAAGTGAAAAGAGAGAAGTGATAAGAGAAAGAAAAGAGAGAAGAGGAAAGTGAAGGAGGAGGAAAGGAGAGAAGTAGAGATATATAGAGAAGAGAGAACTGAAAAGAGCGGTGGAAAAAACAAGAATAATAACAGTGATAAATAAAAAAGAATATACCTGTTCTTTGTGTCCAGAGTGCCGTCCTTCCCTTCATAGGGTTGCGTGGTGTTCACGCGAGTCAATCATTCCCCACCGAAATAAACAATCAATGTCAAACGCCCACTCCGAGTCCTGCATTGGGGCTTTCCGAGTGGTGCCATATTGAAACACTCATCATAACAGAATATTTGTACCAGATCAGGAACCCGCGGATTTGGAGCAGGTGCATGAGATAGTAACCAGTCAGGCTGAAACACTTCCGGGGTCAGCTCCCACTGCTGTCTCAGTAGCACAAGCACCCCCCCCTGGTGGCAGAGACGAGACTACCTACTCCCCAGCCTTATGCCAGGGAGCCTGAGAGATGCAGTGCCTTCCTACTCCAGTGCTCTTTAATATTTGAGATGCAACCATCCCAATTTCCCACAGCAAGAATTAGAACTGGAGGTGGATCAGGGAGAGCCGATGCAGGTAGGTGCAGCTGAGATCTCACGGACCCCTCAGTTGCTGTCGGGTTGCTTTCATTGTGGCAGGTCCAGCCACCACCAGGGGCACTGTCCGCTGAATAAGCCAAAAGGGGAGGGTCACTCTTGGGTGGGGTGCCAACAGTGACGCAAAAGTCAGACCCTCAGTGATCCCATCGCCATCACCTGGGAGGGAGCTGCCACTACTGCACATAGAGCTGCTTAAAAGGGATTCAAACCCTAGGTGTGCAGTCATCCCATCAGGTCGACCTCTCAGCAGTGCCCAAAGATTACTGGGGCCTGGCGGAGGTACTTTCCAAGTCAGGGGCCCAAAAGCTTTCAACCTGCTTCCAGGTTCGACCCCACCAAGGGCAAAGCTTTATTTTTTGTCTTCTCCCAAGCAATCGGTACATCCAGGAGTGATTGACCCTGGGATTCATTCGCCCATCCACATCCCCCACAGGGACTGGGTTCTTCTTTGTAAAGAAGAAGGATGGGGGCCTCTGCCCCTGCATAGATTATTGGGGGGCGGTAAATGCAATCACGCTGAAGGACCGTTAGTCCCCACCCCTGATGAATTCAGCCTCCGAGTGCTTGCAAAAGGTGAACATTTTCACAAAGCTGGATTTGTGCAGAGCCTACAATCCTCATTGATCCTCATCAGGGCAGGGGACAAGTGGAAGACAGTGTTTATTACGCCGTCAGGGCACTATGAATCCCGGATGATGCCATTTGGTCTAACTAACGCTCCAGCAGTGTTTCGGAGGTTCATTAATGAGGTGCTCCGGGAGACGCTTACCTTCTACGTCTTTGTCTACCTGGATGACATCTTAATTTTTAGTGCCTCCCTGTCTGAGCACATCACAGTTTCACACAACCTCCACTTCGTTTTTGGGTTTTGTGGTATTCAGGTGCCACCTTCAAATGAACCCGGCCAAGATAAGTGCTGTGGTCAGTTGGCCACATCCTACATCGCTTCGGGCAGTTCAGCGCTTCATCTCTCCTTGGACTTCATCCAGGGGGAAACACGGTCATTCTTGTGGTGGTAGATCGGTTCTATAAAGCCTGTAAGTGTATTCCCTTGCTGAAACTTCTATTGGCCAAGGAGACAGCGCAGTTGGTCCTCCAACAGGTAGCCCATGTACATGGCCTCCTAACTGACCTGGTCTCTGACCGGGGCCCGCAATTTGCTAGCCGGATTTGGGGGGCGTTCTGTAAACTCGTTGGGGCCACGGCCAGCTTGACATCTGGCTTCCACCAAGACTTAGAGCGCACCCTCAGGTGCGTAACCTCCTCCAACCCGTTATCTTGGTCTGACCACCTGATGTGGGTAGAGTATGCCCACAACACCCTTGCACTCCTCCCTGGGGGTGTCACCCTTTGAGTGCCAATTTGGATATTCCCCCCCATGTTCCCAGAGGAGAAACCTGAGGTAGGGGTCCCCGCTGCACGAAATTTAGTACAGCATTGCTGTCAGACCTGGAGGAAGGCCTGAGCTGCCCTACAAGTGGCCATGCACAGGGCAATCCTCATGGCGAATCAGAAGTGACGGGCAGAGCCCTCCTTCCGTATGGGACAATGGGTCTGGTTGTCCACCAAGGACCTCCAACTAAGGCTCAAATCACGGAAGTTGGCCCCCCGGTACATTGGGCCATTCAAAATCATGAGAAGGATTAATCCTCTGGCATACCACTTGGCTCCCCCCCCGGTCAATGAGGATCAACCCTACATTCCACGTGTCACGAAACCAGTGCTCTGCAGCACCTTGGCTCCCAGACCTCCACCACCTCCACCCCTCATTGAGGGGTCCCCAGCTTTTACAGTTCGACGTATCCTGAACTCCAGACGGGTCTACGGCACCACACAGTACCTATTGGGCAGGGAGGGGTATGGCCCAGATGAGCGCTCTTGGGTGCCAGCCTGGCACATACTAGACCCGAACTTGTTAGGGAATTTCGGGCTAGCCGCAGGGCTGGCACAGGAACGTCAGGGGTCGTCCCTAGAAGCGGGGGTACTGTAACTTGGCCGCACATGCGACGGGCGATTGCTAAGGAAAAGTTGGAAAAGTTGGGAAAAGTTTGCAAGGGAAAAGTGAAAAGAGAGAAAGGTGAAAAAAATGTAAAGAGGGAAGTGGAAAGACAATAAGGAAAAGATAAAGAAAAGCGAAAAAGTGAAGGAGGAGGAAAGGGGAGGAGTGGAGATATATAGAGAAGAGAGAACTGAAAAGAGCGGTGGAATAACGGTGATAAATAAACAAAGAATATACCTGTTCTTTGTGACCAGAAGCACGGTGGCATGCACCGACATAACTGCACTCTCCTTCTCTTCAAAGTGTTGCGTGGTGTTCACGCAAGCCGATAAATTTTCCACTGTAATAAACCATCCACATACCAACGCCCACTCCGAGTACTGCGTTGGGGCTTCCATACTTGATAGCATTCCGATGGCACCATATTGAAGCGCCCCTCATTACAATTATACTGTATAAATTCACATCCTGAATAGCCAACACATTGCTGATTTTTTTTAAGCAAAACTACCTGTTGGGCAAAACATCACCTGTTGGGGGTGAATTACAAATTCAAATCAAATTCAAATTCAAATTCAAATTTTTATTTGTCACATACACAATCCTACACAGTACGATATGCAGTGAAATGCTTAGGCAACTGCCCTGACCTAAGAGAATAAAATTAAATAAAATATAAAATATAGAATATAAAATGTAAAATGTAAGAATATAAAATATAAAATGTAAGTAAGTAAAAAATTGTAATTGCACAAGTGGAAATAAAAATATTGAATATGCAAATATGCAGTAAAGTGACATGTTAAATGATAAAGTGGCTTGTGTGCATATTTAAGTGACTTGTGTGCATACTACCCATGAGTGAGCAGGTGTGCAGTGAGCAAATGTCCTGAATGTCCAGAGTGTCCAGAGTGAGTGCAGAAGCATGTGTGGGTGTGCAAAATGGATCAGTACTGTGTGTTGTACTGATTAAGAGACCGTATCGCCTGCGGGAAGAAGCTCCTCCTCAGTCACTCTGTGTTGGCCTTCAGGGAGCGGAATCGCTTTCCTGACCTCAGCAGAGAGAACAGTCCATTGCTGGGGTGACTGAGGTCCTTCATGATCTTCCTGGCCTTGGTCCAGCACCGCTTGCTGTAGGTCGAGTGCAGGTCAGGGAGCTCGGTGTGGATGATGCGCTCAGCTGATCGCACCACCCTCTGAAGAGTTCGTCTGTCCTGCATGGTGCTGTTCCCGAACCAGGACGTGATGTTTCCCGTCAGGATGCTCTCTATGGTGCAGGAGTAGAAGTTCCTAAGCACCTTGGAGGGCAGTCTGAAGTCTCTCAGGCGTCTGAGGTGGTAGAGACGCTGTCGGGCCTTTTTCACCACGGTGTTGATGTGACAGGACCAAGACAGGTCCTGCATGATGTGTACACCGAGGTAACGGAAGCTGTCCACTCTCTCCACTGGGCTCTTGTTGATGACGGGGGTCTGGTAGTTCCTCTTCTGCTTTGTGCTGAAGTCCACTATCAACTCCTTTGTCTTGCTGACGTTGAGAAGGAGGTTGTTCGTCTGACACCAGTTCTCCAGATTTCCAATCTCCTTCAGGTAGGCCGTCTCATCGTTGTCAGTGATCAGGCCGACCACGACGGTGTCGTCAGCAAACTTGATGATGGTGGTGGAGTTGGTAGTGGCTACGCAGTCGTGAATTAAACAAGTCCTGAGGATTTTTAGGAGAATGATGAAGCCAAGATACAGAATTAAGGAAAATGTCATCCCACCATTAATCCACATAGCACATCCATGATATTGTGTGTGAAATAGGAAATTACTAAATTTGGATGATGTGTGAACACCATATTATATACTTAATAAAGCTGTGTAGGATACTGTAACCATCTGTTTCATTTCCAAATCAATATTTAATTTTTTCTTTCTTGTTCCTGCGAGCAGTAGTACTGGGGTTTGCTTCATTTGCGAGTCATGATGCGTGTTACAGTAATATTTACAAAAGAAAATTAAGCAGAGAGAAATGCGCAAGCAGTTGGTGTACAAGAGGCATCAGATATGAATGCTGTGTGCTTGAAGTTGGTACACTTGCTACAGTATGTTTGATTCTGCGTGATCCATGTTGCATCCACTGAGATGTTTAAACCCTATTATAACCTTGCATATACGTAGTTAGATGATGCAGGAAGGGAAGTTAAACTGTGTAGTATAATATGGTGATGTCCTCAACTACCGAAGAGAAACTGAAACCGGTAGAGGAGCAGGAGGCTGCTGAATCTGTAAACTCTAGGAAACTTTTGGTATTGTTTTTAATGTTTCTCATGATCTTTCATGTGCAACTAAACTGAACACTTTTCTGATTGTTCCAATTTGCTGTCAGTGACGATCTACAAAAACACAACAAAGGCATGATTTTGCTTCTTTTTTTTTATATTAAAACTCAACATATTATAGATAATCATTTTATATTTCAATTATAAAAACGGAGCAATGTCGCCTTGCACCTCCAGGGTCCGGGTTCGATTCCTGGCCAGGTTCGATTCCCGTCTCTGCGTCCATGGAGTTTGCATGTTCTCACCGTGCTTGATGGGTTTCCACCGGGTACTCCGGTTTCCTCCCACAGTCCAAAGACATGTAGGTTAGGCTAAGTGGCATTCCCAAATTGGCCGTAGTGTTTGTGTGTGTGTGCCCTTTGATAAATTGGCACCCTGTCCAGGGTGTACCCTGCCTTGCGCTCCAGGCCCCCTGTGACCCTGAATACAGGATTAAGAGGTATAGATGATGAGTGAGTGATTATAAAACGGTGGAGTTGTAGCATTTTGCCAAGTCACGCAAAATTCACACTGAGATAATAAAGAGAAATTGACAGAATATTTTTTTGATTGTTTTTATTATCATGTTTATGACCCAAATAAAACATGTTTCAAATATTCTGTATCAAAGCTTCTTGGTTTATAATAATAATAATAATAATAATAATAATAATAATACGCATTTTCTTCTTCACATCACTTTTCTCAAAATTATGAAACTTATTTTGCTGTCAACCTGGCCAAATAACTGAAAAAAAAAAAAAAAAAAAAAACGTGGTCAAATACAAACTTAAAACTTTATCTAGAATTTATACAGTTTTGTAAACAAGGTCCTTAGTTAAATGTGCTGTACAAATAAAACCCGAGTAAATTTTGCTTAATGATGCAGTTAGGACTATTCATGTAGAAATATTATGTATTGACAATATACTGCACCTAAATCCCCTTAGAAGTTTACTTCAGTGTTTTACTTACTTGTGCACTGGCATCTTACACCTTCAGAGTCCAGGTGCGATTCTCACCTCGGGTCTGTGTGCATGGAGTTTTTATGCTTCGTGGATTCCGGTATCCTCCCAAAGTTGATTGGCGTTCCCAAATTGGCCAGAGAGTGTGAGTATGTGTATGTGTGTGTGCCATGCGATGGATACATTTCTTAATATATTTCACTTTCATAGCAGGCAACTATTTATGATTTTAACTTACGTACTACTAATAATAAAGTATTTAAAGTTGCAGACTAATAATTAATTATGCATACTAATAACAATTTTGTACACTGGCTCATTGCACTTTCAGGGTCCGGGTTCGATTCCCGCCTCGGGTTTGTGTGCATGATCTCCCTGTCCTTGGTTGATTTGCTCTGGGTATTCCAGTTTCCTCCTACAGTCCAAAGACATGCAGATAAGTCTAACTGGTGTTCCCAAATTGCCCCTAGTGTGTGAATGTGAGTGTTTATGTGTGTGTTCCTTGTGATGGATTGGCACCCTAATCTGGGGATACTCCAATTAGCCTTGCTCTGCCTTTTTTTTTTTTTTTTCGCTTTAGTTTACTTATTCATCCTTGACTCCAGAACACAAAACTTCAAACTAGATATAGCGGACGATGATAAGTCCCGGTTTGACTTGAACACCCACCATAAATATTGTTTGAGTGCAGCTTTAGATTACGGCTACAGATCGCCAGCAAAATCTAAATCATATATCAAAAACTGTATTCAACAAGTTGACTAGACTAGACAGACAGAAGTTCCCAAGTCAAGTATAGATTTTTATAATTTTTTCTTTATTGAAATTAATAGACAGATATTAATAGACAGATATTAATAGACATTGCCTTTCCCGATTCCCATTTCGGGTTTGAGTGCATCGAGCTTGTATGCTCTTTTGTTGTTTCTTCCTGAAGATTAGGATTGCCTGTAGTGTGTGAATGAGTGTGTGAGTGTGTGCCCTAGGGTAGATTGGCACCCCCATCCAGGATGTACCCCGCCTCATGCCCTCATGCGACCCTGTGTACCAGATAAAGCTGTACAGAGACACACCTGCACCTACATCCCTGAATTCTCTAACATGACTCAATCATGTGGATTTTTTGGTAACTCTGCTACAGTACTTCTTAAATGTTGATGTTTCAATCACACTCAACTGATGCAGACCTCCTGAACCAATATATATATATATATATATATATATATATATATATATATATATATATATATATTGCACACATGCAGGGCTATTTATAAAAGTTTTGGCCGCTTTCTCCTTGGTGCAGGAGACAGAGCTTCCATTTCCCTGATGGATCGGCTGTCATATTCTGACACCCCGGTACCTCTTTTAGTTTATAGACGTCTCGGCTCACGCCTCTGTCATTTTTCTCTCTTATCGTTTGCCTGCTTCTCTCTGCTTGCAGACATAAACACAAACAGTCAAGAAGAGAGGAGCAGCATTATGTTATTACTCAGGTTCTCAACTTTTAACTGCTGCTACAGTATGTGTGTGTGTGTGTGTCTAAGTGTGTGTCTGAGTGTGTGTCTCCTTAAGGTCTTCCTAAAAGCGATGCACTGATTCTTCATGGTCACCGTCTGCTGGTATGTGTTAAAGTTTATCTGCGTTTGCGGTAGGTTTTCTGGAGGAGTGTGTCTGGCTGGGTTGTGTATGTGTACGTGCGTGTGTGTGTGTGCGTGTGTGTGTGTGTGTTTGAGATTCTGTGAGACCTGGTGGACATTGTCTTCTTGGTAAATCTGGTACCTCCTGCAGGCCTGAATGTGAGTGTGGGCTTATCAGCGGCGACCAGAGTCTCTCTGCACTCGCAGGCACCTCTATCGCCAGAGAGCAAAATAAATTGCACCCATGCCATTAATAAGAATACGAAATATGGCGAGAGAGAGAGTGAGTGAGAGAGGGAGTGAGAGAGAGAGAGAGAAGGGTGGGGTGAAACTTCACTGCGAAACATAACAGGAATACTTCTGTGTCAGCAAGCGGTGTAGTGAACCAAACATCACTCGTGTTCCTCCAGTCCTGTCATGAAAAACAACGTGACCATGATCTTTTCTCTATTACGAACCCAACCCCTTCGTTCCCCGACATTTATTTCTCTCACATTACACTGGAAGTGTCATGGGCGCATATTGAATTCCCTGCACCAGCATGACTGTATCTACGGCAGGTAATTACATATTGAATGTTCCTTTTGTTCAATCGCTTCCTGGAGGGGGGAAATCCATCTCACGCCACAAGATCGTGTCAAAGAATTTTTTTTTTTCTTTTTCTGCTTTGGACTTACATGTAACGAATTTCATCAATAGTAAACAGGGAGTCGTGGGAAATCGACATTCTGAGCACACATGCCTACGGCCAAAACACAGAATTGGAGCTGATTTTTTATTTATTTATTTTTTTAAATGTTAGACATACTGAATAATACAGATTAGGCAACATGAAAGTGACCAATCTTGCGTCCCTAAAAATGTCACGACGCTAACTTCAGCCGTTTTGGAGTGGTGATTTTTCAGCTATACTAACAATAACAATTTAAAATGCTAAACAATTTTATATATTTTTATAAGTATTGTTACTAAAAATTGGTGTAACCTTATAGAACCATATGATCTGTATAATTGTTGGTAAATTAAAAGCATTTCATGCAAAATTAAAGAGTTTTTCCCGAAAAAATCTGTAGTGTCCGTAACCATGTCATATTCATGTTGCAATATCTTAACAATTTTACATTTTACAATAATACAATTTTTCAGGTTCATGTCTCTTCATGTGAAATCTAAATTGAATTTAAGTTTATTAAGATCATTCAAAGATTTGAATAAAAAAAAAAATTACATAAAAGTGCCTGAAATTGTATTTAGCAAATGTGTTTCTTGTTATCTGATAAATATAAACGTGTATGCATATTTACAGTACCAAAAACAAAACATGGTTTGGGAGATAAGAAGCATTAAGTATTATATGATTCAAAATAGTGAATAGTAAATTTCAACAAACGTGAATTGCAGCGCTATCGTTCATAAGCACATTTTTCAACGCTTAAATCAAACTTGGTCGCCATTTCACCATCTAGTTTCGTTAATTAAAACCGTGGAATGGATGTAACTGTCTGATCCATCTGAGAAATATGATTTTGATTTACTTTCTAATTATCATTAATTATTACAGTATTTAACATCTTTAAATCATTTTTCTTTGTCTTTTTCATCTACAGACAAATTAGGAAAGACATTTTGCAATAAATCTGGTTAGCCAGTCCAAACTATATAAATGTCTAATGTTAGCAAAGTCGAACAAGCATCGATCATTTTTATTGCACTCTAATGAATTCAAAATGATCAACATTTACTGCACATTCACAAAAAAAAAAAAGAAAAAAAAGTGTGGGTGCAGATCGAGTCAAGACGAGGACGGCAGTCAAAACATTATGACCTTGAGATGGAGGAAGGAAGCAGAGCTTTCAGGAGGTTTCAGTTAATATCAGAGAGGTCATAACACCTACACAACCATCAGGCATTCCACATTCACATGCTGATTGGGTCTGTAGTGGAAAAATAAGATTGGCACATTTTTTTTTTTTTTGTGGGAGAACCCATGTGAGGCTCCTGTGTAAAATATGTAAAGGTGGGCAGGTGTGATTTTCTAAAAAAAAAAAAAAAATCCCCTTTCAGTCACCTGCCATGCAGAGACTAAGCATCCTTCCTGAAGTCAACTGAGTGTGTGAGTGAGTGTGTGCAGTTATTGTTCTCGGCATTAGAACACCCTGCCTGAGGCTGTGGGATTAGGCGCACTAATGCTGCCACTTGGCTGTGCCGATGTGTTACAGCCTAGCAGGCACGAGCTGAATCAGCCTCATAGACGAGCTTTTAGTCTGTTGGTGGTTAAACCCTGTGGGTACGGGTGTGTTTATTTATTGCATGCCACACACTCTGTCTCTTCTCAGTGACCTTAGTGTGCAAGGTATTTTCCTTTTCACGCCATTTCCACATTCTTTTTCTTTTCCGGATCGAAAGAAAACGAGCACCTTTTTCTATTTCGTGTCTTTCTTTGAAGCCCACTTTCATTATTTATTATAACCGTGCTGGTAATTCTTTGATTCCTTATAAGGAATATATGTATGTGTATACTTTAATAATGCCTTATGAAGCCCTTAAAATATTCTCTAAATAAGGCTTCGATGACATCTAATCATAATGTAAACCTGTTTTTCTTACATGATATTGTACAAGTTTAAGCAAGGAGCTGTTAGTGTCTGACAAGTTGTTACATTATATAAATACTCAGCTGTTCTAATCAAACTGGGAATTTTGACTGTGCTGAACACAGTTATGGAAGTTAAAACCTCCTTTTATTTCTCTATATAATCCCCTGGTACACTAATGCTCTTTTCCCATTATTTCAGTACTGCTTGGATACCATCAAGGTAGAAAGTTTTCTCATTATGCTGGAGCCATGATCAGGCCTGGCCTCCCAGGAACTCCTTTAATGGCCTAAACATGTGAGAACGGCTTGGAGCGAGGTCAGGACGGGATGTGCGGGGATGTGGCAATAACTCCCAGTAATGTGCAAGTGGTGTTAGTGAATGATTATGTACACATGTTCAAATGTCTTACTGTCTTATTAATAGTCTCATCACCCTGGTGTGCAGGAAGTGTAAATGTTTTTATGTCTTGATGAAAACATGCCTCTAAAAAAGAATAATAATTTAATTAATTAATTAATAATAATAATAATAATAATAATAATAATAATAATAATGGTCAAAGTCCCGGTTTGATTTGAACCCCTCATACATTAATGCTATTATGTAATTGAACTTACTGTATTGTCCTTTTATTTATTCATTTTTTTAAACAGATGACATCAGAGAAGACTGTGGCCATAATACTACAAATGTTTTCCTTTTCTCAAAATTGTTACATTGTATCACATTTTTAAATTAAAGAATAAAATCAAAATAAAATTTTTCATCCTCAACCCCCTTTCATAACTGCTAATTGTTTAAAGCTTAAAAGCAATTGGTACGGTATAAAAGTGGTAGAATAGATGCTAGTGCAAAAAGCTGTCTCAGACAATCCTACCTAAGAACAAGCTGACAACCTTAGATAATAGAAAAATGTAATGACACACTCATCTTCTGATAAGAATGATGTAAGAATCATCATCTGATGTAAGAATGTGCATAAGCTGACTCTCAATACACATAACTTTCCCTGCATAGATAATGATGTAATGAATTGTGTATGTAAGGCAGTGGCTCTGAATATGAATAGTGTCTCATAATGCACAATGAATTCATAAAAAATTCAATATAATGAAGCATTATTAAAGATTATAAAACTCTTGCATGCTTACACTGTGTCAACTTACAAATTGTTAGCCCAGCGACAGTATAATAATGAGCTACAAATATGTTACTTCATACTTAAAGTCCTACCATTTTCCATGATCATTTTAAGTTCATTGTTAACCAACTGCTTCGCCCTTGTCTTCATGTTATGACTGCATAACGTCATCCATCACAGGCAGAACATTACAGAGAGCCTTGCGTCGCAATTCCATTCTCTTCTAGTTCACAAGAAATGCCATTTACAGGCCACAGACAGACATCGGCGTCACTGGGACAATAAACTCGGTGTATGAACGGCCGTTACTTCATTGCAGGTCCGAACATCGCCGCACGAAGATGTGAAATATTAATATTCATTCTTTGCTGATTATGTCAAGACAATGGCAATGATCACTCTCTCCAATACAGGCATGCAGATACAAACACGCACACACAAACTCGCGCTGGGCTTCCGGTAGCACGGAACATCATAAACAATTTACACGTCATTAGTTTTGTTTTGATCATATTTGTTCGACAGAGAGTCTGGCTGTGTGTGCTTGTGTGATTAATTGGCATTCATCTGCTAAAATGTGTAGACTCACACAACCCCCGTTCATGCTGCGTGTGTGTGTGTGTGTGTGTGTGTGTGTGTGTGTGTGTGTGTGTGTGTGTGTGTGTGTGTGTGTGTGTGTGTGTGTGTGTGTGAGTTGTGTGTGTTTAAGACCATATGGGTTACTTTGCAGTTCTGCACTAAGTTCCGAATTCAATGTTTTGTGTTAAACATACAGTACATGTAAGCACTGTAATGATGAATGCAATCTTCTTTCATCTTCTCCATTCAGAATTGTACTGTAGTTGCATGGATGTTCTTCATAGGGAGCTGCAAATACTGTATAAAGGATAGAAAGGATGACTACACATGACAGTCTGTGCGAATATGTCAGAATGCAGTTCATTATACTGTATATGAAAATAGTGTCTCAAATTTTTTTTATTTTATTTTATTTTATAGCTATCTAGACGACAAGTATTTCCAAGTCATTGACTTGCAATCAAAAGTTAATGTTCAGACATAGCAATAAACCAGAATGTTGTTGTCTGACACACACTGATGCTGCAATTATAACTTGATCTACAGTACATGTTGCGAAACCCAACACATGCTGCACTACACACATCACCAGAGAGACACAACCTTGCTATTAGAAGAAAGTTTTCCTTCAGGTCTTAAAATAACCACTGACTGTTCATGTTACTTAATTACATAATGCCACATGTTTATAGTCGAAAATTTTATAGTTCAGTGTAGAAAATAAATTCAAACTTGTGGCTGGTGGTATATATAGATAATTACATGAAAATGTAATGCAGTGTGGTCAGCTTTAATCATATCCTCGAATTTACATTCATGTGACTTGTAGGAGACATCAGATTGGTATGGCGTTATATTCCTGCCACAATTCTGAGCGCGCGGTTCAACATTTTGAGAGCAGGAAAAGCACTCTATCCACGTATCTACTGCGCGCTCAACAGCTCAATTCTGCGCGTGCAGTGTCTCCCCTGCTCGCTCAACATGTTCACCGCACGTACTCGACTCTGCCTGTGCGCTCGCTCAACTTTGTCCAGTGTTACAAAACTGCCACTAACCAGCCAATCACAGACTTCCACACACCGCTTCTGATTGGCTGTTCCTTCTCTATCAGCTGGCACTATCGACTGCATAACGGAAGCATTCTAAATAAAAATGTATAAGTAAAGAGACCGAGTTGTGCGATTTGAATTTTAGTCGATGTAGTCTAACGATGAGCTATATGGGTAATTAGTTAAGTAAATAAAAACATACAATGGGCAAACGAAACTGGTTTATAGTAATACGTAATTGAATGAAAAATAAATACTATAATATTTGTTTATAATATTTATGAATAAATACAACTTTATTTACAATGCTTCCCTTATATAATTTCCTTTCAGTTGTATATAATTATATATATTAATATAATTTTAATTTCTTATAATTTTCTTTTGATTTTGTAAAGCTGCTTTGAGACAATAACCATTTTAAAAGCACCGTACAGATAGAGAAGGAACAGCCAATCAGAAGCCGTGTGTGGAAGTCTGTGATTGGCTGGTTTTGTGGCAGTTTTGTAACACTGGACAAAGTTTAGCGAGCGTACGGGCAGAGTTGAGCGTGCGCGGAGAGCATGTTGAGCTGTTGAGCGCGCAGTATATACACTGCAAGCGCAAAGAGTGCTTTGCCTGCTCTCAAAATGTCGAACCGCTCGCTCAGAATTGTGGCAGGAATATAGGCCATAGATACCCCAGTGGACGAGAGGGTCGCCTCTCTGCGCCTGAAGGCCATGGAGGGGAGACTCTCACTGTTGTCTGTGCTTATGCACCAAACAGCAGTTCAGAGTACTCTTCCTTCTTGGACACTCTGAATGGAGTATTGGTTCGGGCCCCAGTAGGGGATTCTATAGTCTTGCTGGTGCACTTGGTTGGTGACGTAGCTTCCTGTTTTTCGTATTGTTCCCGCGAAAGTTCCTCATCTGTTTGGAACAGCGTTTTAGATTATATTTTGTTTAGTTTTTTATAATTATGTATTTTTCCCGTTTTTACGCTTTAATACTACTGGACTTTATCCGATTCTTGCGCTTTTTGGGAGAACGCGCGTATCATCTGACCAACAACAAGCGAATCCATCACCAAATAATCACAACTCCGGCACAAAGGTACGTTATTATGTCTACCATTCAGCTCGCTCAGTGTGTGGAGTGCAGGATGTTTAGACATTTTTCCTCCGTCATTAGTGATCATTTTATTTGTGATAGGTGTGTGTTAGTTAGCACCCTGACGGAGAAGATAGTAGCATTAGAGGAGCGCATCCAGACTTTAGAGAGGGTTAGAGAGCGCGAGAGCAGCGTTAATCCTGTAGTGGAAAGTCTGGGTGCCACAGGCGGAGATAACCAGCCCCTGACTCCGGCAGTAGAGCCCTCACAGCGGGGCGAGTGGGTGACGACTCGGCGGCATACTCGTTCAGCCAAAGCTAACGCTAAGGCTAGCCCACCGGAGCACACCTCTTCTGCGCTTCACGTGTCCAACAGGTTTGCTCTCCTCAGTGATGCACCCGCTGAGAAACCTGAAAGAGCTCTGGTTATAGGAGACTCTATACTGAGACATGTGAAATTAGCCAGGCCTTTAGGGGCGCCAGCGGCAGTGGTCAGGTGTATCCCAGGAGCCAGAGCACTGGACATAGCAGGTAATCTTAGGGCTCTAGGACAGCATAGGTTCTCTAAGATAGTGGTACATGCTGGAGCTAATGATATACACCTTCGTCAGTCAGAGGTTAGTAAGAGTAACTTTACAGAGGTGTTTAAAATAGCGAAGGCGATGTCCGAAGAAGTAGTTTGCTCTGGTCCCATCCCAATGAGACGTGGCGACATAGCTTACAGCAGGTTATGGTCGCTGAACCGCTGGATGTCCAGGTGGTGCTCCAAAAACAACGTGGGCTACATAGACAACTGGAAGACCTTTGAGGGCAAAACTGGCCTGTTAGGGCGGGACGGTGTCCATCCCACTCGGGAAGGTGCTGCTCTCATTTCTTGCAGTATAGCACATAGTCTCAGAAGAGGCCTAGTTAATCGGTGACAATCCAGAGCCCAGGCCAGGGAGCAGACAGACAGGCTAAACCAACCGTCTGCTAGCTGCAGAGAGTCGTCACTCAGGGTTCATCATATTGAGACTGTGTCTGTTCCCCGAGCTAAACATAAATTTTGAAAGACTCAGAAAGTCTGTTTTAGTAATTTAATTAACATAGATACCACAAACTCAGATCACACTGAATGCGCAGCCGGCACCTCTGATCTGAAGCTAGGACTGTTAAATATTAAATCTCTCGCATCTAAAGCAGTTATTGTTAATGAAATTATCACAGAGCAGGAGTTTGATATATTATGTTTAACAGAAACTTGGATTAAACAGGACGAGTATGTAGCTCTAAATGAAGCTAGTCCTCCTGGATACAGCTACATACACCAGCCTCGGCTAACTGGTAGAGGAGGAGGAGTCGCAGTTATTTATAACGATAATCTGTCTCTCATACAAAAACACAGTTTTAAATCTAATGCATTTGAAGTTCTCTATAGTAACATAAAGTCAGCTCAGTCGATCACGCTAATCATCATTTACAGACCCCCAGGGCCGTACTCGGAGTTTCTCTGTGAATTTGCAGATTTCCTCTCAAACCTTGTTGTTTCTGTAGACAAAGCGTTAATTGCTGGAGACTTTAATATTCATTTTGAGAATCCAGAAGACCCTCTGAGAACAGCATTTATGTCCATACTGGACTCAGTAGGAGTAAATCAGTGTGTAGTAGGACCCACTCATAAAGCAGGTCACACTTTAGATTTAATATTATCCTTCGGATTAAGTATAGGAAATATAACCACAATTCCACAGTCTGAAGTTATCTCGGATCACTATCTTGTCTCGATTAAAGCGTGTTATAGTAATAATGTATGCACAGCACCGCGCTTCCACCTTAAACGTACATTTACATCAAATACTGCACAGAGCTTTATCAATAATCTTCCAGAATTATCAACTTTGATTGGATCGCCATCTGACTTCACAGAACTCGAACAGGCGAATGAATATCTAGAGTCAGCACTTCGTTATAGCTTAGATAATGTAGCTCCAGTTAAAAGGAAAATGATTAGAGATAAGAAACTCGCTCCTTGGTATAATGACCACACCCGTGCTTTAAAACAAACCGCTCGAAAATTCGAACGTAAATGGCGCCAAACTAAATTGATGGTATTCAAAATAGCTTGGAAGGAAAGCATCCTGAACTATAAAAAAGCTCTCAGTGATGCTAGATCAACGTATCTCTCCACTCTTATAGAAAATAACAAAAACAACCCGAGATTTTTATTTAATACCGTAGCTAAATTAACTAAAAACAAGACCACTGCAGAAATCTCCACAACAACATCATGCAGTAGTGAGGATTTCATGAACTTTTTCAATAATAAAATCATAATTATTAATCAAAAAATTCAGGCTTTGAAACCAGACAATTTAAATAATTCAGATGATCTAACCACATCACATCAGAACTTAGAACACTTTACTCCCCTTGAAGCAAGGGAACTAATTTCACTCATCTCTTCTTCAAAATCGTCAACCTGTATATTAGATCCTATACCGACACATTTTCTTAAACAGATAGTACCAGCAATAATAGAACCCCTGTTGAAAGTAATTAACTGTTCACTCAGTAGTGGGTATGTCCCCAAATCCTTTAAATTAGCCGTTATTAAACCGCTAATCAAGAAACCTGACCTTGACCCCTGTCTGCTTTCTAATTACAGGCCGATATCAAACCTTCCCTTTATCTCCAAGATTCTGGAAAAGGTAGTATCACAGCAGCTATGTTCACATCTAAACAGAAATAGCATAAATGAACTGTATCAGTCAGGATTTAGGCCTCATCACAGCACAGAGACAGCACTTGTTAAAGTAGTAAACGACCTCCTATGGGCCTCTGATCAGGGTTGCGTCACTATACTTGTGTTACTGGACCTCAGTGCAGCTTTTGACACCATTGATCATAGTATTCTCCTTCACAGTTTAGAAAAGGTAGTAGGAATTAAGGGAACTGCCCTCTTGTGGCTCAGATCCTATTTGACTGATCATTATCAGTTTGTAGATTTAGATGGTGACCATTCCTCATGTTCTCAAGTGGAGTTTGGTGTTCCACAGGGCTTAGTTTTAGGCCCACTGCTTTTTTCCCTTTACATGCTTCCTCTGGGCAACATAATTCGTAAACATGGTATTAGTTTTCATTGTTATGCTGATGACACACAATTATATGTCTCAGCAAAACCAGATGAGAAAAACCAGTTTGCTAAAATCGAGCAGTGTGTGCAGGACATACGAGATTGGATGTTAATTAATTTTCTTCTGCTTAATCCTGATAAGACAGAAGTTCTGGTCATAGGACCACAAGTAGCTAGAAGTAAGCTTTCTGATCACACTGTAACTTTAGATGGACTTTCTGTTCCATCAAGTGCAACAGTAAAAGACCTCGGTGTGATTATAGATTCCAGCCTTTCGTTTGAAGCTCATGTAGATAATATCACCAGGATAGCTTTCTTTCACCTTAGAAATATTGCCAAGATAAGAAACATATTGTCACTAAATGATGCAGAAAACCTAGTTCATGCTTTTATCACCTCTAGGTTGGACTATTGTAACGCCTTACTGTCTGGTTGTTCAACTAGGTGTATAAACAAGCTTCAGTTAGTACAGAATGCAGCAGCGAGAGTCCTCACTAAAACCAGAAGATACGAGCACATCACCCCTATCTTATCTACACTGCATTGGCTCCCTGTGAAATTTTGCATCGATTTTAAGATACTACTTTTGACATTTAAAGCACTAAATGGTCTCGCGCCACAGTATTTGAGTGAACTGTTAGTGTCTTACGATCCGCCACGCCTACTTCGATCAAAGAATGCAGGCTGCCTGTCAGTACCACGTATTATTAAAACTACAGCAGGGGGCAGAGCTTTTTCTTACAAAGCCCCAAAGTTATGGAATAGTCTTCCTAGTAATGTTCGGGACTCAGACACAGTCTCAGTGTTTAAGTCTAGGCTAAAAACCTATTTATTTAGCCAAGCATTTTTGTAAATAGATTAACCTTAGGTAAAGGAGCAGATTTGGGGGACTCATGGACGTAGAGTATTCTGGTGAACTGGTATGTTTAGATGCTGTCTTCCCCACTCTCATTGTTCACTCAGGTTTGTTGACGGTGAGGTGATTGGTTGCTTTACATCTCAGGGAGCCCTCATGTTTGTGTTTCCTTCTGGCTCTCCCTTTTAGTTATGCTGTTATAGTTACTCCTGCCAGAGTCCCTGCTTGCACTTTGCACCGTCGCCCTCGTCTTGCTCATCAGGGACAATCTTATCATTTTGATTCATATACATTGCATAAAAACGTACTTCTTTTTATTGTGTAAAGCTGCTTTGCGACAATGTCAATTGTTAAAAGCGTTATATAAATAAAATTGACTTGACTTGACTTGACTTGACTTCAATGCACATGTGGGCAATGATGGAGATACTTGGAGGGGCGTGATTGGGAGGAACCCCGAGCGGTGTTTTGCTATTGGATTTCTGTGCTAGTCATGGATTGTCAATAACAAATACCATGTTCGAGGATAGGGATGCTCATAAGGGTACTTGGTACCAGGGCACCTTAGGCCGACGGTCATTGATCGATTTTGTGATCGTATCATCTGACCTGAGGCCATATGTCTTGGACCCTCGGGTAAAGAGAGGGGCAGAGCTGTCAACTGATCACCATCTGGTGGTGAGTTGGGTCAGGTGGCAGGGGAGGCCACTGGACAGACCTGGTAAGCCCAAATGTGTAGTGCGGGTGAATTGGGAACGTCTAGGGGAGGCCCCTGTCCAAGACGCCTTCAACTCCCACCTCCAGCAGAGCTTTTCCAGCATCCCTGTTGGAGCTGGGGATATTGAATCGGAGTGGTCAATGTTCAAAGCTTCTATTGCTGAAGCTGCAGCTGTAAGTTGTGGTCTTAAGGTTCTGGGTGCCTCAAGGGGTGGTAACCCTCGAACAGCGTGGTGGACACCTGGGGTTAGGGACGCTGTCCGACTGAAAAAGAAGTCCTTCAGGGATATGTTATCCCAGGGGACTCTAGAGACAGTTGCAAGGTACCGGCAGGCTCGAAGGCCAGCAGCTGCAGCAGTAGCAGAGGCAAAGCAGCGGGTGTGGGAAGAGCTTGGAGAATCCATGGAGAAGGACTTTCGGGCGGCACCAAGGTGCTTCTGGAAGACCATCCGGCACCTCAGGAGGGGGAAACGGGGAACCACCCAAGCTGTGTACAGTAAGGATGGGACGCTGCTGACCTCGACTGAGGAGGTGGAAAGAGCACTTTGAGGAACTCCTGAATCCGCCTAAGCCACCCTCTGTTGCAGAGACAGAGCTGGAGGATGACGGGGGGGGGGGACGTTGATTTCCCTGGGTGAGGTCACTGATGTAGTCAAACAACTCCACGGTGGCAAAGCCCCGGGAATTGACGAGATCCGTCCGGAAATGCTGAAATCTCTAGGTGTTGAGGGGCTGTCTTGGTTGACACGCCTCTTCAACATTGCGTGGAAGTCGGGGACAGTGCCTAAGGAGTGGCAGACGGGGGTGGTGGTTCCCCTTTTTAAAAAGGGAGACCAGAGGGTGTGTGCCAACTACAGGGGCATTACACTACTCAGCCTCCCTGGGAAAGTCTACTCAAAGGTGCTGGAAAGGAGGGTTCGGCCGATTGTCGAACCACAGATTGAAGAGGAACAATGTGGTTTTCGTCCTGGTCGTGGAACAGTGGGCCAGCTTTTTACTCTTGCAGGAATCCTGGAGGGGGCGTGGGAATATGCCCATCCAGTCTACATGTGTTTTGTGGATTTGGAGAAGGCATATGATCGCGTCCCTCGGAATTTGCTGTGGGAGGTATTGCGGGAGTATGGGGTGAGGTGGTCACTTCTCAGGGCCATCCAATCCCTTTATACCCAAAGTGAAAGCTGTGTTCGGATTCTCGGCAGTAAGTCAGACTTGTTTCCAGTGGGTGTTGGCCTCCGCCAATCCTGTTTGTGATTTTCATGGACAGGATATCAAGGCGCAGCCGTGGAGGAGAGGGTATCCAGTTTGGTGAGCTAAGGATTGCATCGCTGCTTTTTGCAGATGATGTGGTCCTGATGTCATCATCAGTCTGTGACCTGCAGAGCTTGCTGGATCGGTTTGCAGCTGAGTGTGAAACGGTGGGGATGAGGATCAGTACCTCGAAATCTGTGGCCATGGTTCTCAGCAGGAAACCGATGGATTGTCTACTCCAGGTAGGGAGCGAGTCATTACCCCAAGTGAAGGAGTTCAAGTATCTCGGGGTCTTGTTTCCGAGTGATGGCATATTGGAACGTGAGATTGTCCGAAGAATCGGAGCAGCGGGGGCGGTATTGCAATTGTTTTACCGCACTGTTGTGACGAAAAGAGAGTTGAGCCAAAAGGCAAAGCTCTCAATTTACCGCTCGATCTTTGTTCCAACCCTCACCTATGGTCATGAGCGTTGGGTCATGACCGAAAGGACAAGATCGCGAATACAAGCGGCCGAAATGGGGTTTCTCAGAAGGGTAGCTGGCTTTTCCCTTAGAGATAGGATGAGAAGCTCAGTTATCCGTGAGAAGCTCGGAGTAGAGCCGCTACTCCTTTGCGTGGAAAGGAGTCAGTTGAGGTGGTTCGGGCATCTAGTAAGGATGTCACCAGGACGCCTTCCTAGGGAGGTGTTCTTGGCACGTCCAGCTGGGAGGAGACCACGGGGCAGACCAAGGACTAGATGGAGAGATTATATCTCCACACTGGCCTGGGAACGCCTCGGGATTCCCCAGTCAGAGTTAGCAGATGTGGCTGTGGAAAGGGAAGTTTGGGGTTCCCTGCTCGAACTACTACCCCCGCGACCCGATTTTGGATAAGCGGTTGAAGATGGATGGAAGATGGAGATGGAGGCCATAGATTGGCTGAAGGGAATGCCATCCTGAGGAAAAAATAAAAGCATTTGTGAATCAAACCACGTCAGAGAAGTCTCGAAAATCCACACACAAATTCGGCCAGACGAATATCGAATAAATGCACTTTTGTCAGGTTGTATCACATAAATATAATCACAAAAACTCCTGTGAAATAATGTGACATTCATTCATGAATTATAAAACTGCTCTGACTCCATACACTTTTGATCTCAGAGTTACAGTGAATCTATCTGTAGATCGATTGACCTAAAGCAAATTCTTGTATATACAGTATAACCAATGTAAAGGTAAGAAGCACTACCCTGTTTAGTGTTTACGCTGTGAGCAGCCATGTTGATTTGGCATTGCTTGCTGAACTTGGGGAAACTGTTTTCTTTATTTATTCCTAGCTGGAGGTCAAAAAGTTACGTCCATTAATCAAAGGCAGCACAACTTTTTTCCTTGTACAAAATGTAGTGTAAGTAGAACATGTAACATACTGTGGAGACAAACTTTCCTTGGCAAAGCTTTGATTAGAAACGTTGAAGAGGAAAAATTCACATACTGTTCATACTCTCATTTTAGGCTGCACAGTAGCATAGTGGTTAGCACTGTGTCCTCACACCTACAGGATCCGGGTTTGATTCTCGCCTTGGGTCTTGATCAATCTTGGGAGTCATGAATCAATACCCTTAGTTTGTGTTAAATCCCTACTTATCTTATCATATAATAAGTTAAATTAAATTTTTAACAACTGTCATTGTCGCAAAGCACCTTTACACAATCAAAATAATTATTTAAGTTTGTATGAGTAATGTAAATGTGTGTGAATCAAAATGATGCGATTGTTCCTGATGAGCAAGCCTAGGACGATGGCCACAGTGGCAAGGAAAAACTCCCTGAGATGGCAGTAGGAAGAAACCTTGAGAGGAACCAGACTCAACAGGGACCCATCCTTATTTGGGTGAAAACGGCTAGCAGGGATTGATCTGCAGTCATACTGTGTTTTAGGAGGCTAGAAGTTCAGTATAACAGGAGATGTGTTAAAGTAAATATGGAGTCCAGTTCTTATTGAAGGCTCAGGTCGACTGTAGGAAACTCCAGTCCTGAACTATCGAGCAACTGCAGTCATGAGTCCTCAGGCTGAGCCTGGACCGTCTTTGTGGAAAATTGGAAACGTCCCCAGTCACCACAGGCATCCCAGACAGACCACATGGGGCATCCATGTGACGAGATCTCCAGCCAGAAGTGGGGCACCAGGACGAGTCAGACAGGTCCAGGGGGATAGAGGGGAAAGACGAGAGAGTGTCTGTTCGTGTGTCAGGGTGTTTCCGTGTGTGTGTGTCGGTATGCCGCAGCGCAAGAGTGACAAAATAAGAGTCGCATGCGTGATACATGATACTCGGCGCTCGTAAACTAGTACTTGCTCGGTTTCCGAATAAAATTTTTAAAAAAATCTTTGCTCGGTTTGCAGAACACTCGTACACCACGTTACTCGCAATCTGAGGTTCCACTGTACATTCACTAGTGCAGAGTGCAAGCAGGGACTCCGGCAGGACTGACTATGACAGCATAAATAAAAGGAAGAGCCAAAAGGAAACACAGACATGAGGGCTCCCTGAGATGTAAAGCAACCAATCACAAACCTGAGTGATCAATGAGAGTGGGGAAGACAGCATCTAAACATACCAGTTTACCAGAATACTCTATGTCCATGAGTCCCCCAGATCTGCTCCTTAACCTAAGGCAAATCAATTTACAAAAATGCTTGGCTAAATAAATAGGCTTTTAGCCTAGACTTAAACACTGAGACTGTGTCTGAGTCCCGAACATTCATTGTAAATGCCACCACTTAATATGTACTCCTTGTGCATTAGATCTCTGTGTGTAACATGCGCATGACAGTAAACCAGTAAATGATAAAAAGTACAATTTTAATGTATTTAAGTTCAATAGCACTGTCTCACTCCTCAGTGCTCTCATTTGTACATCAGCCTCCAGAAACTCAGACATTGACATCAATCTTGCTTGCATTCTTTAAGCTGGCACTAGCCCTGGTACCTTCCCAATCACATGGGTGGCAGAAAGCGTTGTCACAGGACATACTGTAGGCAAGTTTAGTCGCATTGTGTTGGTTTTGTATGATGACAGCGCAGAGGCTCTGAAGCCTCAAGTTGGCAGCGTGGCAAAGCTTGGCAAGAACAGAAGACATGCCGGACCTGATCCTCACACAAATTCAACACTGCACACCAGTGCCAGACTGAGAAAAGTCAAACAACGTCTCTGTGTATGTGTAAGAAACCAGATTTAACCATTCTGTTAAATATTATATTTTCTCATTAACCCTCTGTGGTACACATTATGATACAGCTAGGTAATTGTATAGTGACTAAATCCTTCTCTATTTCTGCCCATTACTGTAGTGCAAAAGCATTTTAACTCTAACTCATTGCAAAAACATTGCTACCAAACAATGCTATTACAGCTGTGTGTGATTTCATTATGATACAACATTGCCTCAGGCCAATAGAATTTTTTTTTTCTTTCAAGCATATATTTGTCATAAATAGTTGATCAAAATGAGAGGAGCACTGGTTAAAATCACACAAATCACAATATACAATATGGTGCTAGAGCACATGTGGTGGAAGATCAATAGAAATGTCCAACGTGACTACTTTTCATTGGTTAGTATTTCTGCAACCCAATACCCTAAAGGGTTTAAATAACCTGATATGACTTTCCCTAGATAAAATTTGTGCATGGACACAGTTCTCTAAAAATTGTGCGGAAAAAAATATGCTTTTTATAACTACTAATAATTAACGTCAATTCAGATTGCTGTTAATGTATACAGTACGTAATTTCACTTATCAAATCAATAAACCATCCACTCATTTGCTCATTTTAAACAGTTGTTATTATAGGTGGAAAGAAAATTTGTCAGGGAAATATAATATTGCAAGTACTTTTAATACCTCATACGATATATGGTACCGTAACATGTGCTATAGTACCATAATACCATTATGGCAAATTAACATGTATACCATGTCCTGGTATCTGTTCCAATGTGTAGAACCATCATGGCAAAGTGTATACCATGATGGACCCATGCGCCGTACCATTTTACCAAAGTATGCACCATGGTAGATCAATGGTACCATGTACTGTATCATGATAATACCAATATACAGGTACCATTGGACTACCATGGTACTTATACCATGATAATAAAAAAAAAGTTCTTAGAGGATACATGTTAGCTGAGCCATGCTTGAAGTAAATAAAGTATTCCATCTCAAGCCATGAGAGGCAAAATTTGTTCATATTTTTTCCCCACCATATGCATGCTGAAGTAATTTATTATTATCTACTGTATATTGATGATTTATTAACTATTATTGGTGGCATCACTGATGAATGCTGCACAAATGTTCAGACCAAAAATATTGGTATAATGTTGAATAGCCAAGTTAGTTTTTACCCTTATGTTAGGATTTGCTTAATTGGCTTTTATCATGTACACAACGTTGCCCAATTCTGACTCTGGTAAAACCCAAATTAGACTGCTTTTCAGTTTTTCCTCATTCCAAACATTATACTTTACGAGTTACACTGGCAACACAAAGAATTAAATACAACTCGTACATTTACAAACTTGCAAGGAACTTTTTTGCCTTATTTGTCTGAGCTCCTCCACAGCCCTACACCCAATATTTAGACCAAACATTGATTGGCTATTGGTGATGCTTATATCCAGACGACCTACGATGACCTAGAGATCTTTTAGTACTATAGCCAAGAAACCTTGGAATACCATCATCCAGAACCTCAGTGTCTAGAATTCTTTACTGTAAAATGTTTCCTTTCTCTTAAAACTTTTCCTGCCATCTTCAGCATTTTAAAATAAACTCTTTGCAAACAGAACATAAGCATTTAAGGCATCTATTTCAAAGAAACTTGACCTACATTGAGATGGGTCAGTATGCATCTCTACGGACTGGTCCTTTTTGCATTTTTAAATATTTTTTAAAATTAAATATTAATATGACATCCTGACATTTTTTTAAAAATGGTAATGCTCACCTAAATAGCTCTGCTAAAGGAAGCAGATTACATGAAAATGTGTAGTTATGGGATGAAATTGGAAAATAGTCTTTGACAGTCTGCATACTGTTGTAATCTTTTGTCTGTCTCCATCACTTTTGTTTTCAGTCTGTCTTTCTTGAGGGTGCATCTCGAAATGCTAGCCAGCACACCCACTGCGTAAATTAGCAAAACAGGATTGGAAATGACCTCAAGTGTTTAAGATGGCCACCACCACCCCATGTGCAGAGAGAAGCATGGAGAGAAGGGGGGGGGCCCTCGGAGGGCATTCAAACACTTTGCTGTGATTTATCTACACTCCTTCCTCCCTCCACCACTTCCCTCCAAATGCCTGCAGGTGGAGAAGAGATTTCAACCAAGCGCTTGTATTTGAATAATTCCTTCCACTAAAAGTCACAGGAATATTAAACTAAAAATCACCAGAGATCAGAGAAAAGGGATTACAGCTGAGTGGTAATCATAGAGACTTTCTCTTGCTGCTGCTTTTTCACCTCGCTCATGTACGTGAACTGAATCAAAATTGCCGTTCTACAGATGGCTTGCATGCGGCTAGTGGTATGTCGACCTTTTACTTGGGGACATAAGGAAGTCATGTCTGCTTTAATACAACAGATAGTTCTGTTGTTTCTTATTTGAAAGAGATATTTGATATTTTTTGCTCTCTGTCAAATTCCCTACATTTACTATTGCCAGATAAATGAATGGTTTCCTATACATTTTGTTTCTATCAATATTGTTTATACTTCAACAATTTCTTTGTGAATTTTTTTTTTTTTTTACATTTTTTTGTACATTTTAGAATGACCTGAATGAATAAATCATATGAATCATGACAAGCAAACAAATAAACAAACAAACAAACAAAATAAATAAAACAAAACTTTATATGACTTGAGTTCGGCATGTGGTCAAAAGCTAGGTGATTTTTCCACACATTTTTTTTTTTTTTTTAAATATCGGTAATATTTTTGGGTGGCTGGAATGTCTTATCTGCCTTTACAACATTTCTTATGGCAAATTTGTATTGCGATATGAATTTTTAGCCTTAAGAATTTGTATCCAGAATGAATTAAATTTGTATGCCGAGGTTCACCTGTATTATAAATAATTTAAAATTCTTAATTTACAGTATAGTCAAAATTATTTATATTTATATTAAAATTTTAATTCTTAATTATTTTTTATATAATTCTCTTTTTTATATAATACCTATAAATAGTTGGAGAATCAATTTAAACAATACATTTTACAGTTACATTTATTAATTTGTCAATTATTTCTTTTTAAATAAAAAATCTTTTGTAATGCACATTTTGCAGATACACTCTAAGCAAGTTAGACAGAACGCATGGACATTCAATGAACATGGTGTCCCTACATTTTAGAATGACCTGAATTAATAAATCATATGAATCAATGGGAAATTTATTGTAGTATGGTAAACCATTTAATTTGCCCAGTCATCATTAGAAATTCACTTACAGATGAACATCATAATAAAATAAATCAAATTTCAGCTTAATAATAGATCCATCAATAAATTCAACATCTGTGACCGAAAGTATTAAGACAACATATAGTAGTACCATGTGTTATAGATTTTCCTGTTTACAAAATATGTTTTCATCTAATTAGGCTGGAGAGTTGTTCTATCTAGCATCAACTGTTTTAGTTAATGGATGGGACAAGTATGTGGTGGGACTTTTACGTTCGAAAGCCAGGATGTCCATCTTTGTACAAAAATAGCTAAAACTATTTAGCTACTGAATAGTAACAAGTGAATTGTGAACTTCTCTGGTTAATTTCTGTACATGATCTTCAGGAAGCAATTAAGTAGGCATGAACTGTAGGCAAGTGACACTAGAGTATTGCGGACATATTTTTGACTGTATAAAGTGCACAATATAACAAATTATTTACTTGATTGTAAACTCTGCTTTCTATTAATGACCACACCCAAATCTTGCCAAACAGTTTCACATACTTTTATTGAATGGAATGCTAATAGTTACATTTTATTTATACATCTGAGGGTTAAGGGCCTTGCTCAAGGGCCAACAGGGACAACTTGGTGGTCATGGGATTTGAACCTAAGACCTTCTGAACCACCCTTATCCAGAGCGACTTACATTTATCTCATTATACATCTGAGCAGTTGAGGGTTAAGGGCCTTGCTCAAGGGCCAACAGGAACAACTTCGTCATAGGATTTGAACCTAAGACCTTCTGAACCATAGTCCAATGCCTTAACCACTGAACTACCCCTGACGCCCTAAATCTAAATGAGAGTAGCTCCATGGTTGTTAAGATTATTTTGTGAGACGTAAAATAATCAAGAACTTACTGGCTTAAGACTTTCTGATCACACACAAAAAAATGTAGCACCTTCACTGGCTTATTTTTCTTGTCTGCACTGAGAGGAATAATTACCTATTGACTAAGCTTCAGGTCTACAAGTCAATCAATCAATCAATCAATCAACCAACAAACCAAAAATAATAAACACATATAGGGCTAATATGGTTAATGGAGTGATTACTCCCTATAAATGCATTTTATACTGACATACAACCTCCAGACCTGGATTCTTGTAGCTGCAAAATGAGAAGTCAGATTGATGTATACCTATACACGCCAGTGTAGCTCATGCCAAAATTCAGCAGCTGCAAAATTAAATGGGACAATACATTCTGTTTCTCTGGACAGTGCAGATACTCTTTGAGACCAGGATAATGGATACGTGCTTTTCTAAAGATCTGCACCCCTGAGAAAATAGTTTCTGACTCTGGAGAATAGTATGGATCCATTTGCAGCTTTGCAAAAAATTCAGTTCAATTCAATTGAATTCAATTTTTTTTTTTTACAATGTTCATTGTTGCAAAGCAGCTTCAAAATGTGTGAGGAATTATGTTCATCCATTAATTCATTTTCTATACCACTTATCCTGCACAGGGCCATGGCGGGGCCTGGAGCCTGGGCACAAGGAGGGGATACACACTGGCCACACTGTTCTTGCCAAGCTTTGCCACGCTGCCAACTTGAGGCTTCAGAGCCTCTGCGCTGTCATCATACAAAACCAACACAATCCAATGCAGGACACTCACATACCCACATATACTACTGTCTTTGAACTGTAGGAAGAAATCTACGGTGGCCGAGAAGTGCAAAACAAGTTAACAAAATGAGAACAAAATAACAAATTAAAAAACACAATAACAAAACCAAAAACAAAATAACAAAACCCAAAACTAATTTGTTATTTTGTTTTGCATTTTGTTAATTTGTTTTCGGTTTTGGTATTTTGATTTTTAGTTTATTTTGTTTTTGGTTTTGATATTTTGATTTTGTTATTTTGTTTTCGGTTTTGTTAAGTTGGTTTGCACCTCTCGGCCGTTCAGAAACGAACCGCTAAAGCTAGGTAAGGTTTGCGAATTAAATTCTTACTGGTGATTGGACGAGACATCTGTCACTCAAGATATACAGGAAGTACTGTAGCGGCGGTAGATGCGTGTGTGTATGAATGAGCAAACATGTACTGTCCTTATTGTGGTTTCAAATATGACGTTCTGGCAAATTTTTGCAGTTCTTGTGGAAAAAATCTTTCGCTTTTAAAAGAGACACAGCAGTTCGCAAACTAATCTTTATACCCTGATGTCATCAGCATGTCCAAAATCACAGCATACGAATGTCCGTCCTCAAAGTAACGTTGAATAATTTCAATTTCCTTGCTTTCTAATGAAAATTTTCATTATTTTCTTAGTTTTGCAGACCGAAAAAAGGGTTTAAAAGTGAAGCAGAACACACAAGAAACAAAGTTAGAGACACAATTTCGTACTTCCTGTTTATAGTGAGTGACAGGTGTCTCGTCCAATCAGCGGTAAGAATTTAATTTGCAAACTATACCTACCTTTTCCAGTTCGTATCTGCCTGGCCGAGAAGTGCAATACAAATTAACAAATCCGAAAACAAAATAACAAAACCAAAAACAAAACAACAAAACCCAAAACAAAATAACAAATTAGTTTCGGGTTTTGTTATTTTGTTTTCGATTTTGTTAATTTGTTTTGCACTTCAAATCAGAGGAAACCCACAAGAACATGCAAATTCCACGCACATGTAAGGGTTCACGTCTAGAGGGCACTGTTTGCCCGATACGTTTAGTTTTGTAGTTTTGTGTTTGTAAAGTCAGTTTCCCAGAAGTCACCTTGGTCAGGTGATGAGGAAGCTCACCTGAACCAAGGTAGCTAATTAAATCTGTTATAAATAGCTGTTTGTTCTGGGAAACTGGGTCGAGCATTAGATATGTCAAGTGGGCATGTATTTTAGTTTGTATTTGTTTTGTTTTTTTGGTTTATATATGTAACCTCTGTTTAAAGAAAGGCTCTTGTTTAGTTATGTTTATGTTCATTGTGCTTTTGTGTTATGGAGCTGGTTTTGTTAGGTTGTCTCTTGTCTTATGTAAGTGTGTCTCCAGTGTTTGTTTTCCTCTTGGTTAGTTCCCTGTGTGTTTAGGTACCTGTATGTTTAGTCACCAGTTTGTATAGCCCCTCGTAGATACTAACCCGGTTAGATCAGCATCCATTTCTACTATAACCAGTTTAGATATTAATCCTATTAACTACTAACCCGCTCAATCAGTATTCTCTAGTCTTGTCCAGCCTCTAGTCTCGTCTCTGTTTAGTTCCAGCTCCATGTCTATTTTGTGTAAAGCTCTTAGCCTGTGTGTTGCTTAAAGAGCCTGTGTGTAGCTCTTTTCTTTTGTTTATATTTTTGAGTTCTTTGTTCAATTTTTGTTTAAATAAAGACTCTTTTGCTTAATCAAACCCTCTTATGCCTGCAAGTCACCAGAGAATTAGCCATGTCTAAAGACCATAAATTAGCCATGAAGACCATCTTTATGGTGAAGTAGACCCATCCACAGTCACCACACTCATTTCAAGTGGAGCACATCCTCAGCAGTGAGCCAGAGGCCAACGAGATCTCCAACCAGAAGTGGGGAACCAGGATGTGTCAGACAGGTGTGGAGGGCAGAGGGGGTCTTGATCACTGGCAACTCAGAAGACGATAAGGAGAACCATTAGGTATTAATTAGTATGCTAGTGAATGTATGTTTTGTGCAGCTTGCAAGCAGGGACTCTAATTGTGACAGGATAATTAAAAGAGAGAGCTAGCTAGAAGGAAATATAAACAATAGGGCTCCTGTGAAGTAATGCAACGAGTCACTCCACAGTCAACAATGAGAGTGGGGGAGGACAACATCCAAACATACCTGTTCACTATAATACTCTATGTCCTTGAGTCCCAAAGATTTGCACATGTAACTAATAAAAATCTATTTACAAAAGACTTGGCTAAATACTTTTTTTCAGCATAGACTTAAACACTGAAACTGTATCTGATTAACATAAATTGGAAAGCTATTCTATAACTTTGGGGCTTTGTAAATAATTTTTTTTGCAGTTTTCATAATACAAGGTACTGACAAGTAACCTGCATCTTTTGATCAAAGTAGCCTAGCTTGCCTTGACTATCACTACTACCACCAGTTCTAATACTACTACTTCTACTACAAAATGTACATAACTTCCCTAAATAAGTTACATAAAATAAATCATATAATTAAATTATATTTACATAAATAATTTATTAATAAATAATAAAGACTACTCTAAAAACTACTGTACTGTAAAAACTACTAATGTACATAACTTACCATTAATCTTTTTGGCTATTTTTTATCAGTCTTATAATTTAATAGCAAAAAATAGTCCTAAATGTACAGTGGAACCTTGGATTACGAGCATAATTCATTCCGGAGGTGGTCTCGTGTTCCAAAACACGATAATCATTTCCCATAAGAAATAATGAAAACTCAAATTATTCGTTCCACAGCCCCAAAAAATAAGTACATAAAAATAATTAATACAATCTATAAAATGAAAATAAAACCAAATGAATCTGCACTTTACCTTTAAAAAAAAGTACAAATAAATCCCGCCACATAAGTGTTTCCATTGGTGCGCGCAGGCGCCGTGTGTGTGTGTGTGTGTGGAATTAGCCCCTTCCCTCAACTCGTTTTACACAGTAACACTCCTTCTCCCTCTCCCCACCTCGCTTTTTAAGTTTCACAACAAACAAACAAACAAACACACACACACACACACACACACACACACACAAACACACACACACACACACACACACACACACAACGGAAACACCATTTTAACAGGAAAAAAAGAAATCTCTCTGACACTGGCATGTTAAAGGAATCACTTTTTAGGCGGGCATGGGGGTGAAAACGTAAGAGAGTGAGGCTCGGTGTCAAAATAAGAGTCGCATGCGTGATACATGATACTCAGCGCTCGTAAACTAATACTTTCTCGGTTTCCGATTAAAAATGTATTAAAAAGCTTTGCTAGGTTTGTGGAACACTCGTAAACCACGTTACTCGCAATCCGAGGTTCCACTGTAATTGGAAGTGGGCCAATCAAAACAAACAAGCGATTTTCAATAAGGACTTTCTTTAACTTAATGTTAATTTGTGTTTTGCATTTATGTAACGTAAATGTAAATTTTGTCTACGTTTTTTTTTTATCCGTGTTTTTTTCTTGTAGCCCAAATCAGTGTGCTCACATATTTAAAAAGAGAGATTAATTAGGAATATGTGTGACATTACAACAAGAAAAAAAAAATTCTATATATATTTTACTGTCTAAAAATATATATTGTATATATTATAAAAATCTCTTTATATGGACTATTCCTAAAACAGAATATGAGAAGACAGAGTAGTATAAACTAGTGTAGATTCATGAAGATTAGTTTTGATTTCATTAAACTGCAGCTGTACTTGCACAAGAAAATTATTGTTTGCAGTGCCGAAGTATGAGTACTTTACAATCATCATTTGCACTGCTCTCAATTAATTTGTTTTGATTCCTCTTGCAGTCCCACAGGTCTGGGGCTCATTAGTGATGATTAATTGGTGTGGCTGACGTGATTGGTGCGACTCTATTTTGTGAGGATACACTTTGGGATGGTCCAGAGTGCATAGCATAAATTGAATAGTTTTAAGTTTATTTGTAACATTTACATTTATGTAAATATGGATTCACTTTTCAGATTAAGTTGTTTCTGTGTTAATTCGCTAACATGAGACAGCTAATGATACAGTATTTCACAATATTTCACCAACAACAAGCAGGCATGACATCTTTTGTAATCGTCTCTGTCTCTCGGATTTGCCAAAAAATCCCTGTACATGAGCGACAATCACAAAAACACAATATCTACAAAGCATTCTTTGCTTACTACAGATTTGGGCTCTTCCTCTAAGAAATCTATTCACAGTGTGTGAGAAACAGAGAGGAAAGGCGATTTTGTTTGTTCTGCCGAGCAAACATGTGCATGCCTTTCTGATGCCGAGTTAAGTCGTGGAGGTTAATTGAAAAATGAGATAAACAGGGCCCCCTAAATGGCGAGGGGGAGATTGTGCCTGGCAGACACACACGTCGTTTACCACTGAAGCTGCTCCAGACTGCGGCATCCAGATAAAAACAACCCAGTTAATTGTCTTGCAGTTTCTTCCACTTAATTTCAGTTCAATTAAAAAAAAAAAAAGCAAGGAGCTGTCTCTGGCACTCATTAGTATGCATGCACCTCTATAGAAAAGCGACTTAAGCTGTGGGAAACCTTAATAGATCAGAAAATAATCTTTTTTTTCACGTCTTTTTTTTTTTAACGTTTCATTTCTGTTTTTTTTTTTTTTTTTTAATAATAATGGGGTCTGACAAAAGCTCAGTGGTTTAAGTAAATCAGTAGCCATCGGTATCTTTTTAATTGTTTTTTTTTTTCATTATTATTTTTATGTGGATCGAAAATTGCATTGAAGCTGTAAAGAAATGTGACATTATTAATGATGTTAAAGAAAGAAATAAAGAGAAAAGTTGTATATTGTATGCAGAGATGGGCAAAGTACCAAAATCCTGTACTTGAGTAAAAATTAAGTATTTGCCTTCAAGTTTACTGAAGTATCAACATTACTGAGCTTGTATTTGCTTACAGTATCCTTAAAGTCACAGTCGAGGAGTATAAGGCGGTGATTTTAATGCTTCAAATACTACATGCCACTGTTAATATTTAATGCTGAAATGTAGTGGAGTAGAAAGTACAGATATTGATAGATATAAATGTTGTAGGATGTAGTGGAGTAAAAGTAAAAAAATATCCACTAATAAAACTACACAGGTAAAGTACAGATATGTACTTCAACTATACTTCAGTTGGAAGTTCAGTAAGAAAGTTAATGTATTTAGTTTCTCACTAAATATAGCATTGAATTAGATTACCAAATGAATTATATTCTAAGAAATTTCGTATTCAGATTAAAGATAAGGAAGTATACTATACCTGGAACTGTGATGGATTGAGTCTACAGCTAGAGCAAACTTTTCCACTCTGCTGTATACAAACTCTACATTTCCCCTTAAACAACACGCTGTGATGGCATAGTTGGTATTTTAGTGAGGATTTGAAATTAATTAATACGCAGCTATCATACTTCTTGGATGAATGCTTCATGGAGGAGGGGTGGGAACCCAGCTAAATGCCATGACTCCTGCACGAATTTCAATTAGTTCAATCAGCTATGGTTTTCATAGTGGCATCAATAATGTGCATACTTATGGGCTTATCTGTGTTTAGTGTGCTGTTTATGATTCCGTTTTTTGATACCCAAAGGACTTGTGCAGAGAATAATCCTAGAACCAGAGAGTGCAGAAGTCAGCAGTTTGCATTGCTCTTCTCCCACACAGTTGTCCTGTTTGGATGAGGTCAGTCCTGAGCCAAATATTAGCAATACACTGTGTCTGCTTGTTAAAAGAAATCATTTCAGTTATTCATAATCAGTGATGATACGATTCTCGAACAAAAATATGTTTTTGAAAAGTTGCATGCATTTATTAAAATACAGTATATGCATAGTGATTCTGGTACTTATGTGTCGTACCTTGTTGATTTGTGTATTTTTGATATTCCTTGAAACATTTACAATAATTAATGAACAATAATGAATGATGTGCCAAATGAACATTGAACCTTTGCAAGATGATCTATTTCAGCAGAGAGTACGGATAAGAAGGTAAAAGAGCTGTGCAGAGTAAAAGGAAAAAAATATTTCCTACAAATATTGATATACATGTGAATTCGGAAGAGAGGCAGGGTTAGCTTATTAAAGTCTGAAATTCAAACTTGTTTAGGGCTTGTTAAGTTTGGCTACCTAAAGATCAGAGACTTGAGACTAGAGCACAATCTGCACATTTCAAAGTTTTCCTGGCTAAGTAAATAAAACTCTTGACACTAAGTGCATTGGTGCTAAAGCCACTACCTTGCTTCTCTCATCAGATTTAAAAGGATGTGTCATCCTCCTGCATGCTAGCAAAAAGTGTTTCAAACATCAGAAGAGCTTGTGATGTTGACTATGGTGAGGCTTTACGCTTTCAAAGCTCTTCTACAAAAAAATAAGGTCTTAATTTGAAATTTTGCATCGTCACTTTGAGACCTCCTGTCTCGTGGGCTGCTAAGAATGATTACGCTGTTTTGGGCTTACAGCGGGCTGATAGACTTGCATAAAGCTGAGACCCATTAGCATTCCTACACATGGCTGCAAGGTAAGGTAAACACTGGTATTACAGAAAGTGTAGCAGGGACTTATCAGTTTTCAGGTGAGATTACACGGAGGAAAATCTCTGAACTCACCAAAACACGGCACCCAATCACAGGCAAGATGCCAATGTGATCTGTATAATAATACAAGATAATATGGGGTGTTAGTAATGGTGAAGTTATATAAATCTAAATAATATTACAGCGTTCCGGATGCGAGTTTTTAAGGCGAAAATTTGTATTGTGAAAAGCATTTTCCCATGAGAAAATAAGGTAAATGCAGATAATCCGTTCCAGTTTCCAATTTCCAACACTATAATCATATTTTTGCATATAAAAACAATCAGAACATTTAGGAAAGACATGTAAATGAAGTAAAATGTGAAATCATTTGACGTTACTTAACCACTTAACCTTAATTTATGATTCCTTTTGGCAGCGGAAATTATTTTGCCTTAGTCTTCTTTCTTTAAACTATAGTCTGTAAATTATTTACAACCATTTGTGGTGCTTCGTAAAAATGATCATTTACAATATACCAACTGCTCCTGGTATGGAAATCGATTAATAAAATGTATTAAAAGATTTTATTCGACTTGACTAGTTAATACTGTTTAGAGGATTTTAAACATTTAGAAATAACTATAAACTTGACCATACAAAGAAAGTGTTTGAAACTTTTTTTTATAAACCTAAACAATCACAAGCATAATGATTTTTCTTTCCTTTATCTTCATAATATACTTTACCTATGTGAATAAACTCTAGCAGTGAATATAGAGGCTATCCAAGGAACCATGGAAATGCAAATAGACTATGGATAGTAAGCCAGTGTGACCATACTTAAGGGTGGCCATACCAGGGGCAATTTAAAGCCAAAAAAAAAAAAAAACATCCAACTATTAGCAATGGAAAAAAGTTAAGAACCCAGAGAAACCTATAGCAAAATATTTTTTTCTAACACAGTTAAAAACATTATTGCTTATCGAAACAGGGCTAGTAATCCTTTTAGATCATCCCAATCATCTCAACTTAATGATCAGATTTCAAATTAGAATTTATTTTGCACTTTACTTCAGGGTCAGCGGTGAATAAATGGGACAAATAAATAGCGCGTACATGTACACAATCTCATAAATGTCTACAGTATAAGTTGTCATTCATATATAACAGATTAGTAGTAGGGCTTGTTTATATATTTTGTCAAATAGAGCTCGGTGAGTGCTCTATAGATTGTCAGTGCCCTATGCCTCAGAGAGAGAGCGAGAGAGAGCGATTCAAATACTCTCTGAATTGGGCCCAAATATCCGAGGTTAATTTTGTGAGAAAGCTGCAGTGCCCAGATAAGACCATCCCTGCAAATGAGTTCTGCCTGCCTGGATTACAGCTAAATTTATGCAGCTCCCCTTATCCTTCCACAAGCTCCTCTGAAGTGGCATAATTAACTTGTGCACATAAAATGTGCACATTTTATGCTTGGTGGTAACCATTCCTCATTTCACCGCTTTGATTTTTCTGACCCTGTTCAAAAATGTACTTCTTATTTTCCTTTCTACACCAGTTTAAAGATTTAACAGGCAGATGAAGCACGGATGATCGTTTAACATATCACGAGCACTGTTATGTTTGTTATCATGGCTGAGCCCCCCCCCTTTTTTTATTTCAATAAATATTGCATAAACAATTCGAGCTGAACCACCTGGCATTCTATCTGAACAGATTTCCTTCTGAGATTTTCTTAAACTCCCCTCACACACACGCACACAGACACACACACTAGTATTAATATCTTTGTGGGATTTGTGAGCTCTACAGACTTGAATGATTGTGGCTACTCATTATTAATGTGAGTAATGAATTGGTAATGAATAAATATTTTGAGAAAAAAAATCTTCATGGGGATTATAGAACTTTTTTTTTTTTTTTTTTTTTTTACCATTTTTTGCTTTTACTATCAGGACACTAAACCCCACAAAGACCATAAAACAGACGGAGCATGTGTGTGTACGTGTATGTGTACACACACACACACACACACACACACACACACACACACACACACACACACACACACACACACACACACAATTTGGTGGCACGTATAATAGCACCGTTGAAGTTGACTTTGAAAAGGATTGTGAGAGTCATCCGGCACACTGGATGTTAAAAGCGTAAAATAATACTGATCTTCAAAGAAAACAGCTGAGAAACCACAAGCTTCACTCAATGATCTGCCTGACAATTACATTTTGTCCCCTATTAACACACTCCAAGCTGCTCTGTTTATCTGGCCTTTTCCCAAACGCCCTACAGAGACTATCACTAGCAGGCATTCTCTTCAATTTTTCACCCTTTCTTCTCTGCATAGCTCACACATATTTGTAGTCACAGATTCATGCCAGTAGAAATTAATTTATTGCCGCTTGCTGAAAAAAAATAATTGACTTTACTCATTAAATGTAAGTAACAAACTGGGGTTTGCCAATATTGTTTTTTTTTTTTTCTTCTCCTAAGGTTATGCTATAAACCTTTGTTTAGAGTTTGTTTTTGTTGTTCATAATGCAAGTAATAAAAAATAAATAAACATAATACAGTTATATGCATAGGGGTACGTGTGCCACATCATGCACAGAATAGATTTTAAGGGCACCTGTTGACCCTTAAATTGTTTAAATAGTTGGGTAACCTACTTTCTGACTTAGATGTCATTTAAAGACCATCAGGTGTTTGGATATCTAGGGTCATTCTACCACCTACTGCAGGTGCCAGAACAGGGAAGAGTCTTGATGCATGATTTCCCTTAATCCTGAGAGATGGACCAGCTGAGCGATGCTAGAGGCTTGGGGAAACAGGGTGCAGCGCGCAGTTTGATAAATGCTTTGAGTTAAAGTAAGTACTGGTCCATTGTTGGCTTTGCAAGCAAGCATAAGTGTTTTTGATTCTGATGAGCTGCATTTTGGATTATTTACAGCGGATAGCACTCAGAGACAGACCTGCCAGGCGTGAGTTGAAATAGACCAGTCTGGAAGTGGATTGAACAAAAAATTGGTTAAATTGATTGAACAAACCTTTCTGATGTTGTAAAGAAGAAATGAACATGAACATGGCATATTAGTAATGAGAATAGCATGTCACAGCAGTAGGAAAAGGACAGTTTACCGTCCATGGTTACCCCAAGTTTGCATGCAGAATTCAATTCAATTCAATTTTATTTCTATAGTGCTTTTAACAATGGTCATTGTCTCAAAGCAGCTTCACAGAAATGAAAAGAAAATGAAAAGAAGACTTATGGAAATGTATATATGTGTAAGAAAGATGTGTCTAGATAATGAGCTTGTCCCTGATGAGCAAGCCAAGGGTGACGGCGACAATGGCAAGGAAAAACTCCCTGAGATGGCAATAGGAAGAAACCTTGAGAGGAACCAGACTCAACAGGGAACCCATCCTCATCTGGGTGATAACAGATAACAGAAATTGTATAACATCATGTGTGTTATGCAGCTGAAAGTTCGATATAACAGAAGTTATTTAAATTAACACAAAGTCCAGTTCAGCTCAGGGATGAGTCAGCAGGTGCAGAGGGCAGATGGGGGTCTGGATCACTGGGAGCTCAGGAGCAGCATGTGTAGATCCAAACCAACATGAAGAAGAATCCAGGTGGAGCAGGTCCTTCTCTGGATGCCTCAGGAACCTCGCAGGGTTGGCCTCTGTCTACTGAAGCTGGCATAATCTCCAGATGCCTCAGGAAGGGTGGAAAAATAAAGAGCAAGTGAAAAGAATTAGCGTGGTTGCCATTCAGGATAGATGTACTGGAGTATGAGGTAAAGAAATAAATTATGTGTATGTCAGATTAAAGAGATGCGTCTTGAGTCTACTTTTAAATTGGGAAACTGTGTCTGAGCCCCCAACACTGTCAGGAAGGCTATTCCAAAGTTTATCAGAAGACTGGTTAGGTATGTGGGAGCTAGACAGTTTAGAGCCTTGTACGTAAGTAATGCTATTTTGTAATTAATTCTAAACTGAACAGGTAGCCAGTGCAGGGATGATAATATTGGGGTTATATGATCATATTTTCTGGATCTAGTGAGAACCCTGGCGGCTGCATTTTGGTCTAACTGTAGCTTGTTAATTGAGGATGCAGGACAGCCACCCAGTAATGCATTACAGTAGTCCAGTCTGGAGGTCATGAATGCATGAACCAGCATTTCTGCATCAGATACAGATAAAATGTTCCTAAGCTTGGCAATATTTCTAAGGTGGAAAAAGGCTGTTTTTGTGACGTTGGAGATATGATTTTCAAAGGATAAGTTACTGTCTAATATTACACCCAGGTCTTTCACTGTCGAGCTGGTGGTAACAGTACATCCTTCTAAACGCAGGCTGAATTGTGAGAGCTGGTGTGTACTGGTTTTTGGGCCAATAAGTAATATCTCTGTCTTATCTGAATTTAGTAAAAGAAAATTATCGGTCATCCAATCCTTTATATCTTGAATACACTCAGTTAGTCTAGACAATTTGGGTATTTCGTCTGGTTTTGTGGAAATGTATAACTGAGTATCATCAGCATAACAATGGAAACTAATCCCATGTCTTCTAATGATGTTACCCAAGGGAAGAATGTATATTGAGAACAGCAGAGGTCCTAAAACTGACCCTTGTGGCACCCCATATTTCACTGGCATTACACCAGACTGTTCTCCATTCAGATATACAAAATGGAATCGATCAGACAGGTAGGATCTAAACCATTTTAACGCTTGTCCCTGAATACCAATGTGATTTTGTAAGCGATCTATGAGAATATCATGATTTATAGTTTCGAATGCAGCACTAAGATCAAGTAAGACAAGAATTGAGATGCAGCCTTGGTCCGAAGCTAAAAACAAGTCATTTGCAGTTTTAACTAGTGCAGTTTCTGTACTATGATGGGGCCTGAAACCTGTCTGAAATTCCTAGAGGATATCGTTTTCCTGGAAGAATGTGCATATTTGGGCTGATACTATCTTTTCTAATATATTTGATATAAACGGAAGGTTTGAAATTGGTCTGCAATTTATTATATCATTTGGGTCTAAATTAGATTTTTTTAAAAAGAGGCTTAATAACTGCCAACTTGAAAGGTTTAGGGACATGACCTAGATATAATGAAGAGTTGATAATGTTTAGAAGGGGCGCTCCAGTTATATTTATCACTTCTTTTAAAAGTCTAGTTTGGATTGGATCCAACAAGCATGTTGTTGATTTTAGCCGAGGTGATAAGTTTCATGAAGTCTTCACTTCTAAGCTGTGATGGGATACTCCCTGCAGGCATCTTAGGGTTTGTTAAGCTAGCCAATGTACTAAATAGGAACCTGGGATTGTTTTGGTTTCTTGCTATGAGTTGGCTCAGATGCTCGGCCCTAGCCACTTTTAGAACCCGTCTATAGCTGCACATACAACCTTTATACTGTCAGGCTCGCTAGAGGGCGTGATGGATCCAATTGCAGATAGAGTGAGTAATTCCCAGGGAGAACTGAAGTGGCGCTTATGAGTGCTTGTGATAACTGAAGCAGGCAAAGTGGCGGTTTTAAATAAGAGGCGTGGGTATAGCTCCGCGCTGCAGTGTGAATGGGAAAAGTCTCGTTGGAATGCGGAAGCACGGAGTACCAGCGTGAATGCACCGAGGCGAGTGACGTTGGGCGTGACGTAGACGGTGCGTGAATGCGGAAGCGCGCAGAGCCGGCGCGAGTGAGATGCAGCTTGAGATGTATCGTATGCCGGCGTATGCAGCGTGAGCCTTGTGTTGAGGCGGTAGCACGTAGAGTTGGCGCGGGGAGAGAGAGAGCTCCGCGATGAATGCCGGTATGTGCAGGGCGTAGAGTCGGCGCGGGGAGAGAGAGAGCTCTGCGATGAATGCCGGTGTGGAGAGAAGGAGCTTAAGCTCGGCGAGGAGCGAGGATTAATCGTAGTCGTGGAGCAGGCGGGGGTCGAAGCCGAAGAGACGTGAAGCAATCCGTGATCCAGGCTCGTAGTCGGTAACAGGTAAGAGGTCGGCAACACAAAGTATCAAAAAGGCTAGAGTTAGAACAAGAGGCGAAATCGTGGTTGGGAAAACAAAGCGTGGTCGAGATCCTGGTAGACAATGCAGAGAAAACAACGCTGGAATATTGGGCTAGTGAGGCACTCAATAATCTGGCGACGTGGCGGTGTCAGAGCATGGTTTAAATAGGTATGAGCTGATTACTGATAGTGTCCAGGTGTGCAGAGAACAGGGGTGGTGCGATGTAAGGAGCGGCAGGGAACATGGAACAGGCGTGCTTAGGTGATCATGACGTGACTGTGGCTTGGCGTGTCGTGACAGTACCCTCCCCTCTACGAACGCCTCCAGGCGTTCTTGCAGGTGCTTCAGGGTGAAGTCTGTGGAAATCTGAGATCAGAGATCGGTCTAGGATAAATCTAGCGGGTACCCAGCTTCTCTCTTCGGGGCCGTAACTCTCCCAATCTACTAAGTACCGAAGGCCCCGTCCCCGGCGGCGAGACTTGAGGAGCCTGCGAACGGTAAAGGCTTCTCCCCCATCTATGAGTCGGGGAGGTGGGGGAGGCTGGGGGAGTGTAGATAATGGGCACGAGATTAGATGACGAATCTGAGAAACGTGAAACGTAGGGTTGATTCTGCGCATGGAGAGAGGTAGAGCTAGTCGGACAGAGCATGGATTTATGACTCGGGTGATAGTGAAGGGTCCGATGAACCTTGGTGAGAGTTTCCTGGACATGGTCTTGAGTGGGAGGTCCCGTGTAGACAGCATGACCCTTTGGCCGATACGATACCTGGGAGCTGGTGACCGATGACGATTCGCCTGGCGCTGGAAGGTGCTTACAGTGCGTAGTAGCTGATTACGGGCACGCTGCCATGTTCTTCTGCAGCGACGGACAAAGGTTTGGGCTGAGGGAACTGCTACCTCCTCTTCCTGGGCAGAAAAGAGGGGTGGTTGATAGCCCAGACAGCAGTGGAAGGGAGGCATGCCCGTGGACGAGGTAGGGAGCGAGTTGTGGGCGTACTCAACCCAGGGTAGGAAGCGACTCCAGGAAGAAGGGTCTCGAGAGGCCATGCACCTTAAAGATTTCTCCAACTCCTGGTTCATCCGTTCCGTTTGGCCATTAGTTTGGGGATGAAATCCGGATGAAAGACTGGGGTTGGCGCCGACGAGGTTGCAAAACGCCTTCCAGAACTGGGCAGAAAACTGGGGGCCCCTGTCCGAGACAATGTCGACGGGGAGTCCATGAAGTCGGAAAACGTGATTAATTAAGAGTTTGGCTGTTTCTTTGGCAGATGGGAGCTTGGGTAATGGGACAAAATGCGCCGACTTAGAGAAACGGTCTACGATGGTTAAGATGCAGGTGTTGTTTTGAGAAGGTGGTAGGCCAGTGACAAAGTCGATGGAAATGTGAGACCAAGGGCGGTGGGGAATGGGGAGGGGTCGGAGGAGACCCTCAGGAGGGCGGTTAGTCATCTTATTCCTGGCACAGGTGTCGCAAGAGGCCACAAAGTTTTTGACATCCTTCTTCATGGTAGCCCACCAGAAGCGTTGCTGTAGGAGGTAAAGGGTGCGTGCCGCCCCAGGGTGGCATGCCAATCTGGAACTGTGGGCCCAGTCTAGCACCTGTGGTCGCACGGAAGCTGGGACGAAAAGCTTGTTGTTTGGAACGATGCTTGGGCCAGGTTCCCGTTCAAGGGTCTGCCGAACCAGGTGCTCTACGTCAAGTTGGGTTGTTGCCACAAGACAATGAGGAGGGAGGATCGCCTCCGTCATGGATGTGTCCCGAGAGGTGGAGAATTGCCGGGAGAGGGCGTCAGGCTTGATGTTCTTGGAACCAGGGCGATATGATAAGGTAAACCGAAAACGAGAAAAAAAAAGTGACCATCGTGCCTGGCGTGAGTTGAGTCTCTTTGCAGTTTTTAAGTACTCCAGGTTCTTGTGGTCGGTCCACACGAGGAAGGGATGGTCCGCCCCT
Organism: Clarias fuscus; assembly: GCA_030347435.1. Taxonomy (NCBI): domain Eukaryota; kingdom Metazoa; phylum Chordata; class Actinopteri; order Siluriformes; family Clariidae; genus Clarias; species Clarias fuscus. Next base: position 9,622,372 of record CM059217.1, on the reverse strand, counting down.
TCCAGCCAGTGTCTCCATTCTTCAAGGGCCAGCTTGACCGCCAAGAGTTCACGGTCCCCGATGCCGTAGTTACGTTCGGGGGGTGTGAGTCGGCGGGAGAAGAAGGAGCAAGGGTGAATCTTGTTGTCTTTCGGGGATCTCTGAGACAGGACGGCCCCTACTCCGGTCTCAGATGCATCTACTTCCACAATGAACTGGAGGGAGGGGTCAGGAAATATAAGGATGGGTGCTATGGTGAAACGGTGCTTGAGATCCTTGAAGGCTTTATCAGCCTGGGGGTTCCATCGGAATGGGATCTTGGAAGACGTGAGTGCCGTAAGTGGGGTCGCCACTATGCTATAGCTTCGAATAAAGCGTCGATAAAAGTTTGCGAATCCCAAGAAGCGTTGGAGTTCGCGTCTTGAAGACGGTACCGGCCAATCAGTGACCGCCCTCACCTTGGTGGGGTCCATCTGGATGCCTGCAGGGGAGATAGCATATCCCAAAAAAGAGGTTGAAGTGCAATGAAACTCGCATTTCTCTGCCTTGATGTAGAGTTTATTCTCCAGAAGCCATTGCAAAACCTGGCGCACGTGGAACTTGTGCTCCTTTACCGAGCGTGAGAATATCAGGATGTCGTCCAGGTAAGCAAAGACGAAAACATTGAGAAAATCCCTAAGGACGTCGTTGATGAGGGCCTGGAACACCGCCGGCGCGTTGGTTAAGCCGAACGGAACCACTAGGTACTCATAATGGCCGGTGGGTGTGTTAAAAGCTGTCTTCCATTCATCGCCCTCCCGTATCCTGACAAGGTGGTAGGCATTCCTCAAGTCTAACTTGGTGAAGACGCGGGCGTCCTGGAGAAGTTCGAAGGCAGACGACATCAAAGGAAGAGGATAGCGGTTCTTTATCATGATTTCATTCAACCCTCTGTAATCAATACAGGGTCTGAGGGACTTATCTTTCTTTTCCACAAAAAAAAATCCTGCCCCCGCTGGTGAGGATGATGGACGGATGAACCCTGCTGCGAGTGACTCCTTTATGTATTGTTCCATGGCCTCTCTCTCAGGATGGGAGAAGGAGTAAAGTCGACCCTTAGGTGGTGAGGTGCCTGGGAGGAGGTCGATTGCACAGTCATAAGGGCGATGTGGGGGTAAGGAGGTGGCCCGTGACTTGCTAAAAGCCTGTCGAAGGTCATGATACTCTGTGGGTACTTTGGTTAGGTCGGGGATTTCCTCTTGTGGAGTGAGCGAACTTCGGCCCATAGGGGCAGAACGTAAACATGAAGAGAGGCAGGTGGGGCTCCAATCCAGGACTCTTCTTTTAACCCAATCAATGTAAGGGTTATGCAGTCTTAACCAAGGGAGACCCAGAACGATGGGTGCATGGGCATTTTGAATAGCTAGGAGGGTAATAGTTTCAGTGTGGTTGCCTGAAAACTGCAGGGTAACGGGGGTGGTGCGATGAGTAATGGGGGAAAGTTTGCTGCCATCGAGAGCCTGAACTGTAAGAGGTTGACACAGGGGTGCGAGGGGAATTTTGAATTCGGAAGCAGTGGAGGAAGAGATTAAGTTATGATCAGCCCCGGAGTCCACTAACGCGTGAGTGATATAAGATCGGTCGCCATGTGTCAGGGTCACGGAGAAACATGATCGCTTGTCCGGGGAAGAAACAGATTCGGGGCCCCCCTGCATCCCCAGAACTACGGGGGGGCCTGACCTTTTAGTGGACAGGATCGCACAACATGGCCAATCTGACCGCAGTAGAAGCAGGCGCCGTCATCCTTGCGGCGCTGACGCTCCTTTGGCGAGATGCGTGCATGGCCTATCTGCATGGGCTCGGGGGGAGGCTCAGGTGTGGCCATGGTAAGTGTCGAGGTGCGTGGTTCGCGATAGGGCTGCCGCTCATTTCGTCGTGCCCGCTTACGATCATCAATGCGGGTCGCTAAATCAATGAGCCCCTGCAGATCTGACGGAAGCTCCCGGGCTGCAAGCTCGTCCTTAATTGGGTCAGAGAGCCCATGAAGGAAACAATCAAAGAGAGCCTTTTCATCCCAGTCACAAGAAGGAGCCAAGGTCCGAAAATCAATGGCATAGTCAGAAACGGAACGAATTCCCTGGCGTAGTTGAAGTATTTGGCTGGCTGCTTGATGCCCAGTAGAGGCGCGGTCCATCATAGGTGGGCGGAGCAGGAAGGCGGGGCTCTGGGCCAGAAAGGAGCGTTGGAGGGGGGGGGGGGTGGTTGGGGAGGGGGTGCCGGAGATTGTTGCTTCTGAATCTGGGTAGAGAGAGACTGCAGCGTTTCCGTAATCGTTTGAAGTGTGTTTGTGATCTGTCTTATTTCCTGCTGGTGGGTGCCTAGAAGTGCTCCTTGGCTCTCTAATGCCCCCCTCAGGTGAGCTGCCTCTGCTGGATCCATTTGGCCAGATTATTCTGTCAGGCTCGCTAGAGGGCGTGATGGATCCAATTGCAGATAGAGTGAGTAATTCCCAGGGAGAACTGAAGTGGCGCTTATGAGTGCTTGTGATAACTGAAGCAGGCAAAGTGGCGGTTTTAGATAAGAGGCGTGGGTATAGCTCCGCGCTGCAGTGTGAATGGGAAAAGTCTCGTTGGAATGCGGAAGCACGGAGTACCAGCGTGAATGCACCGAGGCGAGTGACGTTGGGCGTGACGTAGACGGTGCGTGAATGCGGAAGCGCGCAGAGCCGGCGCGAGTGATATGCAGCTTGAGATGTATCGTATGCCGGCGTATGCAGCGTGAGCCTTGTGTTGAGGCGGTAGCACGTAGAGTTGGTGCGGGGAGAGAGAGAGCTCCGCGATGAATGCCGGTATGTGCAGCGCGTAGAGTCGGCGCGGGGAGAGAGAGAGCTCCGCGATGAATGCCGGTGTGGAGAGAAGGAGCTTAAGCTCGGCGAGGAGCGAGGAGCGAGGATTAATCGTAGTCGTGGAGCAGGCGGGGGTCGAAGCCGAAGAGACGTGAAGCAGTCCGTGATCCAGGCTCGTAGTTGGTAACAGGTAAGAGGTCGGCTACACAAAGTATCAAAAAGGCTAGAGTTAGAACGAGAGGCGAAATCGTGGTTGGGAAAACAAAGCGTGGTCGAGATCCTGGTAGACAATGCAGAGAAAACAACGCTGGAATATTGGGCTAGTGAGGCACTCAATAATCTGGCGACGTGGCGGTGTCAGAGCATGGTTTAAATAGGTATGAGCTGATTACTGATAGTGTCCAGGTGTGCAGAGAACAGGGGTGGTGCGATGTAAGGAGCGGCAGGGAACATGGAACAGGCGTGCTTAGGTGATCATGACGTGACTGTGGCTTGGCGTATCGTGACATATACGCGATTCTAAAAACTTCTAATTTAGTTTTTCTCCATTTTCGTTCGAGGTTACGGGTTGCTCTCTTTAGGGCACGAGTATGACAATTGTACCATGGTGCAAGTGTTTTATCTCTGACTTTTTTTAATCTGATGGGAGCAACAGTGTCTAATGTACTGGTAAAAATAGTGCCCATGCTGCTAGTCACTTCATCTAGATCGTCTGCATTTAGGGGTCTGATAAGAAATTGGAACAGATCCGGCAGATTACTTGTGAATTTGTTTTTAGTAGTCGGATTAATATTTCTACTGAATTGATAACGTGGGGAGGCACAGCTATGCTGTTGTACAGGTAGAGTATATACTAAGAGATGATGATCTGTGATATCATCACTTTGAGGTAGAATGTCCATATTAGAGACATCTATACCATGGGATATAATTAAATCTAGCGTATGATTAAAGCGGTGAGTTGGTCTATTTATATTTTGTTTAACCCCAAAGTAATTTAGCAAATCTATAAATGCGAGTGCTGAAGCGTTGTTAGCATCGTCTACATGAATGTTAAAGTCTCCTACTATCAGAACTTTGTCAGAGTTAACCAATAGTCTGATAGCAGATGTCCAAACTCTTTAAGAAAATCGACATATGGCCCTGGGGGTCTGTACACGGTGGCCAGAACAAAATGTAGCAAGGGTTTATTATGTATTTCGCTGAGTGCAACATTAATGATAAGGACTTCAAACGAGTTGAACTTGGGCCTTGTTTTCTGAGTAACAGTGAGAACATCACTGTAGATAGTTGCGACACCACCACGACCAGTTTGACGGGGTTCGTGCTCATAGAAATATCCTGACGGAGTAGACTCATTTAAACCAATATATTCATTTGGTCTGAGCCAGGTTTCAGTAAGGCAGAGTGCGTCAAGACAGCAATCTGAGATAATTTCATTAACAATCAGTGCTTTAGGCGCAAGGGATCTGATGTTGAGAAGCCCAAACTTTAGAGGTATATTTTGATTACTTATTTGGCCTTTTTCTGGTTTTATAGTTATTAGATTGTTTCGAGCGATTTTAACAAATTTATTCTTTTTTCTCACTATTCGGGGAACAGACACAGTTTCTATAGGACAAGCTATGTGTGCGCATCTATCAGTATGGTGAGTTGCAATGTGGCTATTATGTTTGGAATCTAAGACACGACTTACCGCCAGTCAGATGGTTCGTAGTGTCCCGGAGATGTTGTCTGAGAGGACTGCTGCTCCAGCTCTGCTAGGGTGCAGGCCATCGGTGTGGTAGAGCCTAGGACGCTCCCAGAAAACATTCCAATTATCAACAAAGGGTAATCTCTGTTGTTGACACCAAGATTGTAACCATTCATTAAAAGCAAACAATCTACTGAACCTTTCGATTCCTCGCTGGAATGTGGGAAGCGGTCCGGATATGATGATCCTTGTCGTGGGTGATGTGCTGCGGACCTTCTCAACCAGGCTCCTGAAGTCCTTCTTCAGGATCTCCGTCTGCCTCAGCCTGGTGTCGTTCGTGCCAGCATGAAGGACCACAGCTCCAAAGTTCTCCCTCAGGGCCGCAGGCACCTGTGCAGCAACATCAAGAACACGAGCACCAGGGAAACAGCGAGTGCGAACCTTACCTTTAGCCGTGGTAGCACGGACATGCCAGACGATGGAGTCTCCGATGAGCAGCGCGTCGTGTACCGTCTCGCGAAGAGGAGCGAAGCGGTTTCGGGTCGGGATCTCGAAGACGGGCGGCGGCGGAGGGGGAGAGGTCTTCGCCCGGGGCCTAGCGCACGTCTTCCTCTGCTGCTGTATCCAGGCTTCGTGGTATCCCGGCGCTGGGGTGAAGGAAACCTGGGCGGGCTACGTTCGTGGTGCGTTGGACCTGAACAGAGAAACACGCGGAGTAGAGGTTGTGGAAGGATGTGTGTCATGCCGAGAATTTACCTGGGACAGGTGAGCGTCGGTCCATGACGATTCCAGCGCGGCTTTCCGCTGTCGTAGCTGGGCCAGCTTCACCTGTAGTCGCAGATCTGCTTCTCCAAGGCCTCCATCTCCAAATCCGCCGAGTGAAGCTCCAGTGTGTCCTCACCTGCACTCAGAGGCAGACACACAACCGACATGGTGTCAAAAACGGAGATAATCGGTGTGGAAAACGCGAAGGCAAACTTGTGATAGCCGGGCTAACGGGCTAGCGATGCTAATGGGATAGCCGGCTAGACGCGGGTGCGTGGCAAAACTATTAAAACTTAGCGATATAACAGGAGTTTCGAGTGAATATATTATAAATACTTATCTGTTATATGTTTGCTCTTCGTAAGAAGACAAAAAGTTAGAACGTCAATCTCGAAGCTTTAACTCATTCTGAGCTTTAACCTGGAATATTTCAAGCTTAGTCCCAAAATCACAAGATCCTGGCATCCTGGCATCGGGATGGATCTGAGATGTACAAAAGTTTTGCTGGGAAGTTTCAGCTGATGAGCAAATGACATTCTGGGATCGGAGCAGAAACATGACTGTATGAGGGGAAACAAGAAAAGTATGGGTTAGTGTCATCCTCACAGCAGTGGTATGGGAATCCATGTGAGGATACATGCTCAACATGGTATAGAAGGAAAACTAAGAAGTACTGGGAAGTACCGATCCTTGTTGGACACCAGTGGAGAATCTACATGGAGCAAAGGTGGATTCCTTCTGTGTCACCTAATATGACCTCCCTTCTTGGTAGGAAACTAACCATTGCCAAGCTGTGCTATATATTTCAAGACTCATGAAGATGGACTCATGTGGTTACTGTGTCAAATGATGCTGAAAGGAGGTCAAGGAGGTTGGGAACTGATGACGGTTTGGCTGAATTAGCAGCATGTAGATTCTTAGTGATGGCCAAAAGTACAGTCTCCGTGGAATGTGCCACTGTCTGGGTAAACTTGTTAGTAGGACCTTGGAGGTTGTGCTGTGAGAGATGGAGAGACTTAATTGTAGAAACAACATTGGAGGAATATGGGAATAAAAAAGTGATATTATGCATACTTATTGCAACACGAGTGGGTTTATTCAGGATTGTAATAACAATCTTGCTGACTTAAATGCAGTTGGTACATGAGCAGATGGAGCCATTAATGGTAGTAGTAATGAAGGGATGGAGGTCTTGTGGGACAATCAAGAGATTTGTCGAACAAATTGGATCCAATGGGCAGGTCATAGGGTGGCCAAATCTCTTCACAAACAATGTATGTGCTATTATATACCATACATTACCTTCCACTGGTTAATAGGGCAAATTTCACAAACTAACACAAATTCCTCATCAGACACCTGGCAAAGGATAGAACTGTCTGATTTTCCTAATATGGGAGATGACCGTATGGAAAATCTTTGCATGCATCAGACCATGAATCAGTCATTTCATAGTCATGGATTTTTTAATGTCAAGAATAATTTTTCATGTTCCTCCACCTACAAGGCTTGCATTTATTACTATTTCCTACTTTTTTGCAGGAAGACCTATACACATTGTCACAAGCCCAGCTATCAATGCAATTTCAACAAGTGTGCTCTACTCTTTCTTCCACTCTGACACCACCAGCTCAGCGCGAACCTCGTTTGCCTAATCCTCAATCATACAACGACAACCCTGGTACATGTCGTTCCTTCCTGTCTCAGCGTTCCCTGTTACTCAAACTCCAGCCATCAATCTTCCCCACTGAACGCTCCAAGGTGGCATATATCATCACTCTCCTTACAGGGAGAGCCCATGAGTGGGGGACTGCCGTCTGGGATGCCAAGGACCCTTGCTGTACCACCTTTAACATCTTCATTGAAGAGATGAGGAGGGTATTTGATCGCAGGGCGGGAGGCCGCGAGAATGCTGCTGGAACTGTGTCAGGGTTCCATTTCAACTTATGATTATGCCATCGAGTTCAGGACTTTGGCGGCCGTCACTCAATGGAACACCCAGACCTTGTATGACACCTTTCTGAGCAGCCTTTCAGAGTCAGTCAAGGACTCAACCCATACAGATTGGTCGGTCCCGGGTCTCACCGGAGGAACGGCAACGTCGAGTTCTGGCGGGGGCCTGCCTCTATTGTAGCAAGGTCGGGCATCTACATCTCCAGTGCAGGTTAAAAACAAGCACCCTCCAAGTTAACCTAGGCACACTGGAGAGGGCATCACAAGCGCATCCGCCTAGAGACCGCTCACTTCTCCCTGTTGTGCTCATCTGGGATAACCAGCCCTGTATTCTTTATGCCTTCGTTGATTCTGGCTCTGATCAGAATTTAATTGATGCCAATAAGGTCAAGAAACTGCATGTTCCAAGGATGTGCTGAGGACATTGGGAAATCATTTGGAAGAAATTTCATTCCTTGTCATGCAAAAGGCTCAATCCCAGCTGGTTCTTGGACACCTTTGGCTCATCCGCCATAACCCACAGATAGACTGGCGGAACAACGCCATCCTTGGATGGAGCTCCTCTGCCTAGTCGGTGCTCTGCCCCTCTCCAGTAGCAACCTCCTCAGAGGAATATCCTGACCTCTCCGTGGTTCCACAGGACTATGCTGATCTCAAGGCAGTGTTCAGCAAGTCTCGGGCTATCTCTCCCCCCTAACCCCCCCTACCGACCCTATGACTGTGTGATTGACCTCCTTCCAGGCACTACTCCACCCAGGGGTTGTCTGTACTCACTTTCCCAACATGAAAGGGGAGCCATGGACAAATACATATCCTAATCGTTAGCCGCTGGAATCATCAGGCCATCATCATCTCCATCTGGGGCAGGCTTCTTCTTCGTGGTCAAGAAGGACGGGTCCCTACGCCCTTGCATTGATTACAGAGGACTTAACAACATCACCATCAAGAATCGCTATCCGTTGCCCCTGATGTCCACAGCCTTCGACCTCCTGCAGGGAGCTCAAGTCTTCACCAAGCGGGACCTCCGCAGTGCTTACCAGCTAGTTAGGATCAGGGAAGGAGACGAGTGGAAAACCGCCTTCAACACCCCGTCCGGTCGTTACGAGTATTTGGTCATGCCTTTCACATTGGCTAACGCCCCGGCAGTCTTCCAAGCTCTGGTCAATGACATCCTTAGGGACTTCATCAATGTATTTGTCTTTGTTTATCTGGATGACATTTTCATTTTCTCATGTTCCTCAGAGGAACATACAAAACATGTTCGCCAGGTACTTCAGAGGCTTCTTGAGAACCAGCACTTTGTCAAAACTGAGAAATGTGAATTTCATCGCAACAAAGTCTCATTTTTGGCTTTCATTATTGCTCCTTTGAAGATCCAGATGGACCCCTCCAAGCTTCGAGCAGTTACTGATTTGGGTTTTGCAACCACCCGTAAGGACCTCCAGTGTTTCTTGGGTTTCGCCAATTTTTACAGACAATTTATTTGTGACTATAGTTTGGTAGCCATGCCACTCATCTCCATGACCTCGATAAAAAACCCATTTGTCTGGACGGAACAAGCAGCCAGGGCATTTCGGGAACTAAAGACACGATTTACCTCGGCCCCTATTCTACAACAGCCTAATCCTTCACTTCAGTTCGTTGTTGAGATGGATGCCTCAGATTCTGGAGTAGGAGCAGTATTATCGCAAAGATCACCTAAGCACAACAAGCTGCACCCTTGCTGTTTTTTTCTCTCACCGACTCTTGCCCACGGAAAGGAACTACAGCATAGGTGATCGAGAGCTACTGGCAGTAAAACTGGCGTTAGAGGAGTGGAGGCACTGGCTAGAGGGGACAGAGATCCCGTTCCTGGTCTGGACGGACCACAAGAACCTAGAGTATCTCAGGACAGCCAAACGCCTCAATTCCCGACAAGCGAGGTGGTTCCTATTCTTTTCTCGTTTTAATTTCTCCCTGCCTTATCACTCGGGTTCAAAGAATACCAAACCGGACCTGCTCTCCCACCAGTTTTCCCCAGCGCAGGATCAAGCATCCGAGGCCACCATTTTGCCCGCTCAATGCCTTGTAGGGGCAGCACTACTGGACATCGAGTCACGAGTCTGGACGGCGCTCAACCAGGAACACCTACAGGCAAACTCTTTGTCCCGGAGGTAGAACGACCTTATGTCCTGGAATGGGGGCATGGCTCGAGGCTGGCGTGTCACCCAGGGATGGCACTCACACTAGCCCTTGTCCAGCAATTATTCTGGTGGCCCACCATGAGGGACGACAGTCGCCGCTTTGTGAGTGCCTGCGATGTCTGCACTAGAAATATAACCCGCAATAAGCCACCTGCTGGTTATCTCAGACCTCTCCCTATCCCGCACCGACCCTGGTCTCACCTAGCTCTAGATTTTGTCACCGTACTTCCAGTCTCCCTACCGCCAAAGAGACTGAAGAACTGCTAATCACTCACGTTTTCTGGCTACATGGACTCCCGATGGACATTGTATCGGACTGTGGGCTCTAGTTTGCTGCACAGTTCTGGTCTGCCTTCTGTAAATGAATCAGTGCTATGCCTAGTCTATCTTCGGGATATCACCAACAGACTAACGGCTAGATGGAGCGAGCCAACCAGGATCTTGCGACAGTCATCCGGTGTATGACCTCGAAGGAGCCCTGTTCCTGGAGCCGGATGCTCCCATGGATCAAATACGCTCACTCCTTGCCCACGTCGGCCACTGGCCTCTCACCATTTCAGTGTTGTCTCGGGTACCAGCCTCCCCGGTTCCCCTCTAAGGAGGAGGAGGTTTCGGTCCCTTCTGCTCAAGCCTTCGTTCGTCAATGCCAGTGAACTTGGTTAAATGCAAGGTCGAAGATCCGCCAGACCATCTCAGCCTTCAAACAACAAGCTGCCTGGCATCGTTCCAGGGATCCTCTGTATCGAGTGGGCCAAAGGGTCATGTTGTCCGCTTGTAATATCCCCCTCAAGACCATCTCTCGCAAACTGTCCCCCAGGTTCCCCGACCCATTCACAATTGTTACAGTCATCAACCCCTACACTGTCAGACTTCGTCTTCCCTCCACTATATGTCGGATAAACCCCTCGTTTCACATCTACCAGATCAAGCCTTTGGTCTCTTGCCCACTGAACTGTCACAAGCCAGCCAGACTCACCCAGCACTTCCAGAACCTAAACTCCACTCCAGGTTTTTTTCCCTGCAAGCTCACCTGTTGCTCACGCACACCTGAACGTGATCATTCAATCATCTCTCTGCTTTTTAAGCACGTCGAGAAAACCATTCAGTGCTGCAGTGTCTTACTCGTGTGCCTCGTGTTTTTCTTTGCCCAGTGGTTTTTGTGTTTTCTAATCTCGTTCTTGACCCTGTCTGTTTCTCGGATTTCTCTCTCGTCGACTACCCCCACTGTACCTCTGCTACTATCGGACTGACTGATGTGTATGACCTTGCATGCTCTCTGGATATCGAATTGGTACTCACGTTTCTGAATTTGTTTGCCCTCGCTGCTGGATTCCTGGTTATCGATCGCGCATCGTAAAACGATACAGTAATCCTTCACTGCCCCATTCCCCGTAAAGCGACTGCCATCTTCGCGCATAAGGACTTCCGCGTCGAGCACTTCCGCATTCACGGACATCAGAGAAAAAGCTCAAGTTGCGCGCTGACATCCGTTGTCTCCGCGGAAACTAAATCGCTACTATTAACATCCTCTGCACGCAAAGCGGGTTTACAACGAGAGATGCTAGTCAGATTTGCCCGTGTTCACTTCCGGGATAGTGGAGATTCCCTCGCGTCACTATCTCTATTGGTAATTTGTTGTAAGACTGAATGCCCTTGGTATACACACGTGGACAAAATTGTTGGCACCCTTCGGTCAATGAAAGAAAAACGCACAATGGTCACAGAAATAACTTTAATCTGACAAAAGTAATAATAAATAAGAATTCTATGAATGTTAACCAATGAAAGTCAGACATTGCTTTTCAACCATGCTTCAATGGAATAAAAAAAAAATTAACTCATGGAACAGGCCTGGACAAAAATGATGGTACCCCTAACTTAATAGTTTGTTGCACAACCTTTTGAGGCAATCACTGCAATCAAATGATTCCTGTAACTGTCAATGAGACTTCTGCACCTCTCTGCAGGTATTTTGGCCCACTCCTCATGAGCATGCCGCTCCAGTTGTTTCCGGTTTGAAGGGTGCCTTTTCCAGACAGCATGTTTCAGCTCCTTCCAAAGATGCTCAATAGGATTGAGGTCAGGGCTCATAGAAGGCCACTTTAGAATAGTCCAATGTTTTCCTCTTAGCCATTCTTGGGTGTTTTTAGCTGTGTGTTTTGGGTCATTGTCCTGTTGCAAGACCCATGACCTGCGACTGAGACCCAGCTTTCTGACACTGGCCAGCACATTTCTCCCTTGATAGTCTTGAGATTTCATTGTACCCTGCACAGATTCAAGACACCCTGTGCCAGATGCAGCAAAGCAGCCCCAGAACATAACAGATCCTCCTCCATGTTTCACAGTAAGGACAGCGTTCTTTTCTTGATATGCTTCATTTTTCCATCTGTGAACATAGAGCTGATGTGCCTTGGCAAAAAGTTCCATTTTTGTCTCATCTGCCCATAGGACATTGTCCCAGAAGCTTTTTTATGATTTGTTTTCAACAATGGTGTCCTCCTTGGTCGTCTCCCATGTAGTCCACTTTGGCTCAAACAACGACGGATGGTGCGATCTGACACTGATGTTCCTTGAGCATGAAGTTCACCTTGGATCTCTTTAGAAGTCTTTCTGGGCTCTTTTGTTACCATTCGGATTATTCGTCTCTTTGATTTGTCATCAATTTTCCTCCTGCGGCCACGTCCAGGGAGGTTGGCTACAGTCCCATGGATCTTAAATTTCTGAATAATATGTGCAACTGTAGTCACAGGAACATCTAGCTGCTTGGAAATGGTCTTATAGCCTTTATCTTTATATGCTTGTCTATAATTTTCTTTCAAATGTCCTGAGACAACTCTTTCCTTCGCTTCCTCTGGTCCATGTTGAGAGTGGTACATACCATGTCACCAAACAACACAGTGACTACCTGGAGCCCTATATATAGGCCCGCTGACTGATTACAAGATTGCAGACACCTGTGATGCTAATTAGTGGACACACCTTGAATTAACATGTCCCTTTGGTCACATTATTTTCAGTATTTTCTAGGGGTACCATCATTTTTGTCCAGGCCTGTTCCATGAGTTTATTTTTTAAAAATAATTCTGTTGAAGCATGGTTGAAAAGAAATGTCTGACTTTCATTGGTTAACATTCATAGAATTTTTTTTAATTATTATTTTTGTCAGATTTAAGTTATTTATTTGACCATTGTGAGTTTTTCTTTCATTGACCGAAGGGTACCAACAATTTTGTCCACGTGTGTAGTACAGTTTTTCTATAGAGTGTGCGTACTATCTATAAGAGTGTGCTTACCATCCATTCCTGAGTATTACTGCACTCCTATGTTTCATTTTCAGAGAAGCAAATCAATCTAACATGTATGTGGGTTGGCCATGGTGTGATCTAATATGAAACCCTTTTTTTTTGCCCTGGACAATTTCGGCAGTACAAACATGGCCTGTGGTTATCCTGGACAAATCCTTCCATCTGCTTCCTTTATCTGCACTGTAATAATGTGATGACAAACAAGAGAAGCTAAAGCCAGTGCAATGTCAGTGTTTTTGCACCTGACATGGAAGGCTGCCTATTTTTTGTTTTTCAGTTTCAATGTATTCCTGGATGTGTTTATGATCTCAAACTCTAAATTTGCTTTGTTGTGGAATTGCCCACTTTACTCGTTTGGATGAATGTACTGGCTTTGCTGTAGAATTCTAACTTTTGTTTTGCCACTGCAGCTTTAATTATAGCCTGCTGAATCCTTTTCTGCTTCTGAGGTGCACCAGGACTTTAGGAGTCGCACCAAAACGGGGCTCAAGCCTAAAAATTCAGAATCAACCACTCAGAGTATCTGGACTGATTACAATCTGTCTCTGTATGTTGTTAACAGCTCTTGCATTTGGCCTATAACTCCAGTCAGCCTCAGTCCCAACATCATAATGGCACTCCACATTTTCTTCCCATTAGCCATGTGTTGTTCCGATAGCAGACGGCACGGTGGATTAATGGTCACCTTGCCCCTCCAGGTAGAGTATGCATGTTCTCCCCATGTTTGGCAAGTTTCCTCCCACAGTCCAAAGACATGCAAATTAGGCTGATTGGCATTCCCAAATTGCCTGTAGTGTGTGAATGAGCGTGCATGTATGAGTGTGTCCGAGATGAGACTCCTGGGATAGGCTCAAGACCCCCTGAGACCCTGTATACAGGATAGCACAGTTGACTATGGCAAAAATAGTAATGGGTCAAAACATTACAATTACTGTTACATAAGGTCAACATCACCAAACACTCTTTTGGTAGTGAAAACTCCATAATAGCAAAATTATTATTAAGAACAAACAAGTAAAATGCTACTGGATACTGGGTTTAAACATTATACTAGTGTCATGAATGTGAGCTGTGCACACCAACAGGAAAACCATCCTCGTTCTGAGATAATGCTGGTTTATTAAATTAACGTAATGGTAAACAAACACAACAGTCAAACATAAAAAGGTACACTATGGCAAAGAGATCCCTTGTCTCCTTGAGAGGGGATTCTCTTTGCAACATAAACAAACACAAAACTCCCTCAGCTCCTTGAGACAGGGTTATCTTTTCCCCTTTTCTTTTCACTTTTCTTTCAGTTCTCTTTTTACTTTACTTTTGATTTTTCATTTGCTTTTTCACTGTGCTTCTCATTTTACTCTGTGTTTTACTTTTTTACTTTACCATTATACCAGAGCGACTCGCTCACGTACCTGGTGCTACCTAATGTTTGCATGTCTACTGCTTTGTCTTGGGGGGCTATTGTCACGAACTGGTATGACAGGCAGTTCGGGCGGGTGTTATTGCCGTGGGCAGAAAAGGCAAGCATAAGCGCAGAGGGGTTGTTTTTAAACATAAAAGTCTTTAATTAACAAAAAGAAACCAACAAAACATACTTGGACTCTGCACAGTACACACACATACACAGTCTCATTTAGCCTTCCACATAAATAACAACATTTTCAGACCTTTGTAAGCATTTCAGACCATAAAGCATTTCAGGAGGCTTAGGACTGACACGAAGACTAGAGACTGACACGGGACGGGAAGACTAGAGACTGACACTGGAAGCACAGGGGAGCACACTGGAAGCACAGGGGAGCACACTGGAGGCATGGGAAATAATCAAAGAACACAACACACAGTACACACACAAATCCACAAAATAAACCAAAGAAACACACTTACACAATACTCAATACCACAGAACAAAACAGAGCCCAAATAAAGTAACATAAGTAAAATAAAACATAACAAAACCAGAACAGAACCAAACCAAAAGACAGGCCCACTGACAGGATTAATGCTCGACCCAGTTTCCCAGAACCTCCAGCTATTTATAACAATACTAATGAGCTACCTCGGTTCAGGTGAGCTCCAGCGTCACCTGACCGAGGTGCCTTCTGGGAAACTGAGTCGGCTAACAAAAAACTACAAAACAAAGACAAACATGTGCGCACAGTGACCTCTGTTGGTAGTCCCTTACAGCTATATAGACATGCATCCACATGTCGTGCAGTCTTCCTGAATGCCATCATGGCAGCATTGCCTAGCGACTGTGCGCAAGGGTGACCGCAGATCTGCTTGTTCAGAACTCATGTTGTTCATGGTGAACATGGTGTTGCTTTTGCATCTGCCTGTCATGGCATTACAACTAGATTAATGTATTATTTTACAGGGGCATACATATTTATAATTAGCTAAATGATGCACCAAAACATTATTCTTGTCAGGTTGCTAAAAAAAACCTGACACTGATATTGGTGTGAAACCAAAACCAAAATTGGAGTTCGCAACTCTTTTGCTCAGTATGTTACAGTAGCTAGATTGCTTCTAACCTTTCGAGCACTGCAACATTTCGAGAGGCTTGAAAAAGGAGGCGGAAGAATTTGAAGCCCAGAATCCAAGTGAGTGGGATCCATCGCTCAGGTAATTGTAAATTACTTTGGCGCACTAACCAATCTGTGCTTTCATGATGACATGCCAGTCATTTCTGTAAACTTGGCCATGTAGATTGTAGCTCAATCATGGTTCGGTGAGAGTGAGAGTCTAAATGCTTATGTTTAGATTAGAAAATCAATGCACTTTTGCGTTCTTCATGACCTTAAAAGTAATGCGTCTATTTAATATGTAGGGAATAAAAGTAGAGTTTATTTCTTCAAAAAAATTTGTGAGAAGCAGTAAAAGTATCATATACAGTATGAAAAATACTTAAATACAGTAATGAGTTCATTACTTGCCTCCTAACCCTAGGCATAAATATAGATTTCTGTTAGTATTTGGGCATACTGTAGTTTTATTTAACAGGAAATATTTTGGGGTGGAGGTTTTGAAGGTGTTAGTGAATGATGCAAACAACAAATACTTCTATGCATGAATTTAAAATTATAGTGCATGCTTTAATGTAGAGGATTCTATTAATCTAGGAATCTCTGAAATCCAACTAGTCCTCCGGTCAACACTCCCACACCTTTGCCAATTTGGAAACATTAAGTAACCTAAATTGCGTATTTTTGGACTGTGGGAGGAAACCGTAGAACCCGGAGGAAACCCACTAAGCACGGGGAGCACATGCAGACTCCATGCGCACAGATCATTGAACCCAGGACCTGGAGGTGCAAGGCGACAGTGCTACCACTAAGCCACCGTGCCACGCAACATATGGAATTATGGTGCATTCAAATTAATTACAATTGTGTATATGTGGAATGGGATGTAACTAACAATTACTGATAAGAGAAAAATACATTCATTAAACTAATAAGGACATCCTTCTTCTTTACAAGCCTTACTTAAACACTGTCTAGATAAAGGTATTCATTGTCTTCATTGTATTCAGCAACTGTCAAGGGGTAGATGTGAATATGAGCCATGGGGAACAGGCTTACAGTCTTGCACATAATAATATGAGGAATGAATGATATGGTCACCAAAACATGAGACTTAGCAGTTTTATACTTAGAATTGAGATGACACTACATTAAAACTTGCCTTTGGTTTAATCTGTTCTGTGGTAACCATGTGGGCTGGGAAATCATCAGAAAGATGATGTCTTCATAACACATTTTTCTGATTAATTTTACAACCCTGAAAATCTACAGTATTCTTTCAAGAGCCTAAACAGAGGTAAGAATACAGAGGTGTACCATTTACATAGACCTGGGCTGACCGGTCATACTGTAGAACCATTTACCCCCAATAACCAGTGGTCTTTCCTTCCAAAAGCCTCAGTTTTTTCAGGCTTCCCCACTTTTTTCAGACTTTTGTAATTTACAATTAAGAAAAAAACAAAACAAAAGAATTGGTTAACAGTTTTGTTTCTGCGGCGACAGCAATCTCGTTTTTTTTTTTTTACTGAGTATTTTACAGTGAGTGAAACAGCGCCTCCCCAGTGCTATGTAATGAACGTGTGGTGAAAGTCGGTATTGCATGTTTGTGTCTGAAAAGAAATTAAGATGAACTAAATCATCAAAAACGCTACTCTTCGTAGCATTGTCAAACTGTTATTTGCCAGAATCATGCTAAAACAATCTAAAGGGAAGTTGGCTTTCCTTGTTAAAATAAATAAATAAATAAATAAATAAATGAAGGATTAACCAATCAGGTGAGTACTGTCATACCGCAGAACAACCTGAGAACAAACCGGGTTCCAGGTACCCTTCTACATCACTGTTAGCAAAGATTCAAATTCCAGTGTGGAAAGTAAAGATTTTGAGTGTTAAATACATGTACTGTATATTTTGACAGAAATGCAAATTTAACATTTCCTGATTTACTTAGCAATAAATGCTTATTTTATTTATTATTTAATCTTTGCTGCAAATCAAGCTTCTGGTTTCATTAGCTGTTAAAATAGTTATGCATGATGTACAATACACACAGTGATAAAATAAAAAGGATATATATTGTCTCAGTTGGCCCATACCACACCGCTGCCAATAACAGACTGCATTTCATACAGACTGGCCACAAAGCGGCAATACCTACTGTAGAGTCTTGTGTACTGTGTACTGCATGTCTCTAGTGACACTTCATCCTAATCCATACTCAAGAAGAGAATGATCCTGATGTGAATGTTAACAGAAGCTTAAAAATAGCACAGTTTGTCTCAATGGCAGCCCATCTTAATCTAATAAGCAAAATTAATTATGTGGTTTAGTTAATTTCATTTAAAGTGAGGGGTGAAGATAAATTTGTTCCACTGCATGATGCTGCATTTGATCATGGTCGGTGTGCATGGAGTTTGCATGTTTACATTTAAGCATTTGGCAGACACCTTTATTCATAGCTACTTACATTTTTATCTCATTAGATATCTTCGCAACTTGGCGGTTGTGGGGTTTGAACCTGGGACTATTCCAAACCATAGTCCAATGCCTTAACCATTGAGCTACCCCTGACCCCTATGCTTGGTGGGTTTCCTCCAAGTACTGTGGTTTCCTTTAGTTAATTGGTGTTCACAAATTGCTCGTAGTTTGTGTGCATGTGTGTGTGTGTCCTGTGATGGATTGGCGCCCATCCGGGGTTTGCCCCGCCTCGTGCCCTGAGACTACTTGGATAGGCTCTGGGATCCCCATTACCCAGTACACAGGATTAAATGGTATAGATGCTTGCCATTTAAAGATGCTGTGAAAAAAGCTACATGCACATCAAACCTTTAACCACAACAACATGTATTATAGGACATGCCCTTGAAGAAGTGTGATGACAGACTAGAGGCTCATGCTGTGCTGAAATGGAAATCAACATCACAGGAAGAATAATAATCAACTGTATATATGAAGATAAAAGTGTTGTTGGGAAGAAATCCATTTATACTATAAATTTGATTTTAGTATCGCATTTCACACTGGATATGACAGATAGCAATGCTAAAAGCTTAAACTTGGTTGGGTATATAAGAGGTACCAACAAACGAGACAAAAAGCTGAAACAAGAAAATGCATGGGACAGGAGGGGAAAAATAGAAAAGAAAGAATCCCTTTAACAGGACTGCATGTGTATGTTATCACAATGCAACAAAGCTAAACACTAGGTGCAGGCAAGGAGAGTTATTAATGGGCAAAGTTGGGGCAGAGCTAAAGCAACTTTGAAAGCAGGAAACAGCAAACAGGTGAATCAGGATTCTTTTCAAAAATTCACCAGCAAAAGAAAAAGACAACAAGCTGAGAGAAACTTCCCATTGATTTAATCATTCATCAAAATGATGGGGCTTTTTGTATCTTATATCTTATTCAGGTAATCAAAGCTTTATGACACACACGTGCACACACAAATTAAATTAAAATTAAGGTAAATGAAATTAAGTTACATTCTTAGAAATCCAACAAAGTAGCTGTAATCTCTTTTCTAATATCTCTTTTTTATGGTCTATAAAATGATGCCACAATATTCATTTGATTCTCCAGGCATTGTTTAAGTACAAAAAATAAGTGCGCTCATTGAGGTTGCTGTGTTGTCATAAAACTTTTCAACCATGCCAAGTTCCATGATTACTTTTGTAATCCTATGTTGTCTATGATCCGGATTACTGTGATTCCAGTCTATTTTTTATTTTTTTTTTGTAAATCTGTATATCCTGTTTGTTGTATTGGTTAAGCCAAAACCATTGCAGATTGGATTTACACAGAAATTATTCATTGTGCATCCTTCATCTGCTTTATGTTACCATCCCAAAAAAGACCCCCACTGCTGAACAGTGCTACAAATTAAATTTTCATGATGTAAAAAAGCAGATTAACTGCATGGATTTTTTGTCTTTTTTTTTTTTTTTTGCATGGAACTTTTACAGTCACTAACAAGTGCTGCATTTGTCACTAGCTTTTTCTTAGAGCTGACTAAAATCACTGCACTGATTGCAAGGACAGTGGATATTTTGATTGGCTGGGTCGTATGATTAAGACACTTCATTAATGTATCTTCAATGGGCAATCAACAGGAGATAACATGAAATGAGGAGGGAATTGCAGTGCTCTGGTTAGGTTTAATCAAAATCCTCTCTTATGAGCATTAAGGGCACTGTGACTTAAAGTAAAAGTGTACAAAAAAAACAATATCTGATGTTTTCAAAATGGCAGCATCTTTCAATTTGAACAAAAGAGGGCAGTAAATAAAGGGAATATAATGTATGTATAACTACACTTTACAAAGAGAATATAATGTATAACTTCACTTTACAAAGAGAATATAATGTATAACTTCACTTCCCAGACAAAAAAAAAACATCTAATATATTTGGACTGCCTTTTACTTTGATTTGACCTTTTACTACGTTTTCACAAGCTTATGCAATATTGCAACTTCTCCAAAATCTTCTACTGGTGATGGGAGAGTTGGACCAATGAATAAAGCCATCTCCAGCACATCCTGAAGATTCTCAATAGGGTTAATGTAACTAGGTTACCGGAAGTAACAAAAAAAAAAAAAAATGTTAATGACAGGATGATGTGAGAACCATTTGAAAATTCTTCGGAAGAAATTAATTTGTAAAATGAACAGTAATTGTTTATATTCTTAAAGCTCAATTAATGTGGCTAATAATAATTAAACCTGAACTTGAGGCGGACCAATGCAGCAAGGCAGCGCGGAAATGTTTTTACACACAAGGTGTGCACGTGCAGTTAGTCTCGCGCACGCGCACATTCCCAATGAGTGTCTTTCGCGGCATGAGCTTGAGGAGCTTACATGGGTGAAAAAATATATACTTAATTACATGTTAATTACGAGTGACGCTGATATTGAGAGTTACAGAGTATAACTTTGTTTAAAAAGGGTGAAAGAAAAGTCTTTGCAGGAGACGCAAAGCATCCAAACCTCTCTGAAGTGTTCTGAAAGTTTAGCAACTTCGTTGGTAAGTTAAACTGCCGTGCTAATATTTACAACTCAAATTGTAATTGTGTGTAAGAAGAGATGAGGATTTACACACGGGAAAAGAAACAGTGTATTACAGGATTGATAAAATGGCAGCTAACTGTGTAATTATATGAAGGAAGGTGGTCAAATGACATATGAGACATGGTATATATAGGGTACATAGTGTTTGAAATGCATGAAGTACAATGAAGATATTTATGATATTTTTGTGACCTTGTCTGTTCAAGGTCAGTTTTTTACCCCCCTTTGTTTGAAAATTTCAATTCTAAATTGATTGGCGTCTTCCTGTTTCTGTTATTCTGTTGCCTGCATTCTGGATCCGTCCCGACCTTCCAGTGGTCATGAGGAGGGTTTGGACTGGCGAGCCTCCCTTGAGTCTTTCTTGGATAGTTCTTTTTTTTTCTCCTGAAAGAAAAACAAATATTTCTGAACTCTGCGAACGGTAGGGGATCGAAATTACTCTATTGGAGAGACAATTTTTTTTTCTCTCTTCATCGACAGCTCAGAGTCATTAAAATCTCACATCTACATTTTATCTAAAGACTGTTCTCATGAGCGATTAAGACAATTTAATTGAGAGGTGTTTTTTTCTTTTGTTTGTTATTAAAGCTGAAATTCTGTATTTAAATGCTAGTTGGTGAACAAAGGATGATGAGAATGTTTGATATTATTTGGTTTAAATGTGGAAGGGAAGAAAGTATACTAACGTACCTTGTTGAGAAATAATACTTAGTTTATTCAACAAATATGTTGCTTCAATGTTAAAAACTGTATAATACTAAAAATGTTTTGTAGAACTTACATTAAAATGTTAGTTTTGCGTTAAAGTGTGCGTTTTTTGTTGTCGCATGCGCATATGGAGCATGATAATTTGAAACTAGACCTTGGCGATTTAATCGTTATTTTCGATTAATTTGAATTTATGGTTTATGCAGATTTGGAAAAATGAAAATCGATTTTACAGTTTCACTTTGGTACGGCATTGCGAGCTTCTGTAGTTCTGCCACGCCCCCTCTGTGACTCACATATGGGAAATACGAGATACAACATGGCAGCGCGAGCTGATGAAACCAAAGAGCTCGTTTCCAACAGAGGCGCGGTTTCTTCAGTCGTATGGAAATTGTTCGGGTTCGCAACTTTACACATTGAAACAAGCCAAAGCCCGGTGTCAAATTTGTCTGGAGTTTGTGGCAACTAAAAGAAGCTAATGTCCTCGCGCACCTCAAACAGAGACACACTGTTGAATCGGCATCGTGTTTGGCGCTGCGAGATAAACAAGACAAGCGGCAGCGCGAAAACACCGGTTAAAAGCCAGGTGAAAACAGTGAGCACATTTCCCCACTGTATCCCATATGATAAGAGCCTCGATGGAAAGATATTACTGATGTTGTGTCGTGTTATATCGCTAAAGACATTATGCCCAGATACACAGTAAAAAAAAACAAAACAAAAAACATGTAAAATGCTGTCAGGCTCCTGTTTGATTTTATTCAGCATGTAAGTTGCATGTGGTTTGCAAAATTGTTTAAATGATTTAATATATATATATACTTTTAATCCAAATAAGCAGTTCATGTTTGGTTATATTGTTTTGCTCAAATAAATAATAATAATAAAAAACTATACTGTCTGTTTTTTTTCTTCATTTTTATTCATTTTAAGCAAAAAAGAGAGAGACATTTGTTTTGTGGTTTATTAAATGTTAATTATGAAAATAATCATGAATACATAATGGATCAATCTGTCGTAATTGCCTTCAGCAAACAAAAAATATTTTGTTCTGTTATTTGTTAGGTAAACAAATATATTTATTTTGTGAGAACTACAGATTTTAACAAAATACTTTGACCCTGTTTGTTCAGTTAACTCATAAAAGTGCTTGTGATAGGTTGCCTTATTATTTTAAGTTAACTCAACTTTTTTTCTTTTTTTTTTTACAGTGTGTAAAAACAAACATGTTATGGCAAAATAGAGATTCGGAATATCAGATTGGGAATTTATTTTCTTTTGTTGTTTTGTTACCTTATATTAAGAAACCTCAACTCACCTGAGTTTGTTACAAATACATGTTGTGTGGTCAGACAAACGACCCTTGAGTCATTTCACGGTTGTTGTTGCATCTTTCTCTGCAGCGAATATATCCTTCTGAGACGCTGGTCCACAAATTGGCATTATACTTATTGTACGTATTATTTAAATTATACTAATATATTAATTTATTAGCCGAGAACAAACACTACATTAAGGTCTGGCCTTTGTTGTGGCAAATCCATGTATGAAAATCATGCTTCATTCTTTCACAATTTGAGCCCAATGAATCCTGTCATTGTCATCTTGAAACCTGCTCGTGCCATCAGGAAAGAAAACAAATCTATTGATGGAAAAACCTGGTCATTCAGTATATGCAACTTTCTTTTTCTTAGTATTAGAGCCAACTTTGTGTTTAGAATCCATAGTATACAGTTAAATCAATCCTGCACATGTTAATAAATTAGATGCACAATAATTATCCGAAAACATTCATTTGCTTTGCAAAAGGATGAGTGCACTTTAAATACCAAATGCCAAATTAGAAAATAACAGAAAATGCTTCTGTGCTTGAGTCGCTCTCATTTAGAGACAGCATTTTCTATATCGCCATAATTTTGATTCTCTTTGGGTATATCTATCAGCCCCTATCAGCACCTCTCTCCCACTAGCCACAAAATACAGCAACAGCTTGTAGGTAATTGATCAGACAAGCCAACTGTAAAATATTCATTTTCTACTTCAGCGGCCAAATAAATCTCCAGGGATGGCTTGCAAGACTTTGCTGCGATATTGCTTATGCATAGGCAGGTTAGTGCAGCGCCTGTTGTGCGGAAGCAGATAAGAAGGGGGCCGAGATGATGGTCAGTCAAGTAGGAACCCCCTTACTCACATACGCACACCTAGCTCAATCCCTTCTCGAATGCACTACTCTGCTGCTGTGTTCTGATATGGACTTCATCCTCACACTAACACGCTCCAAGAGATCAGCGTTGAGATGATGAGGAATATAAGGGGATAGAGGTATCGCGTCTCGATTTGTTTCTGGTTTCTCTAATAAACATGAACAATCATTTGTAAAATTAGATTTAAATTAATTTTGAACCTCGTAAAAAGGATAAATAGATTCAATAGAAGTTAAAGCCCCGAGGAACCTAAACCCTTGATTGCTCCCTAATTGAGTTTATTTTGGTCTTACAGCCACACAATATCATTAATTTGTACTTTTTAATGTCTACCTTTACATTAATGTCTCCCTTTTTATTTCTGGTGGAAGCTTTATCTCCATTAGCCACAAGTATAATGTTGCCTGTGCCTCAAACATTACTTTATTCAAAACCTTTGTGGTTTTTGTGCTGCTTGGCCATTGTAGTAGTCCAGGGGTCTTGGACCATAGCAATCCAATATGTTGCTTAGGACAATAGTCACTACCCAGACAATTAGATCCTATTGGTACTGGTTTCATATAACCTTTGCTGTCTATAAAATGTAATAGTGAACTTTGGTCTCATTTACTGATTGATTGGTCAGGTTCATGACAGATACTGTAACAGGGACAGTTAGGACTAGAAATCATTTAGGACACACACATGGACATAGGCAGAACATTCACTCAGAAATTCTACATACACAGGCAGTACCATGAGCCCAGGATAGAACTAGTGATCCATGCAGAAATGTTCCCTACTGTGCCACCCCAAATTTTTCTAAACCTGGATATATATCGCAGCTTTTCCTGGGGGATTTTTTGCCATGTTACTATATACTCTGCCAACGTCCTGGCACCATAGCACACCCCAAAAGGCCATGTGGTGCCAAGCCATGAGGTTTCAGAACCACCTTGGAGGCTAGTTGGTGTTATTATTAATGGTTTTTAAGGTTATGTCTGGTAGTTGTATCTTTTTCATTCAGGACTCTAACATGATTTTGTCAAGCTCAATGTCTCCAATGTGTAGACATGGTGTACGGGTGAAGTACCAAACCTCAAATTCAGTTTTATTGCCACAGTCTAGTACAGTCTAAACTCTTCCATCTGTCACATACAGTACCTATAACCCAAGAGCCATTACCCTTGAGCCTCACCCTTCAGGTAGGGATCCCAAAATAAGGCCCCACATAATTATTTCAGAGTGAAATGGGTTTTTGTGGGTAACCCAATCACCAAATGTTCACCTATTGAAATCGACCCCATGGTCTAACTTCAGAGGTGGGTCCTGGTGGCACTATCCAGACAGGGTGCACACTATTGTTTTGTTACTTTCATGGCCATCCTTAGAATTATTCTGACCTTCCCTTTAGAAGTGTTCACCAAACATGGCTTCTATTGATTCTGGCTCTGAGAATCTCCTCGGGTCACTTCACAATACCCCTATCTCTAATTGGAATGGGGCTGTAAGCCTGTTGTGGTTAATTATTTATCACCATGTTTGACTTCAATACACTGTATGTACTGTAATTTGTTTAAAAGATAACTAAGCTAAGGCCTAATATTAACTATTTAAATATATTTAAACTTGAAACACCATATCGCACCTAAGAAACTGAATGTTATTTTAAATATTTTATATTTACCAAACTTTCAGTAAATCAAGTACATTTTCAATATTCTGCATGCTGCACCAGTAGGCTCAAATTTTTCACATCCGTCCTTCATGTACTTCAACTTCCACTCATTAAAAAAAAAAAAAAAAAACGACCCATCTATCATCGATTACTCCTCCTTAGACATGTCCAGCCGCGCCAGAGTGTTTTTTATACAGTCCGTGACACGGGGCAGAGTGGAATTAGAGCCGAGCTTCTATACATCAGTTACACTACATTCACTGCTGGCATTTCAATAAGACCTGGACATAAATCAGAGCTTGCAAGGCTGCCTTGGCTTTGTGTGTGTGTGTGTGTGTGTGTGTGTGTGTGTGTGTGTGTGTGTGTGTGTGTGTGTGTGTGTGTGTGTGTGTGTTTCAAAAGAGGTTGGACGCATCTTGCTATCCTCCGCCGCTATGTTTGTAATTAAGCAATCAAAGCAATATGTGGAATGATTAATATTTAATAGCACCGACTCTTTTTTTTTTTCACACCCTGGTTAATTGAATACCTTATCTGTATTATGCAGATGCTTCATAAATGTAAAATATCACAGATAGCTGCTCTCGAGAACCTCACTGAAGCATTCAAAAGTATAATTAAGTTTTGGAAGAAATAAACCAACTACTTCGTTCTTTTCCTCTTGTGTTTCGTGTCTTTTTTTTAAAAGCATTTTATCTCAAATGAGGCTCCGACAAGAAAAATTGGAAAAGCTGAATGAGAATCTGATTAACTCCAACTCATTTTTATATTTCTATACATTCATAATGTTATTTATTTTAGATGGTTGTTGGTTTCTTTATACAGTATAGATATTTTTCAATATATTTGATAATCCAGCAATGCTTTATAAACATCATGACATGGGTTGATTAAACTAGGGATAATCTTCAGGCTGATCCATTCATTTTTCTAATACTTAGGATGTAATCCTCTTGTCTGCTGGTTGGGACTAAAACCACTGGATCTATTGTTTTCTTCTTTTCTGTAGTCAGAGATATTATAATATACCAAGCTGCATCCGGTGTGCATGTAATTATTGATGGATCTGGATGCACTTGCTTGTTAATAACTGGCCCGACTGAATAAATTACAGCTTTGCTCTACTTAGTCTACTTTGGCACATTCACAACTATTTGAACTTCTATTCCTTTGAATGTTACTCTTTTTTGTATGCTCAAGTGATGCAAGGGAGAGAAAACAAAACAGAAGTGCACGTCTGGGCAGGCAGCCACATTCCCGTAACCCGAGAAAATCCGCTTCTCCGTGGCCTTTAGTGAGCGGCTGGCTCCGAGATGGCACCCCCTGTAGCTTAGAGAAGGATGTCCACCCACATGTCCTAATCTCAAAGGAAGTATTTTCTTCCCTGAGGGAGCCTGACCACAGCTAGTCCTTGGTTTTTGTGGGAATCCTACCGATAGAGAGGGAGCACAGAGGATCAAAGAGAGCCTGTAGACCTGTGATTATGGAAGGCAGAGTTCAAAAACACTCACTCAAAGAGGCTGTATGGGATAAAATGCTCCATCGAACAAGTTCAAAACATCACAACCTTTCCTTTGAGTCGAATCAATTTTCATTGTTCTCCCATATCCAGCATACACACATACAGTAGGACAGAATATGTGGGTTTATATAGAATAGGTGTGACTGAAGAAACACCACCGTGATAATTTCCCAACCTTTAACTATTGAGTTTTGTGTAAGTCTGTGCATATTGTCTCTTGTTCTTGACTGGGAAGAGTGAATGTGGATTTCTATTGTTGGGACGTATCCACCTACAGTACAGATTTTAATTTGTGTTTGTCAAGCTTTCCTGCTCATCACAGTTGTAAAAAAGTGGTTATTTGAGTAGTCCTTTGGAACTATTCAACCCACTCTCTTGTGAGTTCGGTCATAACCAAAGAATAAAAAAAACTTGACCTTAATCTGCATGATTTTTGTATATCATTTTAAAACATAACCCAAGGGGTATGTTTACTTTTCAAATTTGACACAGATCTGTTTTTCATAACAATGGGAGCAACAAAAATACTCACTTATTCACACTCTATACTGCGTATCCTTGAGCCTTAACCAGAGACTTGCGATACCCTCACACACACTATGGGAAATTTTGCAAATGCCACTTCTGCCACTTTTGTCAGCTCTGTTGGAGGAAACCCGTCAAGCCTGGTGAGAACATGCAAACTCCACACACACAGACCCTAAGAAAGCAAGAACCTAACCCTGACCCTGGAGTTGGGGTCTAGTCATAGACCACTAACCACTATGCCACAACAAATACCTTATGTAAATTATGATTTTGGTCTACTTTCTCTCACCTACACACACAGATTTTTCCTGTTACTTGACTCCACATCAAAGGAAAAAGACTTTTTACTGTGGGTGTCCACAAACTGCTCTTCATCTCCTTCTCTGTGTTTGCCTACATGCACCTGTCTGATAATGCCCTGTACATTCATAAGTGTTAAGTTTTAATTTGAGGCATGAACAGCTTGAAATGTGTGCCACACCTCGATATGCTTCCGATTGGCATAGGAAAACACTCGTACACATGATGGTTTCTGAATGTTCTCTCTGGTTTATTTACAAGAAAAGAGACCTATAAGCACTAATTCACTTACTGAGTCTGCTACATCAAAGCCTATTCACACATTCTATAGAAACCTGGGGCAACATAAGGATGAGCCATATGGAAAATTGCCATATATGGAATGAGGAGGAATATGCCATACGTATATGGGATTTAACACTATCTAGGGCAAATTTAAGAAGACAAAAACCTATCATCATGGTATACATCGTGGTTTTACAGTCATTCCTTTTCTTTCTTACTCGACCCATTCCGAGGCATCTGGAGATTGTGGCAGCTCCAGTAGATAGAGGTCAACCCTGCAAGGATCCTGAGGCATCCAGAGAAGGACCAGCTCCAGCTGGATTCTGCTTCATGATGGTTTGGAGCTACACATGCTGCTCATGAGCTTCCAGTGATCCAGACCCCTCTGCCCCTGTCTGACTCATCCTGGTGCACTCCTGGTGCGAACTGAACTGGACTCCATGTTAACTTAGACATCTTCTGTTATATTGAATTTCCAGCTGCCTAACACACAATATGTCAGCACAAAATTCCTGCTATCTGTTATCACCCAAATGAGGATGGGTTCCCTGCTGAGTCTGGCTCCTCTCAAGGTTCCTTCCTATCACCATCTTGCCCTTGTCCTGCTCATCAGGGACAATCTAATCATTATAATCTATACACAATTTTCTCACTCATACACATTTCCATAATTCTCTTTTAATTTTGTAAAGCTGCTTGGAATAAAATAGACTAAAGGATTATACAATACAATATTTAGATATATTGTAATTGGGCAAATGGTCACAAAACAAAACAAGAAAAATGCAGGTAACGGATTGGAATCATTGCAGACAATAGACGTTCACAAAGTAACAAAGTGAGTGTCTGGCATATTTAAAGGAATAGTAGTCGGTTGTCACAGTGGGGAAAGGTGTTTGGCCACAAATCGTATGATGGTTATATACGGGAATGAGGATCATTTGAGTTATAGTCTACTCATCGGTATGGCAGAACCCAATATTATGACTGGATAGAAGAAGCTTTGAAAAGCCTTCATGTTAAAATCTGTAGATTGTGTTCCATTGTTCAGACAGAAAGAAGACAACAACAACAATAATATATATTAAGAGGTAATAAAACCAACTTTAATTTTCCATTGTAGCTTCATGGCACTTTTGTTACCATTGCACCATGACAAAATAGAATAACTTCAAAGTATTGCATTATTTTATTGTTCATCGTTCATATGTTGGGCAGTCACTAAGCTGTTATGTGCCATAGTTATTTCAGTGTCTCTGTTCTTTTTTTCGGCACAACAATATTAAGAATGATTGAAGAAACAACCAAAAGAATTTTTTTTTCTCCTTTTGTATGATTAATTTTCATTTATTGCATTTATTTTTCATAAACTTGTCTGATTGGCTAATAAAAATCTGATTTGGACCAGTAATTTAGAGTTAAGCTGTTACAGGAGAAACATAGCTAAACGACATTATTAGGGTAGAGCAATATAGACAATCTGGTTGTCATGAAGCCGCTCATCCTTGAGGGTACTTGCACACTTGCCCCCAAAGAATGTTTGAGTAATGTTTGAGTAATGTGAACACTAGGGCTGTAGCTATCGAATATTTTAGTAATCGAGTATTCTACTAAAAACGAATCGATTAATCGAGTAATCGGATAAAATGCACTTTTGCTTAATTAAACAGCAGTGTAAAATATATAAGAGGAACAAAGATTCATTGGTTTTCTTTTTAGAAAAATCTACTTAAATTTTTTTAACGCATACAGCATTTTATCAAAGATAAACATTCTCTTTATTCACAATACAAGGAATAGCTTATACCCCTCTCTCACGTATGCGGTTTGACTCGCAGTGAGCTGCCACGACTGCCCGACCTTCTGCAAGGTCCGCCAAAACAATTGCGGTGAATCATGAAGAACCGTACTTCCGGTCACCGCGCAAAACCGCATAGGTGAGAGAGGGGTATTAAAGTTGAGTGAGATTAATTAAGTGCATTACAGCACCATACATTCTTATTTTAGAGCCTTTTCTTGGGTGCAAAAAATGACTTTAAGAAACAAAAAAACTAAGGCTAAATACTTATATACTTAACTAAATAATTATTCAAAAACACTAAGTTGTGCAACTAAACATTCAGAACTAAAAGTTTCAAAATCTACATCTCATCTAACATAAGCCTTTACTGACGATTTCTGTCGTTTTCTCTTGCTGCTTTCTTCTTCTCTTGGCTCGCTGATAATTTTATCGCTCCCTTCCATTTTGCAGCCCGCAACAGAACGCTCCCTCAAATCAATACACGGTGAACTGTTTAAGTCTCCTTCCGCTTTGTGGGTGACGTAAGCGCTTCTTCTTCGTTGGTGTTTACTGGCGGATGCACCCGGAAGCGCGCTGTGTCAAAAGCGTGCTGTCAACAAATAATTGCGCAAAGACATAACACAAGCTTTTAAAATGAATTAAATGAAGCTTCGAGGCAGAAGATTTTGCCTCGATCATTTCTCGTAAACGAATTATTCGATTTACTCGAGAAATCGTTTCAGAACTAGTGAACACTCCTAAGAAGCAATTATGCCTAGTCTGAAATCACCCTAATTCTCTAAACCATTTTCAAGGGATTTTTAACTACCTTTCAACTACAATTGTATTCATAAGCAGATTTGTTGAAAGAAGCAGATCTGGCTCTTTCAACAAATCTGCTTATGAATACAATATACATACATATACATATATATATATATATATATATATATATATATATATATATATATATATATATTATATATATACACACACACACATTACTCACAGTGAAATCCTTTCTTCACATATCCCAGCATAGTTTGGGTCAGAGCAGAGACTGGAGCAGATTGGGTTAAGGGCCCAACAATGGAAACCTGGTGGAGCTGTGGTGTGAACTGTCGACCTTCCATCAGTAACTCTGTGCCTTAAACCCTCTGAGATACCAATGCCCTTAGACCACCTTTTTAAGCGGACCCAGAAACAACAAACAGTGGGAACAGTACAGATTTACATTAGCAGACTTTGGGGGTAAGGGCTGTGGCACAGAACTCTGGTCCCTATACATAAGAAGAGTCATTTGGCCCCCTTAATTTCTTGAACCATATCTCCATATCTTCTCACCTTTCATTCCATGCTTAAGTAATCATGCAAAAATGTTGAACTTGTAGAACAATTTGCTCATTTTTAGATCAGATTTACACACTTACAGTCATGTTCAAAAGTTAGTGCCCCCTCTTTTAATTCCATGTGCTTTTGTGTACATAAAACATAATCAAAATAAACATAATCAAAATAATCCGATTCTAGTATTAGGTCTGGTCTTAGTATTAGGCAAATACAAACTCAGGAAAATAATGTATAACTTTTTTTCAATGTACCATTATTATTTAACAATGAATTAGGTAAAAAAAAAAAATGTGGACAATACTAAGTACCCCTTTATTGCTTCCACAGGATTTAAAAGGGGTTGCAGCCAGGTGCTGCTAATCATCAGACTATGATCACCTGAGCATCAGTAGTTGTTCAGACCTCTATAAAAGCAAAAGTTTTGGCGGTTTGCTGGTCTGGAGCATTCAGGTGTGTATTTACACAATGCCAAGAGAAAAAAAGAGATATGCAATGGTGTTAGAGAAGCAATTGTTATTGCACATCATATTGGAACTTGGGTACTAACTTTTGAAAAGACCCTGCACTTGAGGGTTTAGATTATTTAGAGGGGCCACAGTTTAGAGGGTCCACTCCATCTGAATACAAAAGAAACCAGTTCCAAGACAGTAATGCTATGCCCCAGTCTAGGGTTAAGGACAATAACACAAGTGTTGAACAATGCACCTTGAAGATGTGAGGTGGCAATGCTGTCTGCTGCATCTCACATGAATTAAGTTATATAAAACCTTTTTTCCAGCTTAACATTCTCTGGGGTAAAACACTTTTTTTTCTTTTGTGAAATGATCATAGCTTAAGTGAATCTGACAAAGACAGCTCAAAAAACTAGAAATCCTGCACATTCCATCTTACAAGATATTGAAGCCCAGAAATGCCCAGATAAATCCATTAGGAATTAGCTTGGAATTCAATCTGTCGCTTCAACATCGATGCCGAGGTATTGCTGTTGCTGACTCTGTGTTTTTTTTTTCTCCTTAACTGAAGGAGTGAGAAACTGAGGGGGGGAAAAGAAAGAAATGTAATTAACCTCCTCTGCAGGGAGAATTCTATTACAAGCACCTATTCTGCCATGCAAAAGGTGTGACGTTCAGAGATGTCACAGGACATCAAGCAGAAAGCCAAGGCCTGTCTGCATTTTAAACCAAACTTCCCATTTTCACCCCTGTATCTTTCTTCATTCTCACCGAAGCTGGAAATTAATCACAGTGAACGTCAGCACAGCGAGAGATATAGCGCGAGAGTGAGAGAGAAAAAAAAAAGGGTAAAGTGCATATCGAAGGCATTATGAAGTATTCGCTGGATGCAAATGAACTGCACATTTTGCTTATGCTAGGAAGGTTGCAAAAGGGTGAAAGAAAGCGAGAGAGATGGAAAGTGGTTTGTTCTTTACAGAGCTGGAAGCTGTGATGCACTGGACTGACATTCAACTACGAAACATGAAACAAAAAAAAAAAACCTTCCTGCGAAAATGTCACTGAGTCCTTCCTACCCCGGTAATCAATTTAGGCGCATTTCTCACTCATTACATGACAGGATGAAAAATTGTGCTCCATCCTTCGGCCGTTAAAAGGGAGCCGGTTCTCTGTGAAAAGGCCGGCAGATGCAGCTTTTTCACAAGCTTCCTCTGAGAGGCCTCTCAGAAAGAAAGAAAGAAAGAAAGAGAGAGAGAGGGAGAGATGTGGTAGAAAGCAGCCCAAAATGGCAGGGGTTAATAAAGTCCATTTTCGTCATTGGAAATAACACACGAGTTAGAGGGATAATTACAGAAGGGGGCGTCAATATCCCTCGGATTAAATTACACAGCACCCGGTCCCTCTCCTGCTGCTCGCCCGCCCTATGCAGCCTTGAGTGGCAGCTCCAATTTGTGCCAGCCGGAGGCCTGTGTGCCATGAGAGAACCAGAGCTAGCATCAGTGCTCTGCCAGGAGAAGTAGGGACAAGATAGAGATTTCTGCTTAAAAGGACAGATGTCTCATTCATCTTAGCACTTCACAAAAACAACTTATGAATGACTTTCAAAGTTGTGAACTTCTTTCTGAACACTCACGGTCATGCTGTGGAAAGTAGAAAACATTGTTGAAAACATGACAGTGTTAGAAAGTAAAATTTTTCTTCGTCTAAACCTGCAGGTGCATTTATCATTAGCAAATGTTTGGATGTTTTTATTACGATCCAATTAAAAAATAATGTGTTGTATACTGTAGATGAAGAAAATAGACATTCATAACCACATAGCTTACTAGATAGCAGAGTCTGGCTAGCATATTTATTTGATTAGCATTTCGTACTAGCAGCACAGTTATTATATATACACCGACTAATTAGCCACAAGACTAATACCACTGCCAGGTGAATTGAATACCATTCTTTATCAATTATATGGTGACAGGATCATGTGCACCTAATGCCCATCTACGCCTGTGGGCACCAAAGGCTATCCCGTCCGGCCCATCCCAGTCAAAAGCCAACGGTGTCTATTATAGGAAGAACACATCACATACTTGTTGAGTATTGGCTTAGCAAGTGTTCAAGGTTGTTGTTCCTGCCTCCAAATCTCAATCCGACTCAATGTGCCTGGCCCCACAGCACACCATCAGAGGTCTTGTGGCATCCCAATAACTATTCCTAGCATGTAGCTTTATTTTGCTTACATATTTGCTTTATATAATTATTGGTACCTGAATATATAACTAATAGGTCAGACAAAATATCTGATGGGACCAGTATCCTGACTACTGATTAGCCTGTGTCTATAGTAATAATTATCATAATATGGAATTTCCAAATAAAATAAACCAAAACATATACAAGAGATTTGAATCAGTCAACAGCCACTGCAATACTTAAATATTTTGCACGTGTGTGTGTGTGTGTGTGTGTGTTACCAAAATAAGTGGCCTGGCTGGGTAGCATCTGCATACTTTGCCTGCTTCTATTTACATGGTTGTGCCAGCGGATGTGAATATAAAGCGCATTAGACTGGCTCCCAGCTAGAAAATATACTAGGTGTCAGACTACATTCTACTCGAGTTCGCATTGATTGGTTCTTACATTTCATTATGCTAAAAGTGGCTTTTTTACAGAAGAGAGGACACGCTTTGGAGACAGGACAGGCTGGAAAAGCATCATCAGCCCAGTGGACCATAGAAGCCCAAAACACAAAGTGGCCACTGAGGACCGCTCGCTGCTCACATCTTTTCAAATACACTGTATTTAAATTGCATACACCAAATAAACAAAGACGGGATAACATAAAGCTCGGGCCTGTGGACGTTTTGTAAAAATGGATTTATATTTATTGTATTGCGATGATTGTGATTCTTAACAGTTTTGTGCAACACAACTAACATACTATATAACAGAGTAAGAAACCAAGTGCAAATAGGACTTTAATACAGATTTCAGCTAACAGCGTTTTTTAAAATTGCAATCCAAAATCAAGGTCAGCAAGCAGCCATGAGTCAGAAACACAGTCAATAGTGCAAACAATACCAAAGGATAATCCAAACAGTAAATCAACAAACACAGCAAGTAGAGGGTAATGCAATCAGGAAGAGTCAAGGCTTATAACTTACAAAGGCTAGGAATGTCAAGACTTTGTAATGAGACAGTGAGTCTAGAGGTGTCATAATGTAATAATACCTTACAGTGGGAATGTCATTGCATGTGATCCTTTTGAATGTGGGTGGGTTTCCTCCAGGATGTTTGGTTTCTTCCCAGCATCGAACCATGTGTCAGGATGTGGACTGATGACTCTTCGTATGAATGATCAAGAATTTCGATTGTTCAAAACTACAGTAGTTTTTGTAATTGTAGTGGTTTACTGACTGTATTTCTGTATTAACACCTAATGTTCTCTATAGAGGTTCTGGGTCTTGCCCAATTACCAGATATGATGAATGTTTGAACAAAAGTTTATAGTTAGAGCATATTAACTAATACTATCAAACTGTGATTTAAGTAGCATCACTCAGACACTTATCTCACTTATCTTACACGTCTATACCGCTTTATCCAGTATACAGGGTCGCAGGGGGTCTGGAGCCTATCTTAGGAGACCTAAGGCACAAGGTGGACTACACTT
The DNA here is from genome assembly GCA_030347435.1 of Clarias fuscus. Classification (NCBI taxonomy): domain Eukaryota; kingdom Metazoa; phylum Chordata; class Actinopteri; order Siluriformes; family Clariidae; genus Clarias; species Clarias fuscus. The sequence continues at coordinate 9,587,621 of CM059217.1, read as the reverse complement.
TGGATGGGGCACCAATCCATCGCGGGGCAAACACTCTTACATGCTTATTCACACACTATTCGCTCAATATGGGAACACCAATCTGCAGGTCTTTGGACTGTGGGAGGAAAACGGAAACCCATTGAGCACCAGGAGAACATGAAAACTTTATGCACACAGACCCAAGTTGAGAATCAAACCTGGACCCTGGAGGTGCAAGGCAACAGTGCTAACGACTAAGCCACCTTTAAGCAGTACAATCCTCTTTAATTATATGTGACCCATTCCCTGAAACCAAGCTAAAGTACTTTTTTTTTTGTGTGTGTGATTTATTGTTTTCTACATAAATCCATTCTACATTTGATTTTATGTAGAATACAGTGAATCACAAAAAAAAAAAAAAAAAAAAAATTACTGGGTTTTTACAGGCTGAATCAAATATGATTATTAATGTCTTTCTGAAGTTTTTATATCTTGCTTGTCAGAATAGTATTAGAATCTTTTTTTTAATGAATGAAGTAAAATCAGCTCTTGGAAGTGGACTCAGTCAGTAGAGTGCAGGTGTGGGTCAGAGGAGGAGGAAGTGGTATTAGTCACCCAAAGAGCCTCAGCTGCACACAGCCCTCTATTGGAATAGGAAGTAAATATCAGCAATTAGAGGCCTGGCAGCAGTACAGTGCTTGCACAAAAGCCTAGTATCTGTTATTACACACATCCACATCCACACAACATGCAGATGCACAGCCATGCTGAGATGTAAACATATGGACACGCTTGTGCACACACATATACATGCATGTGCACAAACACAAAAGTGAGGGGCTGGAAAAGTGTCTTCCCCCCTCCTGCACTTTGAATGCCATTTTCCTCTGTTTTATCCCTGTGCACCGAGGGCAAGGGAATTGCAAATTTCCTCCTGATTCTCCCTCACCGTTTCTGACATTTCCTATCTACGCTTTCCGGAAGGTCATAATTTGAAAGAAATCCGTCGATATGCTAAACATGCTGTGCCGTTTCTCATGTCAAGCGATAAGCTCATGCCATATCATTTTATTTGCACTGAGGTGTTTCCATAATACAATTGAGACAATGCATCAATTCTCACAAGTGAATACCAAAAAAGACTGCTGCATACGAGATCACCTGGACACAGAACAAACAATAAACGATTGTTGCAGAATCCAAACATCAAGTGTAAGAATAGATTTGACTCCTTGTGAAACCACAGTATTTGATGGTCATTTTAAATAATAATAATAATAATAATAATAATAACAATAACAATAATAATAATAATAATCACTTTATCTATTAGGAATATAGTTGAGAATAAATTCCAATCAGTTTATCTGGGTTTCCTATAAACTTGAACAAATTATAATAAGACAACTGAAACAATACTGTATGTAACAAACAAAGTTAGAGTGTATAAATGGAATGGAACGCAACAGGGTGTGATTTTTATAGCGTTGGAAGTGTGATGCTGTTGGCACTCTGTTATCATTTATTCATCCTATTCCACTAAGATTTGTTATGATTGCAATTTTTATTGTACCTTTTAATTATGTATAGTTATGTTTAATGGTATGGAACATCTGCAACACATTTCAGTCTGCCTTTAGTAACTGTTACAAACCACCGACACTGGAGACTCCTAAATGTTAGAAAAACATCTCTTTATAGGGACATTAAGCAACTCAAATTATTTTGCAAAGAGCGGTTATTAAAATCTATCAATGCCTTCTTAACAAACGCATCTGAGAATGTACTGTAACTTACAGCACTGTGATATGAAGTTTTATGACTGACTACTTGAACATGGTGATGGATTACTAGTTTCATAGTTGCAGGCTATTTGTGTTGCCTTATATTAATTATACAGTGTCTAGTAAAAAAAAAAAAAAGTCACAGACTCTAACATTGGACCAGCTTTAGCTTCCTTAGCTGACATTGTTTTATTGCCTCATAATGTTGCTGAGCCTAGACCTAACCAACTGAAGCAACCCCATATCATAAAACTGCCTCCTGAGCCTTGTACAATGATGCACATACTGTAGCTGTTTATCTTCAATCCCGAGAGCACACACTGAATGTTATAATATACTCTATTAAAATCACTCTGTTTCACTATTAAACATGGCAATATGGTGGCTAAGTGGTTAGCACTGTTGCCATGCACCTCTAGGATCTGCGTTCGGTTCCTGCCTGTGTGCTTGGTGGGTTTCCTCCGGGTACTCTGGTTTCCTCCCATAGTCCAAAGACATGCAGATTAGGCTAATTGGTGTTCCTAAATTGATCATAGTGTATGAATGTTGACCTGAGGTCCTAACACGGGCATAAAATAAGAATAAATAATATGGTAACCGCCATTGGCCTGCACAGTCCCTAGTTAGACTACAAAGGTTCCTAGATGGATTGATGAATGACTATTAAACATACAGTAGATGTGATTTCTTCTGTCAGTTTTCTATGATGCAACTTCACCAAGCCTTTAAGTGATCTCTGATCACGATCTTCTTTTTTTCATTTCGATTTCATATCGGAACTATCCTTCCAGCTTTTAATAATGCATTGACCAGTTCTTAACTCGTTCAGGGCAGTGGTGGCTCAGTGGGCTAAGGCACTGAGTTACTGATCGGAAGATCGGTGGTTCGATTCCCAGCTCAGCCAGGTTGCCATTGTTGGGCCCTTGAGCAAGGCCCTTAACCCTAACTGCTCCAGGGGCGCTGGGATATGCGAAGAAGGAATTTCACTGTGCTGTAATGTATATGTGACAAAATAAAGGCTTTACTTTTTTTACTTTACTTTAACCCAGTTCTAGTAATTCCAGATATGCTTAGTTGTTGCTTAAGAAATGAGTAGCTACTCACTGCATTAGTTGGTATTAAAACAATAATTTCCAGCTTTCCAGTTTACCAGTACAATATCCCGCTTTTCATATAAGCCCGACACCACCACATTTCCCAAAATGGAGTGATAATACTCTTTACATATACAGTGTTTATATAGAAACATTGGTAAAGTTGTGCAATGTAGGAATTTGGGTTATAGTGAGAAAAGTGGCTATATCAATCACTGCTTTAATGCACACATAAGAAATAAATAAGTACACAGCAGCAGAAAATGGTTCTCATCGATTTATTTAAATTCTTCCAGTTAATGTATTCTGGAGCTGTTATTTTCACACATAATAACTTACCCATGTTTGCAGTTCTCATCAAAATGTCCTTGTAACAACCGCAGCAATCGATCAGGGCAGAATATTATGCAAGCATGAGGATCAATAGTGAATTACGTGAAATGAGGCGATTACCTTGCTCGTGCTGGATATGGTGGATTCATTGGATATGTAATTGCAGAGAGTGAGCTGAAATGTCACAGCTAGTTTCAGTAAGACAAGATAATCTGTTATCAATACCAGTTTGAAGCAGGAGGGTGTGGGAATAAAAATAAATAAATAAATAAATAAATAAATAAGAAACACTATATAAATATACAAACTTATCATTAACCATTGAACTTTGAAGCTGTACTAAAAAAAAAAAAAAAAAATCCTGAAACTGATTGCTTAGCAGGTTAGCTTGCATTTATTGCATCCTTAGTTTCCTGTTTTAGCATTATGAGCGCAACCTGATGTGGTTCTGTTCTAGCTTATCTGCCTCAAGGATAAAAAAATCCAAAAACGTGGACAAAATTGTTGGTACCCTTCGGTCAATGAAAGAAAATCTCACAATGGTCACATAAATAACTTTAATCTGACAAAAGTCATAATAAATAAGAATTCTATGAATGTTAACCAATGAAAGTCAGACATTGCTTTTCAACCATGCTTCAATGGAATTATTTAAAAAAATGAACTCATGGGACAGTCCTGGACAAAAATGATGGTACCCCTAACTTAATAGTTTGTTGCACAACCTTTTGAGGCAGTCACTGCAATCAAACGATTCCTGTAACTGTCAATGAGACTTCTGCACCTCTCTGCAGGTATTTTGGCCCACTCCTCATGAGCAAGCTGCTCCAGTTGTTTCCGGTTTGAAGGGTGTCTTTTCCAGACAGCATGTTTCAGCTCCTTCCAAAGATGCTCAATAGGATTGAGGTCAGGGCTCATAGAAGGCCACTTTAGAATAGTCCAATGTTTTCCTCTTAGCCATTCTTGGGTGTTTTTAGCTGTGTGTTTTGGGTCATTGTCCTGTTGAGACAATGACCCATGACCTGCGACTGAGACCCAGCTTTCTGAAACTGGCCAGCACATTTCTCTCCCTTGATAGTCTTGAGATTTCATTGTACCCTGCACAGATTCAAGACACCCTGTGCCAGATCCAGCAAAGCAGCCACAGAACATAACAAAGCCTCCTCCATGTTTCACAGTAGGGACAGTGTTCTTTTCTTGATATGCTTAATTTTTCCGTCTGTGAACATAGAGCTGATGTACCTTGGCAAAAAGTTCAATTTTTGACTCATCTGTCCATAGGACATTCTCCAAGACGCTTTGTGGCTTGTCAACATGTAGTTTGGCATATTCCAGTCTGGCTTTTTTATGATTTGTTTTCAACAATGGTGTCCTCCTTGGTCGTCTCCCATGTAGTCCACTTTGGCTCAAACAACGACAAATGGTGCGATCTGACACTGATGTTCCTTGAGCATGAAGTTCACCTTGGATCTCTTTAGAAGTCTTTATGGGCTCTTTTGCTACCATTCAGATTATCCGTCTCTTTGATTTCTCATCAATTTTCCTCCTGCAGCCACGTCCAGGGAGGTTGGCTACAGTCCCATGGATCTTAAATTTCTGAATAATATGTGCAACTGTAGTCACAGGAACATCTAGCTGCTTGGAAATGGTCTTATAGCCTTTACCTTTAACATGCTTGTCTATAATTTTCTTTCGAATCTCCTGAGACAACTCTTTCCTTCGCTTCCTCTGGTCCATGTTGAGTGTGGTACATACCATGTCACCAAACAACACAATGACTACCTGGAGCCCTATATATAGGCCCACTGACTGATTACAAGATTGTACACACCTGTGATGCTAATTAGTGGACACACCTTGAATTAACATGTCCCTTTGGTCACATTATTTTCAGTATTTTCTAGGGGTACCATCATTTTTGTCCAGGCCTGTTCCATGAGTTTATTTTTTAAAATAATTCTGTTGAAGCATGGTTGAAAAGCAATGTCTGACTTTCATTGGTTAACATTCATATAATTTTTTTTAATTATTACTTTTGTCAGATTAAAGTTATTTATGTGACCATTGTGAGTTTTTCTTTCATTGACCGAAGGGTACCAACAATTTTGTCCACGTGTGTATGTTTGCTGTAAAGAGTAATTATGTGAGTTACTCTAGCCTGTAGTTAGAGGTGTAGGAGAGATTGAAGTGAGTATATTGTGTATAAGTGTATCCCGCCAGAATTCGTAGTGCTGTAAACAGAGAAAGGTAAGATTACTCTTGCATATTTAGTTCACACTAGAAAGGGTCAGTAGTTGGGCTTTAGTTGCCTAAGTTGTTGCTAGTTAAAAGCACTGTGGGAGGAAACCGGAATACCCAGAGGAAACCGACCAAGCCCGCGGAGAACATGCAAACTCCATGCACAACAAACCTGAAGCAGGAATCGAACCCAGACCCTGACAGTGCTAATCACTAAGCCACCGTGCTGCCATATTTTACAAGTGTCTAATCATTATCCAATATAATCACTTATTTAACTTTAAATTAGAATTTGTCTTTCCCCAAATGCCTTTGCATCTACAGTATACACTAAATAATCTAGCTCCAACAACTTATCATGCTCTCTGCTCTTCATGCAACTTCTTATTAGTTCTCTGGCAATGTGCATTTGCAAAGCTTGTCATATGGTGAACACCAATTATCACAATTTGTGTGGCAAAGATCAAAAAAGCTGTTTTCAGTTTCCTGAAGCTGATCACAGTCTGCATCTTTTAACTTTAATTAGCAGGTTAAGAAAATCTACATTTATTTTAAAATAATATCTTGAGGATAAAGGTAAACATATAATATTAGAGGATTTGTGAGTTAATTAAACTTAGCCATTTGAGAATAACGTTTATATATTAAATAAAGTTTTGATATGTCCATTCTCTTCAACTCTTTGTTTTTATATTACATTCTGTTGAACAATTATATTATGTTTACCTTATTTTGTTTAAATTCAGATTTAAAATATGCTAGCATGTGGAATGCTAGCTATTTACATTGTCCACATGTTATGCACAAATCGTATAATAACTGCTAAATAGTAAAATGAGGAAATTAGAATAATTAAAACTCGATTTGATTTTATTGTTTATTGATGAACCTTCAATTGAATTAAATTTATGCACAGTTTTAAGTTAAAAAATTCCGGAAGGCGAAGTGAAGGCTAACAAATGCTTCCTTGGAGGCGAAGTTTAGTAAAGCTACATCACAGCCTAATGCCATACACTTGGAGCCCTTGGATACTCTCTGCCCTTCTTTACATAAATAGGCTACTAAACACATACAATTGACAAGTTTCACTTATTAATTTGCAAATTAATCCACAATATCTTTCCCCAAAAAGACATTGTGGCGACAAAAATGAGCCTCAGACAAACTGTGAAAAACATTGTGTAAAATTTTTTATCCATCCATCATTTGTCTAAAATTCAATTCAATTCAATTAAAGACTTGGGCAGCTGGGTAACAACCACAACAGCAGCCTCATTTCCCCTCTTGTCCAACCACTCAGCATTCAGCATCACCAGTAAACTAACCACTGATTGTCTGTTAGAATCTGCACCTGTTTCTAGTAAAGAATAGAACAGAACTAATCCAGAACAGCTGGACTAGTTCCATATGTGGTATTTCACAGTAGGATCTCCAGTATTGTTCTAGAATGTAGAATAATAAATCTAAACATGTGTCTAAACCTTTGATGCATTTATGTATTCCTCTTCTATGTACCGTCAAGACCAGGTACATTCAGGCTCTGTGTGCCACCACATTAAATTTGAAATGAAACTCGATGTCAAGACTTTCATGCAATCAATTTCAAGGGATTTGTCAAGACCATGACATTGGCTGTAATTGCTGAATACAGTGGAACCTCGGTTTGCGAGTAACTCGGTTTATGAGTGTTCCGCAAGACGAGCAAAGATTTTTAATACATTTTGACTTGAAAAATGAGCATGTCTTGGTTTACGAGTGCCGAGTTTTTTGACACCGACACACACACTCTCGCCTTTACACCCCCCCTCCCTGGCTTCACACAGACACACACACACTCTGCTCTACACATACTGTAAACTCTGCTCTGTCGCGATTCTTTTCAAAGGTAAGGTGCTGGTTCATTTGTTTTTTTGTTTTTTTTTACTTTACAGCAGAGGTTAGTCTGCGCTCACGCAAGTGTCATTAGATAGATTTATTTTTTCCCGTTAAAACAGTGTTTCCGATGTGTGTGTGTTTGTTGTGAAACTTAAAAACGAGGTGGGGGGAGGGAGGAGGAGTTTTACTGTGTAAGATGCGACGAGGGAAGGGGCTAATTCCACACACACACACACACACACACACACACACAAATACACGGCGCCTGCGCGCACAAACAGAAACACTTATCTGTTGGGATTTATTTTAACTTTTTTAAAGGTAAAGTGCAGGTTAATTTGTTTTATTTTTACTTTATATATTGTATTAATTATTTTTCTGTATTAATTTTTTTGGGCTGTGGAACAAATTATTTGAGTTTTCATTATTTCTTATGGGAAGATTTAATTTGGTTACGAGTGTTTTGGAATATGAGCCCGCTTCCGGAACGAATTATGCTCGTAATCCAAGGTTCCACTGTAGTTATTTTCAGACATACAACCCCATTTTGGGGGGCTAATAAATAATGAAACAAATGGCTGTTTCCTTGTTACTCTATGACTAGCAGAGAAAAAAATGGCCTGGAGGTGGTTCTGAGTGTTACTGTTACTGTACAGCTACTGAGGTAGCTGTTCAATTGTGTCCAATGCAAGTGAATGTGGAAGAAAGAAGCTCAGCAACATCAACAAGCCTAAAAGTACACAGAAGACACATAAAATGGATGACTGCAGAATTCTGTCCATGGTGAAGAAGAACCCTCTTGTCAAGAACACTCTTGAGGAGGTAAGCTGGTCATTGTTCAAGTCTAAAGTCAAGATGGCTTCATGAAGTGAATACATATGTTTCACAACAAGGTGCAAAGCACTGGTAACGCTAAAGAATAGAACGGCCAGATTAGACATTTCCAGAAACCTTTGCCAGATTCTTTGGACTGATGAAACCAAAATATATTGTATCACAATGATGGGTAGAGAAAAGTATGGAGAAAAAAAGGAAGAGCTCATGATCCAAAGCAAACCACATTATCTGTAAGATGGGGTAGAGGCAATGCTCCAGCATAAGTGTGTATGGCTGCCATTGGAACCAGGTCACTAGTGTTGATGAAATGACTGCTAATACAAGTAGAAGGATACATTCTGAAATGTATATTATACTGTCTGCTCAGATTCACCCAAATGCTGCAAACCTGATAGGACACAAGTTCATCTTGCAGATGGATAATCACGCAAATCATACAGTGAAAGCTACCCCAGAGTTTCTCAAAGTAAAGAAAGTCACCTGATCTGAACCCACTAAAACATTCTTTTAATTACATAAAACAAGATTGAAGGTTGAAACCATCACTATCAAGAAACAACTGAAGGCTGCTGCAGTAAAGACCTGGCAAAGCATCTCGAGATAGGAAACTCAATCTTTGCTCATGTCCATGAGTTCCTGGAGTATTACAGGCAAGTTCTTAGGTTTGTAAATAATACCCCAAAAAAGGTGGTGTATACCAGTACTGTATACCTGTTTTTTTTTCTTTTCGTCTTTTTTTGGTGTGATAACCTGTGAACCACAGTACCATACCTAACACAACTGCAATTCGCAATGCATAATTATTTGCATCATACAGCAATCCTTTCATGTATTATACCATTATTTTCACAGATCAATAGATTTCTAAAAGAAAGATTCGAATACACACTGCTACATTTCTGTGACACTATATACATACGTTACTTAAGCTGCAAATCAGTCTTTGAGTTACGGACCTGCAGTGAGTGTGTTATTTGTGTTTTATTTATAGTACAGGAGAAAGATGGAGCGCTCTCTTGAACAGCACCCATATCTGCTCTGCTTTTGGTTAGAAATGTATTCAAATATTGCCTTTTAATGCTTTCCCCCATTCCTCTATGCACTGGTGCACACAAGATTAAGCATGCAGTGAATTTTCCTGCAAATCCCAGGGTGGGGAGTTAAGATAAACACACTCCATTGAGTTTGCCATTGCAATTACCTTACAGAGTTTTATATATATATATATATATATATATATATATATTTTTTTTTTTTTCTCTATTACATTATGGTGTCTTTGGAATATGCTCATTATGTTTTCGATGGGTTTGCAAAAAGGTGAATTGTAGAATAGAACAGTAAAATGAGCTTTAAATAAAATTTTATAAATAAAATGTTTAATAAATGTTGAAATAAAAGTTTGTCGTCTTCTCAAGCATAATAGAACTGAAAAAAGGAAATGAAACAATTCCAGTTTTAATTTAGACAAATCCTCGATAATTTCATCCTCAATAATTTTACTGTTATATGTTACAAAGTGAGTTTTAATCTGATTTCATTTAATTACTTTGTCACGTTAATTATATTTTGTGCAGTGTAAGTAATTTGTGATCATGCAAATGTAGTTTTCTTATCATGTGTGTTTCTCTTGCAGAGTTGCAATTTGCTGCCACTCCCCCAATTATCTAAGAAGATTTTATTTTATTTATTTATTTTTTATTAATTGATTCTTTGTTTGTGTTTTGCAACTCTTTGTTTTGTGTTTTATCGGTAGGAATCATTGTATTTATTATTGGAAACTTTTTTGTTATGTTTATCTTCTGTCATTGTATAAGCAATACAGTATAGGGTAGTAAAAACCAGTTAGAAATATAAGCTTAAATCTTACAGGTCAAGTATATAAATAATTAAATAATGAAACTATTTTATTTTGATTTTCTATGAATATTAAAAAAAATGCATATAATTAGTATGCATAAAACATATTCCAGTGATTTGGGATCCATGTGGACATGTGAGTGCAATTGATTTAGCATTTACATGCATGGAATAAACTGTAAATGTCAAAACTCAAAAAGTGGCTAGTAGTAAGTACTACAGTATACAGTATACAGTCGGTTACAGAAAGAAATTTTTGGAAAATCAAATAAGGAGTAATTATCAAAATGCATTCTGCATGATGTTAATTTAAAATTTAAAAGTTCTTTAAAACTACATAAGTGTTTGACTCATTCAAATTAAATCTAAAAGCTTGGTCTCTAAAATGTACCATCCTACTGACATTGCTAATAAAACTACTAATAAAACTGTCAGCTCATTTAACCTGTGCAGAAAAGTGGAAAGTGGCTTGGGAAGGGCTACAAGCTAACTTATTACCTTTTAGAAAAAGAAGTATCAACTGTTTTAAACTGTTTATAAACCCATATAAACCAACACAAAACCGAATACGAATACGCCAACATACACAATGTTTTGACATCAAATATATACAGTATAACATAAACATTTCAGTTGTATTTGTCTGCAATGTTTCTTTTGTCTGCAATGTTCCTGAGGTCTTTTAGGTATAGTTATCTTATGCTTGCTGAACTAACATAAAATTTTTCAATTCTGAGTTTTTTAATGACTCTCACATTGACTTGTTGGTGGCTGGCCCAACTGTACTTATGGACAAAAGTAACATTGCACATATCATTTTCCCCCCAAAATTTATTCATGTCAAATAAGCAAGAAATATTGACTTCCTACAAAAATCTGGGTGGCAATCAGCACCAGAAATTTAAAATTCAGACGCCACTGACAATGATGTAGAGCCAACGTTGGCTCCTTGCATGTCCAGCAAGTTCAGCTGTAGCCAAATAACATTGAATAGTCCAACAACTTATCGTGTGTAACCCTGGAATACCAGCAGCCATAGTGGAAACTTTATCTGTACGATTTCCCAAATACTGCCTCTGTATTTGTCTGTCTTGTCTTGGCATTGTCACTCTTGGCCTTCCCACCTTGGGCAATCAGCAGTGGAACCAATTGTTCAGAATCTGTTCCATAGCTTGGAAATGGTATTTCTGGCAACTCCAAACTATCTGATGATGACAACTTGTGATGACCAGGTTGAAGCATTCCAGTGGCCCTCTCTCTGCCAGTATTGTTTAATCTGGGCATGATAATGTGAAGACAAAATGCACAGTCTGAAAGTTTTAATATCAAGACATATCAGCTGGCCATTTCATGCATGTGCATGGTGCCATTTGAAAAGATGCAAGTTAAGTTATCCATGATAAAGTAATGCATTACTGAGCATGACAGTAATTTTTTACCATACCCGTGTTCTTACTAAAACAACGCAAACAAAATTATGAATTAGATTTCAGATTTTTGTACAAACAGTACATTTTTTTTTATTTTACTCATGGATGATATAATGCTAGAAATTGTTAGTAGATGTAGTAGAAAAGGACAGAGTAACATGTACCTCATCTTATAACTCCATTCATGTGCCCCACAGAATGTGCTCATCTTTTTTTTTTTTAGATTGACAGCAGCGAGAGAGAAATAAGAGCTACATGATCACATTTGGTAGAGATAAAGATCTGCAAAGCCAAAGGCAGTGAGCACTGGCGAGAAAAAGCCAGACATGATCACAAGTGATGCGAGTAGAGCCAAAGGCCTGAGGCAGACAACACATGTGTAATCTTAGCTGCTATATCTTGCAGTAAGTGAACCAGTTTGATCTATGCTTGGATAAATCCACAGAAAAAAGGAGAAAGGGTTTCTTGAAAATTACAGAAGATCTTACAGAAGAAATCTATGCAGCACCAAGACATTACAATATTTACATCTCAGATTGTGAAGAATTAAGTGATGTTGCTTATATTGTAAATATGTTTCGGTATTACAGTATGTCTATAAAGAAATGTGTTCAAAAACAGTAATAATGAGTCAAACTCAGAATGTTTCCCTTTCTGTAAACAGCTGGAACATTTGCAAATGACTTCATCACCAAAATTTTCTCACTAGATATATCACAAAACCCAGGAGAATGTTTGCTCACTGCAGGGAGTTAGTGGAGAAACTGAATTAAACAAGCTTGATGAGTCTGGTGAGAAATGGTCCAGTTCAAATTATTTGATGTCAATTAAACAGAAAATCAGTTTCAGTTGCTGTGTCAAGTGAGACATAGCACAGGACATGTGTGGAAATGAACAATGAACGTGTCAGAGAAGCGCATCTCAGCCTTCCTGCTGCGTTCAGTGATGCGTTGAAAAAATTATATTCAACAACAAGCCATTGCTTTTCATTTTGTTCCGCTACAACGTTTCAAAGCCTTTGTGGTCTTACTTGCACAATTGCTGCCTAAAGAAAGAACAAAAATAGAACCTACAGTCATGTTCAAAAGCTACTACCCCATCTTTTAATCCTGTGTTTTTCCTCAAAAATAAAATGAACCATCTGATTGGTTAATAAGCATCTGATTATTAATACATCAGATGAGCAACAACCTATAACTTTTTTTTACATGCCATTATACATACCATTTATAACAAAATGAAGTAAAATGAATAAATAACACATGCTATTAAATCATATTTGTTTAAATAAATAAACAAATATGATTTAATAGCTTGTAGATCCACCAATAACGTATCAATACCTTGAAATAAATGTTCCCTGTATAACTTCATCAGTCTCTCATATCATTGTGAAGACATTTTGGTCCATTCTTGTTTACAACTTTGCTTCAGGTCATTGAGTTTTTTTTTGTTTTGGTATTTGCACAGCTCTCTTAAGGTCCCACCACAGCATTTCATTTGGGTTGAGGTCTGGACTTTGACTAGGCCAATTCAAATCACTGATTTGTATATTCTAAGCCATTCTGATGTAGATTTACTAGTGTGCTTCAGATCATTGTTCTGTTGCTTTAACCAAGCTTTAGCTGTTAGATACATGGCCTTGACAATACGCTGGTATACAGAGGACTGTGTTTTCTGCTAAAACACTGTTTGGTTTTCCCAAACTTGGTGCTGGGCATTAAGGCCAAACAACTCCACTTTGGAGTCTATATCTGTCTATAGAACATTTGTGCTTTGTAGTTCTGTGAACCTCAGTTGTGTTTCCATGTTCTGTTTATACAGAAAAGGCTTTTTCTTGGCAATGCTTCTAAGCAAACCATATTTTTTCAGTCTTCTTCTAATTGTGCTGCCACAGACTTTAACATTTAACATACTCGGTGAGTCCTGTAAGGTCTGACATGTAGTTCTTGAAATTTTATTTATTTATTTATTTATTTTTGAGTATTGTACGGTGTGACCTTGGGGTGAATATGCTTGGATGCCCACTTTTGTGAAGTTTTGCAGCTGTCTTGAATGCTTTCCACAAATAATCTTAAAAATTTATTTAACCCTTTTCAGGCTGATGTGCTGCAACAATTGCTTCTTTAAAAACATTGCGTATGTCTTTTCCTCTTGCCATTGTATTAACTCAAACCTGCATGTTGCAGACCAGCAAACTGCCAAAACTTCTGCTTTTACAGAGGTCCGAAGACCTGCTAATGATCAGTTTAAAAAGGCAGCAACCCTCTTAAATCCTTAGGAAGCACTAAGGGTTGGATAGTATTGCCTACATGTTTTGTTAAATAAATAATGTTCTGAACATGACTGTAGTACCAAATAATAAGAGATAGCTTGATATTTGCACAGTACAATTTTGTTCATATTTGCCAAGATTGAAATGAGGTAATACTCAGACATGCTGTAGCTTTAGAGTTAGGTTGGATCCATGGATTCCTAAAATAAATTTTAGCAGTGAAAGGCTGTTCATTGAATGTATATTATTATTATTATTATTATTATTATTATTATTATTATTATTATTTTGCACAACTCTGTGTAACTGTGTGAAAACCCCAGAATAGCAGCAGATTCTCTAATCTGGTACCAACTGTGCCAATGTCAAAGTCTCAAAGGTTACATTTTCCCCAATTCTTACTACTACGATGACACATTTAACTGATTGGTCCATTGCACAAATCAGAACTATATATAAACTATCTATGTCTCAAATGTAAAAGTAATTTTAAATTAATATGATTAAAACCTTACCATGAAATGTATTAGTGTAAAATGCATTTGTTTGGCTTCAAGTTTTGCTCTAAGGTTATGTGAGGTAATGATGTGTATTATTTCCTGTGGGGAAATCTCAGTGTGTGAAAAACCAAAAGCCTGATTTTATTGACATGAACAAGACACCAGATGATGGCACCATTTTTCAAAAAATTCTGCTCATGAATCCTATAAACAGCTTGATTTTGCGAAATTAATTAATACCTTGACAGAGCAATGACGTGATTTGTGCTCAAGGACAAAAACTGAGCAGAGACTCAGAATGTCACAGCAGTCTGAACTGCAAAAGGGCTCAATCTTAAGACTCACTAAACTGGAACTGGATGTAATGCAACACCATTACACTGAGAGATCAGGTCAAAGCTGTCAAAACCTGGTTCAAAAAATGACATTTGGGCTTCCTCTCTATAAATATAAATGTACGCACAAATCCACAAATTTATTTTTAGCTCCTCAGAAAGGAATAGCAAAGACTCAAATCAAGATGAAATAGAAAAAAAATAATACAATTAAAATGAAATAGTTAAATTGTAGGCTTGGGATTTATATTCTGTTCAGGTCAGAATCCTGGTTTTATTATTTCATGAAGCATTATCATTGGAAAATGACCAATCCAGAATAAGTGAATACAATATCAAATTCTAACAATACTACACTCTGATATCTCATGTTTGTTACACAGTCCAAAACAGTCAGCAATCAGAATACACGTGCTGTACAATGTCAAGAAAAGGTCATCGTCTGAGATATCTCCCGCCCATCCATCTCTTCTCCTTTCCTCTCCACACCACAATGGGCAGTGACAGTGGAAGGGCAAGGTGGATCTCTCCCAATAATGAGGAGAGCATGCAGGCAGTGTTAAACAGCCACTAATGATTTTTTTTTTCTTTCTCCAGCTCAAGCAGGCAGGTGGTGGGCATCTGAACGCAAAGACTCTGTGAAGCCTGCCCTCCCTGAAATCATTAATGAGTTTCTGTCAAGATCCCCGCTCTGGCAAGAGTGCAGAAAGGATAGCTGTGTCAGGATTTCCAATCCTACTTATTGAGAAGTTTATTCAGAAGTTGAGTTTTTCTCCCCCCCCAAAGTATGTTATTATTATTAGTATAATTATTATAATCATACCTGGACTCATTTTTTGGGTTATGGTCTATCTTTCTTGTGAAGATTGGTGACATTATCCTGAACCTCCTTCAAAATTGACACAGTTCTACAAGATGCATTTCATTTCGCCAAATTGAACCCTTTGCCAAACTTGGTGTCTGAATTAAAGAGTACAATTAAAAAGATAAAGCAGGAAGAAGACTGAAGTGTCTACTACTTTTGTCTTCTCACTGTACCGTACATAGAAATCTCTCGCCAAACCCACTGATCAGATAGTTGTGAGAAACTTTAGGACTGCTAAGCTATAAATGTTGGGTCAGTTAATGAAAACATATACAGGAAAGAAAGAACCTACTATTTACACATTTTTTACAGGAACAAGGTAGATTTCACATTTCAACTGAATCTTGATTGAAGTTCTAAGGAAGCTCTGACCACTAACACAGTGCCAAGGATTATGTTCAATAATACGTGTTAAACTATAATGAAGTGTAACCTCAACAGTGGTCATACGAATTAGTTCTGAGCATCGGTCGTATGTCAAGGCACTCTTTCGGGGTAATATAGATGGCTCTGAATGTATGCACAGACTGTCATCGCTCACAGTTGGTGGTACAGACAGCATGCGGAGGCAAGGAGGCCTATCTTCTGAAAGGCAAATTAGCCTGTCTTCAGCTTTATCATGGAGATATTAATATAATCCACGTTTCCCTTGTGTAGAGTTGATACTACACACCTACGGATGTGTCAAAGCCTCTGAAATGTATTTTATTTTTATATGGGTTTTGCTCCTGAGCTGATTACATACATAACCAAACTACTCTGTACGAGACAAATGCACTGATGGCTGTATCCACTTGAAGGGTGTGCTCATCTAGCCAATTATAGGCCATGATGAGACAGACGGAATGCAAATGCGGGATTAGACCTTACCTCCTCATACCCTTGTCTAATTCTGGTGACCTCGTGTCAGTCGATGTGGTAAGGAGGTGGAGGTGGGGTACAGGAGGGCTAATTCAACTAAACACATGACTGGCAAGCAGGCCCCTGGAGCCCCACAGTTCAAGGGAGCCAGGCATAGGCTGCATAATTATATGTAGACACAAAAACCGAGGTGTCAGTCTTCATAGAGAGACATTATGAGTGTGAGAGCGCTTCTCGTCTTAGGGAAAAAGCAAAAATGCACGCTTGTATCTCTGGCAATTATATGCGGGAGACCAATTTTGTGTGGGAACATAAATTTCATTTTAGTGTTAACACAACTAGGAGGTTAACCCATACATCAGTCATTGTGTTTGTCTAAGTGTGTGTGAGGCTCGGTAGGAACCACACACACAGCACGATTCTGTGAACTGGCTAGAAGGTATTGAGTTCATTAAGACTCCCTGCCTAGGGGATCATCATGAAGAAAAGTATAGGCTGCCTGGAACTTCAAGAGAAATATGCACTGTAGAATTCACTTTTTCACTAATGGCTTCTAAGAGAATATTTTTAACACATGAAATGATCAAATGAGCTTAGGTCACTGGGGCGCGTGGAGCCTATCCAAGAAGACTTGGGGCACAAAACAGGATACACCCTGTACGGGGTGTCAGTGCATCACCCCCCCCCCCCCCCCCCCCCCCCCCCCCCCCCCACACACACACACACACACACACAGATCTGAGGCCAGAATTGAACCCTCAACCCTGGAGGTGCGAGGCAAAAAACACACTTTTTAGTTAATGTGCTGTATTTGGCACCTAAGCTCATGCTACTCTACAACACACCCATTTGGCGTCATGGTCTCTATCATGAAGTTACAGCTTTTCTCAGCAAAGATCATTTCATAGCATGTATCTGAACACATATCTTAGTGCCATTTGCGCATTTAGTAGATCATGCAGAGTGCACATATGGTGAGAAACCATTTTTATCTGACAATGATGCAGACGCTTTCTAGTTTGTTTGCAACTCATCAGTACATAATGCTTATTAGCCAGGCATTATAGCCTAAGAAATTCAGAGGGGTTTCATACCATGTCTTAATATGTACAATGAATTTTGAAGCAATCATATTATGTGTCACATAATCCAAAGTGATGCTAATCATGCTGTGAGCATAAGCTCCATTATAACATATTTCTACTCATTATTGAACAGTTAGCATGATAACTAGGTATTATAACTGTGCTTTGTTTGCAAAACTATGTTATGGTTATTAAGGTTATTTATCTAATTCATGCTCAGTTCTCGTTTTTTTGTTTTACTATACTTTAAATGCAAGTAATCAGAATTTCAGATACCCAGCTTGGGTATCCCAGGGCCAGGATTGAGACAAACTGGTCTTACGTCCTTTTTAGACAGATGTTATTTATTCATTTATTTATTTATTCTTTTTTTTTATTATCTGTACACTTTCCTTTGGTTTTTCACCACTCAAGAATATGTGCATGTGTTTCTCATGTCTCCATAGATTTGAATTTGGGTTCTTTTAGTGTCCTTTAAAAAAAACACTCACTCGCTCATCGTCTATACTGCTTCATCCTGTATACAGGGTAGCAGGGGGCCTGTCAGAAGACTTGAATGCATGAAGCGGGGTACACCCTGGACAGGGTGCCAATGCATCATAGGGCACACACATACACGTACTATGGGCAATTTGGAAACACCAATTAGCCTAATATACAGGTTTTTGGACTATGGGAATCAAACTTGGACCCTGGAGGTGTAAGGTAACAGTGCTAACCACTACACCACTGTGCCACCCTCTAAAAAGACATAATAATAATAATAATAATAATAATAATAATTATAGTAATAAATAGGGTGTAGTGGTTAGCGGTTTCACCTTGCGCCTCCAGGGTCCAAGTTCGATTCCTGGCCAGGTTTGATTCACAGTCCAAAGACCCACACTTTTAAACTGTGTTAAACTGTGTTTACATGTGTGGCCCTGCAGATTAGGCTAACTGGCGTTCCTAAATTGCCCATTATGTGTGTATGAGTCTGTATGTGTGTGTGTGTATGGCCTGCGATGGATTGCCCCCCTGTCCAGGGTGTACCCTACCTCGTGCCCTAACTCTCCTGGGATAGGCTACAGACCCTGAAAACAGGATAAAAGGGTATAGACGATGAGTGAGTGAGTGATTTAGATAATAATAAATAAATAAACAGAAAAATAAATCAGCTGGTGAATTGAGTTCCCAGGCTAGGGTTTGTATCCACTGCAAAAATGACTGATGTTACTAGGTAAGGGATATACACTAAAATTACAAAAGGTGTACTATTGAGAACACCAAAGGGCTAATCTATTGAGATTGTATGGGAATAGTAGAAACATCTATATACAGTGGAACCTTGGATTACAAATAATACGTTCCGGAAGTGGGCTCGTATATCAAAACACTTGTAAACCAAATCGAAATAATAAAAACTCAAATTATTCATTCCACAGTCCAAAAAAATAAATACATAAAAATAATTAATATAAAATATAAAGAATAAAAAATAAATAAAGAAAAAAAATTACTTACACTTTACCATTAAAAAAAGTTCAAATAAATCATGACAGATTTTCCGTTTTTGCGTGCACTGAACATATTGCGAAAGTTTGCTCATTTGGTGGTGCGTGTGTGTGCATGTGTGTGCGTGTGTGTGTGAGTGTGTGTGTGTGTGTGTGTGTGTGTGGAATTAGCCCATCCGCTCTCAGAAAAAATCAGTTTTAAGCGCACACACGTGGTCACAGTGTTATAGTAAACAGTACACGCATGCACTGATATTGATTATATCAGTGAGAGACGCGCACTAAGACCCATCAGCGGAGACGATTACCCACAATTCCGCAGGGCAAGAGAGAAAAAAATTATTGGATCAGTTGTGATCACGTGACACTCTGCTTCAAAATAATAAGCGCATGCGTGATACATGATACTCGGTACTCGTAAACCAAGACACTCGCAAACCGTGTTACTCGCAAACCGAAGTTCCACTGTATATAGAACATAATATCCATGATGGCTTGCTATTTGTTACCATAGCACCTTAAAATGGCAACATTTTATATACAGTAATTGCAGCTCTCCATTTTAAGCAGTTCAACTGCAAGACCAAATATTAGTCAGAAGTATTAGTCAGAAGAAAAGAGAAAAAGAGGAATGAACTCGGTCCCACAGGCTGTCTGAACACAGTCGGATGAGGCAAGCTGCTCCAGTGATTAGCTCCTCCATCTGGCATCACTGCATCTGGGCTGGCAGAGCAGGCACAAGGCCCAGAGTGGTCTCCGAGATGGAGCCCAGAGCTGGAAATCCTCCCTGTGTATTGGTTCTAACTGTGCATTGCTCATCAAAAAAACTGAAGAAGTCAAGGGAAGGTGAGGTTTGCTTTGAGAATAGAAGGTCAGAACGGATTTCAATATATGACTTTGATTTTTAAATTAGTTTTCACAGACATGAAATATCAGACTGTGTAGAAATAGATATTTTAATAATAGTCTTTCTTTTCAGAATAATATTGATTATTACATTATTGATAAACAGTAAATGCATTTATTTAGGCTCAAATTAGGTCCCTACCAACCATTCTAATGTTACAACTATTTTACTTTAGCACAGTGACGAACAGTGTGTGTGTTTGATGGCCTGTCTTATATTTCTGCATTATAAATTCAGACGTATCAGACAAAATCAGGTCAGTTGCAGTACTGTATATCATTTGCTCAACCCCGCTATTTTGGCGATCTACAAGATATGTTCAGGTCAAACCGGGACTTATCTGGATTATGTAGAATAACAGAACACGGTTATGAGAGTAAAAACTACCTTTATTTAGTCTATATTATCCCCTGCTACACTATTGCACTAATACACCTGCAGTGGTCCAGTTATGCATTGTGCTTTATTAAAACCAATCAAAACAATCACTGTCCTAAAAGTACCTTTTGGTTGTTTTTGCCACTTACTACTCTTAGTTATGAAACACTGGGTGACACGTTTTTGTTTTTTTATCTTTTATGTTCAGTGTCGCGTTTGAAGCTCATCGACTGACCCCTAGAATCCAATACTGCTATGTCCTGTAGCTTGTAGCCTGTAGCATTTCTGCTTGGAGATAGTGATGGCAGAAAGTGATATATTTATTCTTTCAAAAACGAACACGATAGACCTCGAGGGAAATGTGAGTGACCTCAGTATGTGCAGGAATCGGACAGCAATCAACCTCTGTGACAACGATTGCCATAAGAATTCTAAGTCCGCCATGGACTTCTGCTCTGGGATAGACATGAGCACAGGCAATGTTTCAGTGCTGTGACTGTGTCATATTTTATTTTGTGACATCTCTGAGCATTACTGGAAAAGTAGCACTTTTATTGTTGGACCATTGCTTTCACTTTGGGGAAAAATGCAGTTATTAATAATTTAAGTGAATTAGTTGGGAATATAATAGTTAATACTGATCCTATACTTATAGCATTTTATTTATTTATATTTTTTAGGATGCTTTACAGTGGCATGGTTGTTGGTCTGAGTATATAATAACTTGCTAATCTCCTATATTTTACAGCAAAGAAAAAAAAAGAAAAAAAAAGTTTCTCTGGCCAGAAAAACTTTATTGATTAGACAGTCTAGAAACCAGTAAACTGAAAGAAAGTCTATGGGAATGTAAATAACCACTCTTTACAACTGTGGTGAGCAGAAAAGAACCTGGTTCCAATCTAGTCATAATCAATATCCCTAAGATCACACAATTCATGTAAATGTAAAATTAGGCACTTACTCTGTATCAGTATGATATTATTTTATGCATTGGAATTGTGCTACTGTGACATGACTGGCAGAATGGATAACTGTATGATCATAGGGGTACAGGTGTTCCTATTAGAATTCATATTAAAAACAGCATGTCTTTCAGGTTTTTTACCAGATCAAGTGCGAGTACCACAAAATAGCTGATAAATTCTCGGTCCTCTCTCTGGTCTTCTGTTTAACACACAAGAGCACAGACACACGTGCACACACAGGATATGTGTTACTGTAGGTGGGGGTAAAGAAATAGCCAGTGACGAAGCATTAGTTTTGTGTGTCATTGAGTTACGAGGTTTCATCAGAACACTGACGCCCTGATCATAACACTTCCTCCAGAGGCTGGTACAGTGGACACTGTGCATGATGAGTGCATCGCTTCATGGGCTTTACATCTTACCCTGACCATCACTGGGTTAACCTGAGCTTATCATTTTTTCATGTTCCACAGGGTTCAGTTTTAGGCCCACTGCTTTTTACCTTTACAAGCTTCTTTTGGGTGACATAATCATGGTATTAGTTTTCTCTGTTATGCTGACGACACACAGTTATACGTCTCAGCAACACCAGATGAGAAAAAACAGCTTGCTAAAGTTGAGCAATGCGTTAAGGATACAAGAGACTGGATGCTAATTAACTTTCTTCTGCTTAATCCTGATAGATAGAAGACAGAAGTTCTAGTCAAACTAGCATGCAGCTAGAAGCAAGATTTTAGATCACACTATTACTTTAAATGGCCTTTCTGTTCTATCTAGTGCAACAGTAAAAGACCTCAGTGTGATTTATAAATTCTAGTCTTTCATTTGAAGCTCATGTAGACAATATCACCAGGATAGCATTCTTTCACCTCAGAAATATTGCCAAGTTAAGGAATATATTGTCACTAAACGATGCCGAAAAACTAGTTCATGCTTTTATCACCTCTTTTATCAAAGTAAGGCGTTACTTTTGTGACAAATGAGGATGGGTTCCCTGTTGATTCCGGTTCCTTTCAAGGTTTCTTCCTATTGTCATCTCAGGGAGTTTTTCCTTGCCACTGTCGCCCTCGGCTTGCACATCAGGGAATATCTAACAATTTTGATTCATACACATTCACGTCCTATACAAACTTAAATAATTCTTTTGATCGTGGAAAGCTGCTTTGCGACAATGACAATTGTTAAAAGCGTTATACAAATAAAATTTTAATGAATTTAATTATCAGACCACATTACCTTTTTGTATTGCTAAAAATTCCAATCTTTATTTTCCCCAGCAAATTATTCCTTTTGTTCTAATTAGTCTCACTAAAAATGGTTTTCTTATGGACACACAGCTGTTTAGTCCCTGTGAGTTATCACATTGTGTGTGTATGGAAATGTTCCTACAGTACATTCACTACTAAACATAGCTGTACTTACAAACAAATTGGATTTACAAACAAGCTCTCTGAATGGAACACGATTGAATGGACAATTCCAAATTGTATCTAAACCATCTGTGTTTTGATTTTTAGATTATCGCTAGTTAACCGGATCATTAGGCTCAGCCAACATGCTGACAGGTTCACAACTCACCTCACTGCTTCGTTCATGGCTAAAGTGAGCTACAAAGCTAACTAGCTTCTAACAAAATGCTGAATCTCAAATCCTGCTCAAGTCTCTGATTGAGGGGCCTTACTTTTTCTGTGGAACAAGGCACAGTACACCCTACATACTGCAGTGCACTGGTTTTCTATTTTACACAATTGAAGTCCAGGAAAAATATTCTGAAGCAAAATAAGAAACTTTACAGAAAGATTTACAGAATTATCCACCATCTCCATTGCTTATTGTCCTCTTCTATTGCCTACAGTACATAGTAGGAGCAAGGCTTGAGGAATGTGTTGGTGTTATCATTAAAGTTTCTTGAAAACTGTGTGCAAACTATACAGTGTGAAAAATCAAATCAGCTGGTCAAGGTTGAACGGTTCTGTAGGTTACAGTCTTGTTTTCACCTACAACAGACTTTCATTTCTTCTGCACCAAAGGTGCCATGGTTCATTCCGAAGGTAATCAAATAATTATTTGATTGATTTTCAGTGTAGAAATAGTTCAGAAAAAATAAAAAAATTAAAGTCCACATGGGCTGCTTGGACCCCTAAATATATTATACTGGAATTAATGGCTATCACATCCAAATCCAGAAGTAATCCAGTATCAGCCTGAATCCTTAAAATGAACCCAGTCCAGATATTGGCTCTTACTCGGCTGCATGCTTAACTCACCTGTTCCCTGTTAATGCTCATCTACTTCAGTCTATTTAGGCCAGTTGATTCACAACCTGCAAGATTTTACCATTCTTATGTGCCTTTTTAATCCCCTCACCCCTTTTTTTTTAAATCATAATTTAGTTTATTTATTTTCTCCTACTTTTTTATTCATTTAGTTTAGCTAGGGTCCTTGACTGTTTTTTAACAGGTGTTTGTTTGCAGATTTAGAATGTTCATAAGTCACTTTGCACACCTTGCTATTTAATTATTAATTGCTTACCAACTATACATAATGGCACTTAGAAAAATTCTCATAAATTTGCAGTAATAAGAATGAGGCGGATTATCATTAGTTAAGGAATCTTAAAGTATTTTTTTTCTTTATATTTCTTTTTTCATATAAAAATGTAAAATAATTACAATTGAAAGGAGCTAATCTGTAATACAAATCTGACTGACTGATGTCAGAGGTCAGTAGAAACTAATGGTTGTGCTAGATAGGATGTTGAATATAAATGGTATGCAAGTAACCCAGCAGATCATAGGCCAAACCTATAGGGTGTTTTCTGCACATGAGGTTTTCCATTCTAAAACTGGCTTAAATATGGCCAAAGTCTCTTTTCATTATTTAATATAGAATGGAAGTCATTATATTTCTGCATTTCAGAGTTCATGAATTGCATGAATGAGTCTATCAGTGCTATTGATAAAACATTTTAGGCGGGCAAACCCAAAGGTTTTCGATAGGGCATCTACAAGTTAAAGAACCAGTCGGGTCTGGTTTTTCAGAGTAAATGCATTTCCAGATGAAAATAATAATTCTAGAGTATCAAACTCATTTTATTGAATCCACATGCAATGTGTAACAGCCTTAAGTTGAAAATAAAGGATTTTCTTTCTTCATTAAACCTTTTTTTTTAAAGACGTAAAAGTCCGAGAGCTGCAAATTCATTTATTTGATCATTACAATTACAAAACAATCAGGGACATTCATCCTTATTAAACTCCCTTTTTAAGTCTGAATCCATGAAGACGTTTTCATTAACACACCAATAAGAATTTTAATCACAGCAATAACAATAAAGTATGGTAATCTGCACAGTAATAGTATAAAAAATGTGTGCAACAAAGAAAAAAAAAAGAAACGAAATTGAATTCCTTATGTCGTACACAAAGAAACCGCTTGAGTTCTCGTGTACCCTGAAGAGAAAAATTGCCCCAGAGTGCAACAGATTTTAAAAGCCAAGATAGAGCGAACAAGACTAAGGATTCTCCCAATCCTTTTGAGATTTTCTCTCCCTGCTCCTGTCACTTGTTTCCACTACAAAACAGAGTGGCTAATCCAATCAGATGGCTCGATATGTCCTACCATATTGCACCTGTACCCCAGTGGATAAAGAGTGATCTTGTGGATTAAAGAGGGCCAAAGAGAGCACGGAATGGGTGCAGCCAATTCAACAAGACGGTCTGTCTCATCCTGCAGACCTGAGCCCACTTTCCCCATGTCATTTAATGCACTTCCACACTCACACCTGAACACTAAACAAGATGTCTGAGAATGAAACTGGAAAAGATGTGCAGGTCGACCTGCTGTGGGTGCAATCTGTACTGAATGACAAAATGGACCTCCACACTGGCAAACTAGGCTAAATGGATAAATGTGCATCTTACAAGTGCTGGAATTCTAGCCTAAAGCTTAAGGTGGACTATTTGGCATTATATCATTATTGTTGCATCTTTGTATGGTTAATATGTGAACCAAAATTACATACCGAATTTAACATTGTTTGTAGTCCTGAATGGTACATGATAATTAGGATAAATCAATAACTCTTCATTTTTTTTTTCATTTTGTTTGAATAAAATCTTATCGTATAATCTTAATTATATTGTATTACTTGTATACATATAAGAAAAACTAATTATTTAATAACTAAAGAAAATGTGGTAAATGTTATGTTTAAAAAGAATGGAGATATCTCATTTACAATTTAATATACACATACTGTATTCACTCAGTATGTTGATATAACGGATGTTGATCCTACAATTTCATGCAAAATGAGAATAAATACAACGGTCAGCATTGGCCTCCATGTTCCCTAGTTGGATTACAGATGTTCCTAGATGGATTGACGAATGGATATTCACTCACTGTACCTTGGCAATGTTTATAACCCTAAATCGTCTAGGGTATGATGTTACAACTTTGGATTTGGGAATCAGCCTCCATTTTTCTCCATAAACGTTCATCAAATTTCAGCACTGTGTCATTTGAGTCCATTCAACAATTTACACATTAGCCACTACAGCATAGTCATTACTATTTGTCATTATTGTGTTGGAAAGTGAAACTTCTACATTTCCTCCTAACCCTAACCCTCTACCTAAGGACCTCGCTAGTTTTAAACTTCCCTTCATAATTTCTCTAATCTTATCCTAGATCATGTCACAACTCCCAAACCATAATGCTGAAAAATATTCCCACAGCATGGCAGTGCCATCACCATGCTCCATTGTAGGGTTAAAATCAGTAAGTTGGTGGGCAGTGACTGGTTTGTCCTGTTGATGCAACATCTGGCTTTCAGGCCAAGGAGTTCAATCTTAAGTTTCTGGTTCTCAGAAACTTACTCCAGTGTTATTTGAATGAATAAACCACTCCTGATGATGTGAAGCTCAAATATACTGTAAAATGCAGATGGAAGAAACATTTACAGTAAGAACGACTTTTTGATTAAGCTTTAATGTGTGACCGTCATATTGAAAAAGGTGGCATGCTTAATTACTGTATGTATCAACATCATTACTTCTTTCAGCCAATAAGGACAAACATTTCCTGAAGCATAATGCAATAATGTCATCAAAAATGACATACATGAACCAGTGTACCTTACTTCATAATAAGGTACCACAGAACACACAGACACACACACATGCACCAAACCAAAACCTTATCCACACCATCGCTCATGTGTAACTCCACCCGGTTTGCCAGACATAGTGTAGCAAACCAACAGTGTAGAGACCCGAGTGTAAATGTGCTTCTGGAAAAAAAACTAAAAGTACTGAGCACAGATGGTGAGTGTGGCTGCCAGCTCCATCACACTCACACCCACTGTTATGGCTGGGACAGGAGTGTAAGGCCTTCATGGATTTCTGCTGGGTTAGTGCATGGTAAGACTCAAAGGCCACTAAATATGTGTCTGTATTAAAAGTTTAGCCAATTTAAAGCACTTTTTTTTTAGAATTCTAAAAAACATCAGCTTCTACTTTATCCACTCCCACTATATAATATTAATTTAAAAAAAGTTTTGTTACACAACAAGACCACCAACCTCATGCTTAACCCAAAAAACTGTTTTACCTTTTTGCACACCTTTACCAATAAAAAAGTCTTTTTTTTTAAAGGGAATTTTGACATATTTTTCCATAGAGGATTTGCATCCAAATAAAAGCAGGTGGACGGAAACCGCACTGCTGTGTCGATAAACCCGTTCAATTTGGAACATTGCTCGGCTGGGCCCTGGCAACTCCACCCTAGGCCAGAGACTTTATTGGCTATTTTGAAAAGTGCAGCAATACAAACAGTTGTGACTATCAAGACTCATTCAGGGCAAGCATGTTTACCCATGTAGCAACTCTGGGTGGGTGAAATTGTAATTTCTGGAAAGACATCATATAACCATGAGAACCATGAACTCTCGGAACATGTACAGTACCTAAAAATTGTTTCTATTCCTAAAACTGCTTTTTTTTATGTGTTGTGCATAAGAGTCTTTCTTCCTCCAAAGTTCTTTTTGACTACATGAGGCAAACAGCTGTATAAAGCCTTCCTTGTGGTCTTTTTTTAAATCTGCTCTTCAAGGACATGGACAGTCTGTGTTCTGGGATTTGCTACATTGCTCAGACTTTGGTCCTTGCACCATGCTAGAAACTTTGAACATGAAGAGCCCTTCAAAGCATTTGATCTTCTATGCCTTCATATGGTTCCTGCATTCCGAAGTCTTCTTTGCACATTCCAAGGTTGGAAATTTGTAATCACATAAGATGTAAGGACACCTTTAAGTTATTTGCATACCTACCTGTACATGATATGATCATGTATATGATTTTTGCAAAATGCAGCATAGAAAAGAAAAGCACAAACATAAAAGCCACATCATACATTTAACAATATATATATATATATATATATATATATATATATATATATATATATATATACTGTATATAATAGACTGTATATTTTGCACAGTGCCTTAGCAATTTCCAATCTCTGATCCATGTACATCTAGTTTGCAAATCTTAATTCTATTCAACTAGAAAAAAAAAAAAAAGCTTTTTGGAATCTTCAAACCAGAAGGTTCTCAATAAATCTCAATAAATGATCCACTTGTTTTTCTACTTGCTTATCAGTTCATTTCTATCTCTAGTCAACTAATCCAACGTACACTCTAAACCCAAATAAGTTCAATGAACCTAACAATTTTGAGGTAATCCATTGCCCTAAAAAAGTTAGGTTAAGCACTGTCAAACAAACAAACAATTTTAAGTCGAGTTTACTTAAGATACTCTTTTTGCATTACCTCATGACTTTTAGTACAATAAACTAATTCTGTTTGTTTTGAAAACTTGAACTTATGTTCAAATGGCATATACAGTAAATGTTTGTTTATATAACTCAAATTCATGTTATTTTAACGTATTTTTTTAAGTGAACCAAACTTAAACTTATGTTAAAATGGCATATGAATGTTCATTTATATAACTCAAATTCATGTTATTTTAATGTATTTTTTTTAAGTGGACCAAACCAAAAATATTATTTTTTATTATACTTTACATTTCTGTAATAGGTAAATGTGCTATAAGCTACTACTGCTTAAACTATGACTAAAAGAAAAACAAGGTACTGGTTTACTTTAGTATTTATTCAATTTTAGAACAGTATAATGTGTTCAGATATATGAGCAAACAAGATCGTTACAGACCTTAGAACTTAAACTGCACATTGACAAGAAAATAAACATTAAGAATTGAGAATACCATTTATTCACAGGAAATAAACCATTCAGACACAAATAATAATATTAATAATAAAATACAAATAAATAAATTTCCCAATCACTATAATGTGACCATGAAATGTGCACTTTCTGCAGGTTATCAAAGTACAGAAAAACTGAATGAAAATACTATGGCAGCCTTGTGTCCATTTTTCACCTAACCAAAATAAATAAAACATTTAAAACAAATTATACTAAACTGCAGTGTGGACAGGCTATCAAGACACAGACAAACAAACCATGCATCTACTGTAACATGTGTCACAGTAGCATGCAAAAATGCCCCTTTTGCTTGACATTTCTTATGTCCTACATTGACAGCTGGTTTGTCAGAGTAAGAATCTTGCCTTTCAACTCTTTCTTCCCTAAGCTCAACATGATCTGTTGAATGAAATAGAAGGTGTTGACCATACATTTAGGGTAGTTTAAGTGTAGTGCATATGTCAATGCAAATAGAAGGCACATCGCCTGGGGCAGGTTAGTCAGATTATCCAAAACAACGATTGAGATACGAGATAATTCCCACAGAGGATGGGTTGAGTGGATGCTGTGCTACATCTTCTTGCTCGAAGCAGAGGATTCCAACTGGCACATGACTGTACGAGTCCTCATCATCAGTAGCCTAGACATAATACAACATGAATGTATAACTTATTAAAAACATATCCATGTCAAATATAATTATATTTTGGTAATGTAAACCTTTGTTACTCTCACAAAACAATTAATTATCCACATGTAGAAACATATACAAATACATGTTTTAGCAACCCACAAATCATCATCTTCTTGAAGTAAAATGAAAACTGACTACTGAAAATTGACTCGCTGTTTAGATTTCAAAATTGTGATATTCATTTACTAAACACTGTATTTTAAAGAGTTTTAAATACTTAAATATGAACTATAATTTTGTTTTTATCCTTGCCTGCTTCATTTCCCTTTTTAATGCACAGAATTAACAACAAAGAACACATGTAATCAAACAATATAGTGTAATATTACTTACAAAGCAGGCTTTGAAGAAATCAGCTAGGCTATCGTCCAAAAGTACTGGAAGACCTCTGTATTGCAGTGTCAGCAGAGGCAACATTGAAACATTAGTGACAAAAATCGTCTCGGGTTACTTGACTGTAACCCTGTTCCCTGATAAAGCGGGAACGAGATGCTGCATGAAAACGCTATGGGAACATCTCTTTGTTGCCCGGTTGTGAAGCCTGTGCCAGTGAACCGGAAACATCCTCAGGTCAATTTTGTCTGAAGGACGTCCAGGCACGCCAGCAGTGCGGCATCGGAACGCAGCATCTCGTTCCCGCTTTATCAGGGAACAGGGTTACAGTCAAGTAACCCGAGACGTTCCCTTTCAAAAGCTACACTCAATGCTGCGTGAAAACGCTATGGGAACGAGAATACCAACGCCGCCGCACTGCAAGTGTCTGGACGCCCAGGTTGTGTAGCGTGTGCGCACAAGCCGAGGAGGTCTCAGACCTAGCTCTGGGATGCTGACTGAAGAATCCGTGAACCCAGAGTAGCATCGACATCCAGACTATAAAATCTAACAAACGTGTGTGGAGAGGACCAGCCCGCCGCATCACGCACTTGCTGCAGCGGGACGCCTCTTGCCAAGGCAATCGATGAGGCAGTCCCCCTGGTTGAGTGAGCCCTGATTCCTAGAGGCGAAGTGTGACCACGCGCCTCATAGGCTAGGGCAATGGCATCTCTCACCCAGTGTGACAGAGTCTGTCTAGTGGCAGCCGCCCCCCGGTTGCGACCCCCATGGTAAATAAAGAGCTGCTCTGACTTACGCCACTGGCAAGTGCGGTGGACGTAGATCCAAAGAGCACGTACTGGACACAGTAAGTGAAGTCTTTCCTGCTCCGGAGCTGTGAAAGGCGGAGGACAGAAGGCTTCGAGAACAACTGGGTGCATGGTCGAGAATGGAACCTTGGGAAGATGGTTCGGGTGAGGATGCAGAATAGCTTTGACTAGCCCAGGGGCAAAGTCTAGGCAGGATGGGGAGACTGACAGAGCCTGCAGATCCCCAATCCTCTTCAAAGAAGTAATAGCCATCAGAAAAACCATCTTAAGAGACAGAAGCTTGACAGGCGCTGACTCTAGTGGTTCGAACGGGGTGTCGGCCAGGCCTTCGAGTACGATAATTAAGTCCCATGAAGGGACCGTAGCTCTAGTGGGCGGCTTCAACCGTTTAGCTCCACGAATAAAACGGGCAACTAAATGGTGCTTGCACACAGAAGCCCCGTTGTTCAGAGCTTGACAGGCCGAAATAGCGGCTACGTACGTTCTGAGCGTACTAGGGCATAAGCCCGAGGACAACTTTTCTTGCAGAAACTCCAGCACTGAAACAATCTGGCAGTGAACTGGGTCTATGTGTCTTGCCATGCAGCAATTTTCAAACACACTCCATTTGAGGGCATAAGTTCTTCTAGTGGAGGGAGCCCTGGCACTTAAATGGTTTCAATTACGCTGGCTGAAAGCCCAGCCTGTCTCAGTTGGTCCCGTTCAGGGGCCAAACGTGAAGGTTCCAGAGCTCGGGCCGGGGATGAAGTATTGTCCCCTGCGCCTGAGACAGAAGATCCCTCCTCACTGGAATCACCCAGGGTGAGCCGTCGAGGAGAGATATTAGATCCGAGAACCACACTCTGGTTGGCCAATGGGGCGCTATCAATAAGAGGCGCAACCCTTGTTGACGGACCCTCGCCAGGACTCCCGGGAGCAGAAACTATAGGTGGAAACGCATAAAGGCGTAACCTGGGCCACGTGTGGGCCATTGCGTCCAGACCCAGGGGAGCTGAAGGAGTCAGAGAGTAGTAAAGGGGGCATTGTGCTGCCTTTTATGAGACAAAGAGGTCCACCTTTGCTACGTAAAATCTTTCCCAGATTGACTGACTACTTCGGGGTGGATTTTCCATTCCCCATGTTTCACAGCTTG
This sequence comes from Clarias fuscus, assembly GCA_030347435.1. Classification (NCBI taxonomy): domain Eukaryota; kingdom Metazoa; phylum Chordata; class Actinopteri; order Siluriformes; family Clariidae; genus Clarias; species Clarias fuscus. The sequence goes on along the minus strand of CM059217.1, from coordinate 9,556,277 downwards.
TCTGGATAGCAAGTCTGCTCCTACATTCATATGCCCTGGAATGTAAATCGCCCTGAGGGACAGGAACTTGTCCTGTGCCCAAAGCAGAACCTGGTGCGCTAGCTTGTTCAAGCGGCGCGAGCACAGTCCACCCTGGCGATTTATGTACGAGACTACCGCAGTGCTGTCCACCCGCACTAGGACATGGTAGCCTCTCAACTGCTGGAGGAAGTGTTTCAGGGCCAGAAACAGAGCCATCATGTCGAGGCAATTGATGTGCCACGCAAGAAGATGACCTCTCCAGCTCCCTTGTGCTGGACGGCCATCCAAGACCGCACCCCAGCCCGTGAGGGAAGCGTCTGTCGTTAGCATCTTGCGACGACAAGACGGACCTAGAGTGGGACCCAAAGTCAGAAACCGGGGTCTGAACCACATAGAACGGGTATGAAGCCCCCGGCGCGTAACTCTTATTAGCCTCTGGGGTTGGCCCTTGAATGAAACCCCCTGGCTCTTAGCCACAGCTGAAACGCTCTCATGTGCAGAAGGCCCAAAGGTATCACCGTGGACGCAGCTGCCATGAGGCCTAAGATTTCTGAAAGTGATGAACGGTGACCTTCTGGCCTAGCTTGATTTCCTTCAGGGTGTTGAGAATGGATTCGACACGAGCAGCAGACAACTGTGCCCGCATTGTGACCGAATCCGATGTGACACCCAAATATGTTGACCTCTGAACAGGAAGGAGAACGCTTTTTGTGGCGTTGAGTCTCAATCCTAAGAATGAAGATGGGCTAGGACGACATCCCAATGTCGAAGCGCTAGCTCCTGAGACTGGGCCAGAATCAGCCAGTCGTTTATGTAATTCCAAAATACGGATGCCCTGGAGTCCTAAAGGAGCCAGAGTTGCATCCATGCATTTTGTATATGTGCGGGGTGACAGAGCTAGGCCAAATGGAAGGACCCAATACTGGTAAGCTTCGCCCCCAAAGCGAACCTCAGGAACTTCCTGTGCTGTGGCAATATTTCTATATGGAAATATGCGTCCTTGAGATCAATTGTCACAAACCAACCCTCTAGTTGGATTTGAGAAACAATCATTTTGACAGTCAACATTTTGAATCTGGATTTCTGAGATAGCGGTTCAAGCCACGAAGATCCAAGATCGGACGCAACCCTCCCCCTCTCTTGGGCACCCAAAAGTACCGACTGTAGTAGCCCGATCCTCTGTCTGGGAGGGGAACATGTTCTATGGCCCCTTTGCCCAACAGAGTCTGTAACTGCTGGGCCAGCAGATGTGCTCGATCCGGTTTCACGGAAGTGGAGACCACGCCGTTGAAACGCGGAGCACGATGTGCAAACTGAATCCTGTAGCCTGTGCCTACAGTCCTTTATACCCAAGGAGATACACCTGGCAGTAGTCTCCACGCTGCCAGCTTTTCCGAAAGGGGCACGAGCTTTGACACTTCGGCTAGATGGGGGGGGGGGGGGGGATGAAGTGTGGCAGGAGATACCTGAACACCCAACTTTTTTTCTTTGGAGACCGGCGCTCCCCGAACACCAGTGGTGGCGGGGATTGAACACCGGCCTCCCGGGAGTGCCAGGGAGGAGGCCCTGTTTTGTGATGAAAATCCAGGCGCCCCTCCCCGGGGGGAGACACCCCCACAGCCCCAGGCGCACGAACTCAGGGCTTCTTCTTTGAAGAGAGGAAGCTCCTCAGATCCGGTCTTTTCGAGGCAGATTTTTGAGAAGAGCGGCGAGCCCCACCCCAGCCTTTACGGGGGGGTGCGCGGCTGGTCACGCTCTCCTTCTGCACCTCACGCCTGATAGGGGCCAGACCTGGCCGGGGCCGGGTGGCCGACGGTCCCGGTTCTTGAGCACGGCGGGGAAGGAACCTCCCAAAGGCCTGTTCATATAGCTTTGCCTCCCGAAACCTAGTGGCGGCGGAATTAACAACGTCGCCAAAAAGGCCGGAAGGCGAGATGGGGGCATCGAGGAGGGCAACACGATCCTTATCCTTGATGCCCGTGAGGTTCAGCCACAGATGCCTCTTCGTGGACACCATGGCAGCCATGGAACGGCCCACAGCACGGGCCGTCCGCTTGGTTGCACGAAGAGACAGGTCTATGGCTCGGCGCAGCTCTGCAAACGCCCTGTCATCAATAGCCCCGCCGCTGCTCAGGTCCTTCAGCAGGTCAGCCTGGTAACCTGCCAAACCGCCATGGTGTGCAGTGAAGCACCAGCCTGTCCTGCTGCCTGAAAAGCTTTACCCACCAAAGCATATGTCAATCTGCACGGCTTGGAGGGGAGAATAGGCTTTTTCAGGGAGGATGATGACCCAGGAGAGAGAGAGCCCGCAAGCGTCTCTTCTATCTGGGCATCATCATATAACCGCGTGCTTTCGCACCAATGATATTCGAATAAGTCGAAGTCGATGGTACAAAAACACGCGATGAATACGGCTTGCTCCATGAAAGAGTTAATTCATCATGGATGTCACCAAAGAAGGGGAGAGAGAGACGTTGAGGCTCCTCCCCCCGGCCACCCGACAGACACCTGTCGTTCAATCTCGAACGCTTGGGGGAATCTCGCTGCTGCGGCCGGTCGATATGCAATCGCTCGACCGCACGCGTTATAACCTCTAATAATTCCTCAAAAGCTCTGTCAGCACTGGAGGAGCGTTGTGAGGAGGCTACTTCCATGGAAGCGAGAGAGGAAGATTCTTCCGCTCCTTCACAAGAAGCGCCGGAGCGCGCTTGCAAAGCGGAAGCTAAAACTTCCTGATCCGGAGAGAGCGTGAGAGAAAGGGGAAATTCCGTCTCGTGCGTGTCTGCCAGATCAGCACGCGAGTCCCAGGAATGCGCCGCGGCTCGCGGTTTCTCTTTAAAGAAAGCGAGCCGCAAGCGAAGCACCTTAATAGGGAGAAGGTCACAGTACTCACAGTCTCCCTGAAGCCCGAGGCGAGCGTGTTCTTCCCCAAGCACTCGAGACAAAACTCGTGAAGATCGCCCTCCGAAAGAGATCTATCACACGGAGGCACGCATCTCTTAAGCAACTCCGCCATATCGGTGAGTTAATGCTGTTATTTTTATTTTGCTTTCATTACGGCTTGTACATGCACACGCAAACACAAAGCGGTCCTGAAGACAAAAAGATCTGAGGATGTTTCCGGTTCACTCCTATTTATAACCTGCAGGTGCACCTTATTCGGTGACGTCATGCCTGGCACAGGTTATAAGCCGAAGGTATTCGGCGGGTCTGACATGCACAGGCTTCACAACCGGGCAACAAAGAGATGTTCCCATAGTGTTTTCACGCAGCATTGAGTGTAGCTTTTGAAAGGGAACCTCATTGCATAGAGTCTTCACACAAGATAACTGTACAAGTAAATAGTACCACTTAAATTTGCAAACCTTTGTTTGTCTCAAAAGACTATCCAGGATTTGTCCCTTGACGCTTTTTTTTGATCTGAAGATTTCAATAAGCCGAGGACCATGGCGATCAAGAGACTCGTAGAACTCCTGTTTCAGGCTTTTCCCAACAATTCTACTGAATTTTTGGTAGACCTGAAACAAACATCAAATCAGATTTTAAGGTCACAACACCAAGAAGAACAATCATTTACTACACCCACATGGGTGTGCCATCTTATTTGGTTATGTATAGTAATACATGTCCATTTTACATATTTGCATTTAGGACATTTTCACTCTAAGTCAAACAACCCTTACCTGATTTTCTTCAAAAAGACCTGGCTCACCTGGGTCACAGGAGGCTTGTCTTTCACGACCTCTCTTCTTCTCAAAGACAGAGTTAAGGCCATTTTCTGATTGATGAAGACTCCATCTGGATGTTTTTTTTTTTTTCCATTTCATTTGCCAACAGCTGTCTAATCGTTTCCAGGGTGGTAGCATCATGTCCATCGGGGAAATCAGGTAGGTAATTCACTTCCCCTTTCCTTGGTTTCTTAATGTTTTTGTTTGGAGGATCACCACTAGTTGAGTATCTTCCTCTTTTCTCTGTATTTACCATTACATCTTCATGACCCAAGGCCCTCATTTTGGATCTGTAATTGCCCATTTTATCTTTTAGGCTGTTTTTCCAGCCACAGAATCCAGTTGGTGGTGCTGGTTTGAGAAGACAGGGGTGTGCAACAGTCAGTTCCTTGGCAACAGTTGCGAAGTCAGACATTGTTGGATATGCTTTGAAAGAGTAGATGGTTTCTGCTAGCTTGTGAAGAATGTCATGTTTTATCTCCTTCGACATCTTCAGGTATGTGCCATCCTTCAGATAGTTTAAGTTCCCTTGACGGAGTCGATATTCGACGTCAACTGAAAATTTAGAAATTGTAAATTCATCAGGCCATGGTTTTCTCGTTTCCGGTGACGAAACTGAGAGCAGCTCTGTATCTGCTGTACTTGCACTATCATTCACAGTTTCAGAGGTTGGTGAGGAGACCAATTCAAGTACTGGAATGATTTTCAGTGTTGGTTTTTCTGGAAGTTCACCCAAATTGGTGAGGTTGCAAAGTTCGTTATCAAATTCCGGGTCTCTAAACTGTAAAGTGAAATTATACGCAATTTCAAGTGTGTTCTTCAGACAGGTAATTAACTCTTCTTCTGAGCCGGGTTTTGGAGTCAGTGTGATCTTTCGGATGTCAGCTTCCGTCAAGATAACTCTCATAGTCATAGTTGTATGAGAAACCAACTGTAGAAAAGAAAAAAATAATTATTTGCAAAGAATAAAATGCCTCAGTGTCACCATGACTTTACCCTGTACATTATAAGCTGACAAAGGAAAGGGGTCAATCAGATCTGTAAGTTGAAGGACATAAAACACTGGATCACCTGCACTGCAAAGCTCGTATGACCGAAGGTTTTCAATGTACCATGCTTTCAGGACTTTGCATACAAACATTATTTCATTATTCCCAGCAATAATATGCACGATTTGTTTAAATTCAGGGTGGCCTGAACATGAGCCAGCTGAAAGGATCATGTCTCCTTTGTAATCAATTCCATCTATACAAAGGGAGGTTGCAACAAGAACTGCTGATGTATTAGGAAGTTTCTGATTAAGTGCTCTCTGAATTTTCCCTGATAAAGAAGCAACCAACACAGATGTAACCTTTGCCATCTCAACATGTGGCCTATAAAAGGAACTGCAGTCTAAATGGTAACCGACAGCTTTCTGGTGTCTCATGGCAAGAGTCATAGGAACATTCTTAAAGTTCTGAGCAGACTGTACAACGTTTTTGAAGAACTTATGTTTCCCTTCAAAGCACATTGTCCACACTTCACAAAGTGGACCATATACTTTAATAAGCTGAGGGAAATGCTCTAAATAATGGTGTTTGGGTTGCAGCCTAAATTGTGGGAATGTAGACTGAAGAAGCTCTCTATGTTCTGCCACTTTGTATTCAAGAATGTATGCTGACTCAGTGGGATGTCTTGGTGCCACAACCAATTCAACTATGTCCTTTAGGAGCATGATTATCTCCCATGTGTCATCCCCCTCAGAAATGTAATAGCCAATAAGAAGGGGAAGCAGTCTTATTAGGCACCAGTTCTCATGGCCATTTCCTCCTATTGTGCCCTTGGTAGAGAAACCCTTCCCAATTGGATGTGGGCGATCAGTTTTGTCTGTAAATGAATATGGAAATGATCTGATCGCTTCATTGAGTACCTCTAGAGTGATGTATTTCTTTGCTGTCAGGTCTGCAATACAAATCGACAACTCAATAGGGACTATACCTTCCAAAACATCATGTAGGAGATCACGGGGGTAACCACCTACTGTATAACATGGAAATAGTCCAAATTTTCTGTAAGTGGACATGCTCTTTTGACACCAGTAGTTTTTCCCAAAACTGGATCATGCAAAGCCCCATGCACATGCCTGGTGTGTGTATCTTTGTCTCTGAGGTTAAATGTACCACCACATACCTCTTGAGTCTGTATGTCAGTCCTGGATGCCATGTAAAATCTGCAGAATTTGTCCACAGAGAAGCTTTCATAAAATCCTGCAAGAGAGTGAGCACCCAAGTTATCAGCAGACACAAACAAAATAGTTCCTTTAACACTTGTACCAAGGTGTTCTATGTAGACACCAAGCTTTTCAAGAGTCACTAAATCACTTATAAGTGGGTACAGTACTTTGCTGTAGCCACATTCTTTAACTGTGGTTGTGCTGCACAAAAGTGCAAGCTGAATCGAGTTAAGTGTGGACCTGTACTTTGCTGGTATGTTGGCAATAGTCCAGTACACAGCGCACATCTTATGTTTCCCTCTTGATGTTCCCAGAGGGTTAGCGATTTCAAACTCATCAATGTACAGGCCGAGAGCAACTGTAAACTCATCAGTACATAGAAGGTGATTTTTTCTAAAACAACTGCCATCTCTACAAGTGTTGTACTCATCTTGGACGATAGTTGTATGTGACATAGCCTTCTCTAAAATGTCTCGCTTGCTTAACAATTTCTGAAGCATCTGCAATAAAGGAACATATGCAACAGTTTTTATGCCACTACATATTCAATTGGCATTGCCAGTGGAAACTCGCGCAAAGCATATGACGCTCTTCTTTTGATTGTTGCAAGACATCCGTCTTTGCCACAGCATGCAATGATAATATTGTTTTCTGTCACAATCTCAACCACTTCTTTTACAACTGATTCACCAATGTCTGTATAGTACTTCTGTAGAACAGCTTTCACTTTATTGTACAAAAGAGGCTGGGACAACTCCACTAACTGACAAAGTTGCTGACTAACTTCCTGGACAGACGTTTCTGGTATGTGTAAAACTGTTTGCATCTTTAAAAACAGAGCTGCTAAGTTATGCTCCAGCGGGTTTCCTAAGTTCTGAGAATTTGTCTCGGATGTTTCTTCAGAAAGTTTATCCAAGTCTTCATCATCAGGAAGCATCTCTTCTTGAGGAACACAACTGCCAATGCTTTCATTTTCCGGTCCAGTGCGAACTATTAACTCTGGTTTAAACTTCCTCCAATTGTGTTCTCTGTGCACCTTACTTTTATGTGCATTAAAAGTTGAATACACACTGCTCTCAAAAGTGCAGCCCATGAATGGACACTGAACTTTGTGGTTATCTCGAAGGTGTCTGCTACGGAGGTGTGTAAAATACTCTGTCTCTTGGCATGGTTCGATGAATTCACATAACCGACAACGAAACTTAACTTCTATCTCCCGCACGTATTGCTTAGGCTGAACTGCTGAATGAAACCGGGACAAGTGAGTTTTAAGAGTACCGAATAATTTGAACGTGCACAAGCATTCCTGTGGACAGGGGAATGGCTCACGTCTTGCATAGCTACCATGCTTCAATCTGTAACGTTTTAATATCGGACCTCTTTGTTCACTACTAAACGCACAATACTTGCATTTCCAAATCATACTTTCTTCCCTCACTACACTCCTTATGAGCTCAATCAGTTCACTAAAGTTAAATATTAAGTTATACACCAATGTTACTGACTTTATGCATGCATGGACTCCGTCCAGATACAAAATTAAGTACCGGAGTAAAAATGGTGAGGCTAATATCAGAACGTGTGACACAGCGTTAGCTAATTTGTCAAATTAACTGTTAGGTCTTAAATGAAGAAGTAGTGTGTCCGAGCTGTTTTAAGCTAAGAGAAGAAGAGTTTAACTTGTTGTGTCCGCTGCACCTTGATACACTTACCGGTCCGGGCCCGATCGACCAGGAGAGACAAACACACACACACACGCAGGCATGTCTGAAGATCTCTATTCTTCTCTATTCTTCTCTGTTTATTCTTAGCAAGGAGAGCACATTTAAAGGGTGCTACGTCCTGAACATCAAAAGAACCAGTCATTCACATGTCAGTGATGGAGAGAGCCGGAGACAGACAGGAGAGAGGAACTACATTTACATTCTCCTGGTTAAACAAAAGGGTTCTAGCCGACAAGAGCCATTTGGATGTATATTCGTCTGGGTACAGGATATAGAAGGTGTTACCACAGTGAGGGGTCTGTTCTCAGGGCACAGGAATCGGAACTGACTAGATTACAATGTCTTACAATATTAGAAAACCTTACATCAACGCTATGTGTTTTTAATTTAAAAGTTTTTTTTTTTTTTTTTTTTTCAAAACTCACGTAGCTTGATGTTCCTTTACACTCAGCTGGCTTGTTAACCTAAGTTTTGTTAACCTACCAACGTGAAGACAAGGACTTAAGATGGAAAATGTTTACCTTTACTGGGCACCTCTGCGTCCTTTCTTCTTTAGAAAGCTGTTCCAGAAGTTTCCCGGTGGGCGTGGTTGAGAGTTTAAATTGGCCAATAAAATCTTCTCTGCCAGACGGGTGTCTCCGGTTGCCAATGACAACAGGCTTAAATCAATTGACACTAATTGATTAAACCCAAAACTCTTTGTTGAATGTACAAAGTCTTCAAAAACATTGTATGTACTTAAAAATGTAAGAAATATGTGGCATACACCGGAATTTATGTACAACAAACTCAATTTACTTGAATTGAAACTAAATTTGGGGTTACAGTGTAGCTCCGATTTGGCGGGAATAAAAGACTATAGCGGCGTTGGCCCTTTTTGCGCTTAAGATTGAAGACCCTTGCCCTAAAATATGAACCAGTCTGCACTGTTCCATTAAGAGTGCTAATCTTTAAATGAACTTTAATTAAAGCAGTAATGGTGTGCAGCTTAAAGGAAGGAACATAGGCAAATTGTTTAATCTGTTTTAATTACCTGACTTGCAGACGATTAATTAATTAAACATTATACAATTCAGTTCACTTATTTATTCAACACAACGACTAAATCAAATTTTGAGAGAGGGAAGACGTTGCACAACTTGAAGGGGAGGGGAAGAAAGGAAATCTAATTTCATTTTTCACACCTGAATGCACAATATATCTGAATATACAAACAAACGCATGTGTTGACTCCTTCACTGCAGAAGTTTCATCTCTGCATTTATCACACGGTTGACTCTGGCCATTCCATTTACAATACATGCTATTTAAAACGCATTTAGAGATCACATCTGTTCAGCTGTCTGATGGAGCAAGCTGATGATTGATTTTAATTCAAAGCTGAAGTGGGATGTCATGGAACCACAGTAGGCATGTGTTCCAGTTCACAGATAAAGCTCCAGGCAACTCTGTGGGATTTGTCTTCTTTGATTTGGCCCTTGTGGGATGACATTTGGACTGCCGCACTGGTCTTGGTAAATACAAGAATTCACACATTGACCCTTTCAAATATGAATGCTCTAAAGTTAAAAGGGTACAATAACACAAGTTAGATGGCATCCTCTGAATATATACAGTACAGTAGTACAGTAACTAACAATAAAAATTCAGACACCTTATGCTTGCAGTATAGACAGTTTGACGACATTTGACTACCACGATGTTAGTTATAACAGTGGAGGCAGAAGCAATTTAAATTTATGTTTAAAGTGTATTTTGGTGCCAAAAAAACAAAACAATTACCTGGCAATTATCTGTTTATCTACCAGATTACCTGATGCTTTATTACACAGATAAGAGTAACCTAGGAGTTAGCTACTGTTGTGCTGATTACTTTCATATGCAGTATGTTCTGGTGGACTTTGCAACTTATTCAAAAGAAAAACAAGCATGTGAAAATGGATGATAATTTGCAGAAGTTTTGATTTGTTGTCACAACGTGATTACTTCAGACAGTGTACAAACACGTGATTCCTCCTGGATTTGGCGTTTGCTAGCATTGGGTCAGTCAGTGCTCCTGTTGCAAATGAGATATTCTTATGGAATATCCTGTACTTTAGACTTCAGCCTGTGAAATAATTGTCAGGTAATCTTGGCCAATTCTGACATTTTAAGCTAAGTAACTGTTCCCAAAGCTGAATCACAAAAAGAATAAAATGGAAAGCTAGCACACTATGTAGAATGCATGATTAAGAGTTCTACAGAGCGAGTGCTGGAGATCTTTAATCCCATGGCCATAAAATTATAAAACTGTTCTCTGTAACATGTACACTATAGGGATCGTCACTGTCAGTAATAATGATGCATTATTATATACTTGGATAATTTGTGCAATATTTACCAATGCTCTTGAGCCATACCACTTTTCAAAAATCATTTGTGCAATACCTTTTCCTTTTTTCCTCCCATGTGCAATATCTGTATATAACACAACATAACTAAACATAACTATGTTTAGTGTACAATAAGGTATTTACTGTTTTAGGACCTGTTTTTTTCCCCTCCTTGTCTAATTCATAACTTTTTTTTACTTTCATCCCTGAAAACAATTGTAATCAGCTGTAACCAAGAGTAAGCAATTTCCCTCTGAGATTAATAAAGTTCTTTGAATCTTGAATCTTAAATCTGATCCCTTGTTCCTCACACCAAGTAGTGTCCTTGTCCAGGAGTTATAAAGGCATTCAGGATTCAACCTTGTGTTAAAAGCTGGTTAACTTTGTAGCTTGCATTAGTCATAAACCACAACATGGATGGAGGCAATTTGGAATGACTTTTTGAAATTACTAAAGAGAGAAAGTACTGGTTTTGTTTTAAATGACAACATATTACATTATCAGATTTGTGTTTTTTCTTGCTGAAAGTGCTTCCTTGGCTAATTGTATTTGTGGTTTTTAGCACTGGAAATGGGCAGAACCATGGGGGGGACAGAAGTTGTGACATCAGGTTGCAAACCTCTATTACTTGGTGGTCCAATTGATTTCGCATATGCCATTGAAGATCTACTATATGCATAGTCTAATATTAAAAAGATTAAGGCAAATACGTGTATACATGGCTTCTTACAGTGCCATCTGCCCGGTGGCCTCCATGCTTGTGGTTCCTTGGACACCTCTTGTCTCCATCACCAACTTGAACAGGATAACACAACGGCATGAAATTAATTAATAAATTAATAGTGTATGGTAATACTAAAAGCTGATTTTTCAAGCTACATTGGTTGATGTTTATTAATATTGTTGTACACCAAACATGTTTTTTGATACGTCATTAAGCCATTTCTCCTTAGTGCATACAGTATGCTCACCTTGAGGGTGCTAGTTAGAACACTATACCTAGTCTTCTTAAATATTTACTTTACTACTTTTGGAGTTGCTTTTGCAAATTGCTATACTACACATCAGCAAAGCAAAATGATATAAGGTATAAATAATGATACAAGGATACCTACTAAGATCCACATACACTGTACACACACAAACACAGTTTATATTCACAGCACCACACAGTATATTGTATACTTATTTATGTGATCTATTTCTAAATGATCTCTTAGTAGCACAGGACAATTTGTTTTGGCGGTTGTACAGTTGCCATTATAGTAAATGAGAAGGATTACAATAAAGCACAATGCATTTGCCACTGTAGTTGTATTAATGCTTTAATTAATATATTTCTCTTTTTTCATACAGTAGTTGCTTACTACTCTTTCAACTTATTGTCAACCACTTTAAAAAAAAACAGTACAAAACGGTCTAAAAAAGAGGGGTGAAATGCATATAACCTTTTCACGGCAGAGGTCTGGCTTTCCTATGAAATTCATCACTCAGATGAGAAGCCAAAGTCAACAAGCAAGAAGCCAGCTAGAACTGGTAGAGTTGCAGAGCTCATTTTCTCATAGATTTCTCTTTGTTTTGCCACCACTGAGGGTGGCTAAATAACATTAGCCAGTTAGTGTAACATAAAATCACTATGCCGAACCATGGATTACTGGTTAGCACTGTCGCCTTACACCTTGAGGATTCGGGTTGGATTCCCGCCCCGGGTCTGTGTGCATGGAGTTTGCATGTTCTCCTCGTGTTTGGTGGGTTTCTTTAAGGTACTCCGGTTTCCTCCGACAGTCCAAAGGCATGAACATTAGACTAATTGGTGTTCCCAAATTGCCTGTTATGTTTAAATTAGCATGTGCATGTGTGCCTTGGGATGGATTGGAGTCTCCTTGGATAGGCTCCTCGGCCCCCTGTGACCCTGTATACTGGATAAAGTACTATAGACGAGTGAGTGAGGGAGTGAAATGATGTCACTCCTGGAATTTCCTAGGAGCCATGTGAGGGCAGAGGGGATAAACCATATTAAATGCTATACAGTATTTGGTACTATTGAAATAGAGCAGGAACACAAAATACATACTGGTACATCCAGCACGTTAGTACAGTACAAATCTAAAATGTTGCGTTTCTGTAATTGTATTTTCATACATTGTTTAAATGATTTGTGATTATTTTTTTCCAGGAAAATAATTTAAGTAAATGCAAGAAAATATGTGGACAATGTTGCATGTTCTGCATTTTACATCTTGGCACTTTTATGTATACAAATACATGAAGTGCATGCTGTTTTACATAATAGACTTGATGAAATAACCTACAAGCATGCCAGAAAAAAAACCCTGTGAATGAAAATAAGAAATGAACCATAATTAAAATGCGTAATTATGTTCATATTTCCTTTGTGGCAATTCAATTTACCCTGGCATTGTCCTCTCGTGGCCGAATATATAAACAATCTGTGGCACTATAGTTGGTTTGTGGCATGAGAAGCACGACGAGATTTTTCCCTCTAAATTTAGAAGAAGAAAAAAATATGCAGATGACTGATGGCTGATCATTTAAAACAGCTCTGAGATTTGTGTTGGCAAATGTAAATGCATGTAGTCCATCCCTGCAAGCAATATTTCACACCCCCTACCAACACACAATCCATCATGACACATGTTGTGACTGCTTACGTCTTTTTTAAGGGAATGAACGAATGAATGAATAAATGAATGAAAAAAATGAAAGCATGTTATCTTTTGCAAAAAAGGACTATAAAGAAGGAACACCACCAGTGGACACAACCAAGGAAGGTGGCCGTCAAGTGTTACTGGCTGATCTGCATATTAACCATGAACCAAGCAACTGCATTTAAACACCTGCATGAATAATAAATATAAACAAAATAAATCACAACTATGTACATCCTGCACAAGACACAAGTAGGAATGATAATAAGATGAACTGAAAATATTGCAAAAATATATATTTTTCAGAACTTGAGTACAACTGAATGAAAGTGTATCTATACAATATGTACTGTATGGCTCGTCTTTTTACCATGACGTCATCTCCCTCTTCGGAATGTTCGTGTAAAGTGTGGCACAAAGAGACACACGGATGTGACATTTCTTATTGTAGATCAACAAATGTATAGACAAGTTGTCTACAAAAAGCAATCAGTGTTAGCAATGGTTAGCAGTATGCTACATAGCAGTTCTTGTGATATACTATATAGTCAAAAGGTACAGTATGTGGACACCTGACCATTAAACACTTACAGTATGTCAGGGGAGCGGCAAACCTGTGGCTAAGGAGCCGTGGCCTTTTCATCCCTCTCCCTAATGCTTCTCCTGAAGTGTTTAATGTTGCCGAACTCTTGACTTATGTGCTTATTGAAAAACTTGTTCCAGCTTCATATAATAACTTCTACTCTTCTGTAAAGGCTTCACACTAGATTTGGCTGTAGAGATTTGTTTTTATTAGCGAGGTGCAGTCAGTCTTCCAAATTCGCCCCAAACTTCCTAGTGGAGTTGAGATCAGAGCTCCGTGCAGGATACATGAGTTATTCTACTCCATCCTTCTCCAACAATGTCTTCATAGACAATGCAGAAGAGCAGTGTCATGCTGGAACAGGCTCAGACTTTTTAATCCATGAATGGAAATTTTAAAGCTACAGCATACACAAAGAAAGTGTGAATTTCCCTTTTTTTTTTTGTGGCAACCACTTGTGAAAGAACCACATATGGGTGTGAAGGTCAGAAGTTTACAAACTCTGTGTATCTGAGATCTCTAATGTCTAAGATTTAAGCATCAGTGCACCGTCATCATCGAAAGGTAATAAAGTTCAAGAAGCCATGGGACAATAGCCACTTGTGTATTTCATCACAGTATAACTGATTAATGTTGGGGAAAAAAATATAATTAGATCACAACTGTAGAAAATTAAAAATGATAAAGGAGACAAGAGTCTCCTGTTATTGGTATTTGTGTAGAAAATTGCTTTAGAGGCTCTGTTCTCCCAACAGCATTGAAGGAATATATTACATGGGAGATGATGTAATTAATGCATGTGTGCAGTGATCCTTACACTTTTTGTGATCTGATGTGTGTGTGAAGGAATGATTCGGAATGGTATAATTTTTTTTTTTTTTTTTTGCAGCAAAGTCAAATAACAGTGTGGATCAGAACTGTAGATTTATTCATTAGATTTGTGTTACAAAGATTTACATACATACATATATATACAGTGTGTATATATATATATATATATATATATATATATATATATATATATATATATATATATATATATATATATATATATTATAAAGCAGATGCAGACAAAGTAATTCACATATTTTCACTATGATATTTAAACCTGTGTGTGATATTGTTTGATCCTATATACATATTCAGGGGGAAAGGAAAAAAAAGAAAGGAAAAAAAAAAACTTCACTTATGGTTGCTCCTGTGTAATATTACAGCTTCTATATACACGAGGTACCAAACTATGTGCATGAAGAAAAAGGAAAAAAAAAACATGTCTCTTCTGTATTCCTGTATGTTCTGGCCCTAACATTCTGCAAATAATTAAACGCATTTGAATGCCTAAAATGACTTTTTTTTTTTCCCCAGTCATGCCTAGCTTTGAACTTGTTTTCATTCTAGCCCTTATCACCTTAAAGCCAGAAGTGTTACAGCTTCTGTGGGTGCAGACAATGCCCTGAAGTGGTGTCCTCGACCGCCAAAAACAAGATTACTATGCCAGCCATTACATTACTCCAATCACAAAAAATAAATTAGTGTCCACTGTGGGGAATAGCCCACTTCGGAGTGAAATAAGAAAACACTAACATGGAACTGAATTTGATGCTAGAGCTATATGGGAATAAATAAGTATAAAGAATATACATCAGAGACACTGTATATTTTCATACAGTTGGGGTGATCTACAGTATAAGTGCAGAACATCCTAATCATGCTTTTTGTTTCAGCAAGGTCAGTTTGAGATTTCATGAAGGTATCTGGGTTATTCATAAAGTATTGCCTCTAACTATATCAACATTAATTCAGTGAGGTCCATAAATGTTGGAACAAAGATATACAACAGATAGATCGATTTTTTTTGTTGTTGTTTTTTTTTTTTTTAATTTGGACTCTATTGTGAAATTTTGAAATAAAACACCTTAAGATGTGAGTGAAGTCAAGACTTGCAGCTTTAATTCAAAGGATATCCATCCAAGTATTACAGGCAATCCTGTATGTAATGTTTATAATTATGTTTTTTATTGTTATTATGTTTGTAATGATGTTAGTTTCTGCAATTATATATGAGCCTTTTGAAGTGGGAGTGTGTACAAACTGTCAACTGGCTGTAACCCCTGAATGGTTAATGCCACACTTTTATCAAACCGCTTAAATTAAAGTTAAAAATCTCTTGACTGCATTCACATCTTACAGTAAGTGTTTCATTTCAAATCTGGTGGTGTACAAAAGTCAAATGCCAAACAAAAAAAAAAACTTCCGAAATTTTTGTTCCAACCTGACTGTAACTTTGCAATAGTTTATTTGAACAAGTGCCATTCATTTTCCTCCTGTTATATTCATACTGTATATCCAATCAACAATGAGCATGTGATGATAAATAATGACTTGGCTTTCCATTTTGAGTTAACTTTGATGTCATTCTGAACTCGCTGTTACAGACACCATACTGTATAACACGGACTGCAGTGTTGACACTGACCTTGGAATATTTAGATGCAAAAGTTTTAATTAGAATGCATTCAGTACAATGATCACACAGTGCTGTAAGACTATCACTGTCAGATTCGATGAAAATACTGAATGCGGATGAAAACTGATCCGTATGAAAATGCATTATTCGGTTCAGGGGAAGGTTTTGGGTGAATGCAAGCAAAGAACAGAATGTAGATGTAAAAATAAAGCAGGTTTGCACATTTCTCAAAAAAAAAAAAAAAAAACTGTGCGGGAAAACAAACAATTACATTCATGGGTGCCTTTATTTGCTCCATGATTGAGCAGTGCAGGGAGACAGAAGAAAGACGACTAATTAACTCGCGCTTGAAAACCTTTATTCTTAGCGTGCTGTCACATTGATGGATGGTTGATTAAAGTCAATGAGATGGCTATCAGTACATAACGGCAGAACCAGTGAAAAGATTCCGCACCTGAAAATACCACACTGCTCTTCTAATGTGGGCCCACATTACCATGGTCCATCTACTCACACCACCAGTGAGATCACATGCTGCTGAAGTGAAGAAATGTGATGAATTGATGGCTAGTAAAAAAAAAAATTAAAAAAAGGATTGAAAGGAAGGAGAGCCAGCACGTAATGCCAGCCGCCGCACTAAACTGCCTGTTTCTGCCATCTTTTGATGAGATTTCTCATTAGAGGCCTATACAGAACACAGCTCTGGTAATATTACAGGATTAATTAAAATGATAGGAATGGGGGATTCAGCTGTCAGTGGAGAGAGCGAGAGCTGTTCCAGGGTAATCATTGTTCTGATCAGAGGGCCATTGTATTCGTATGAAAGCAAGTACTGACAGCGGCCAGTGGCTCGCATGTGTTTATCTTCAATCCCGGGCCTGTTGCGTGCTACACACACATATATATATATATATATATATATATATATATATATATATATATATATATATATATATATATATATTTTTTTTTCCCAGGCTCGTCGTTGATTAAGCATTCAGCCTGTTCATACTGGATAGGTTCAAAGGCTTCATTTACTTGCCAGCACTTTGAGCGCTCATCAGAGCATGTTTTCAGACGTGTCTCCAGTCCTCCTTCTCTTTCGTGGTTCAGCAGCAGATTTGTCTCTACATGTTCCAGGAATACACACTTAGGCCTGATCTTCTAAGATAGCAAGTGTTCCAAAAAAAAAAAAAACGGGTTACTTTAAAAAATCTTCTGAAAATCTTCTAAAAATAGATACAGCATATTGTATGTTATATGATTTGTATGTATTACTCCCTGTTACACACAAGCTTCTCTTATCAAGTATCCAAACATGAGGAAAATTGTTCACTCAGCTTGTACAAACAGGCGGGAAATTATTATTGTTACTTTTTTAATTCAGCTCTGCCATAATCTGAACATAACATTTTAGGTCTTACTACAATATATAATTTTTGAGGAAAACTCATGACGCTCAGTCATAGTTGTACTCAATCTAACTCAAACTAATTTATATTGATGTACACATTATGATTCTTTCTTTTAACCAATAAAGCCTTACACTGTATCAATAATATTTTAAAAAATTAAGCAAATGTCACTTTTTCTACACAAACCATGGACAAAAAAAAATTTCATACTGAAACTTTCTTATATATAATATTATCTATCTATCTATCTATCTATCTATCTATCTATCTATCTATCTATCTATATAGTATATATACCTTAAAATATTATAATTTAAATATTTACCCTTGTTTTGTATTTAATTTAATGAGGATCATGCATTATCAATATTTATTTATTTATTTAATCTTTCTATTTAAAACCCAAATCAGGTTGACAAAGAATTGCTTAATATGAGAGGTGTTCAAGTCAAACCGGGACTTCTTTTGATGGAATTTCTTGTGAATAAATGCTAAAGACCTAATTGACATTTACCGAGGACTTCAAGCACATTATGGTGATGAGACTTGGCCACAATAAAACATTTATATCGTGTAAATGTTTTAAAGAAGGCTGGCCGGCAAAAGCCCGATGTAGCCCTTCCCATGAATACCCAGTATTACGCCTAATCCTTGGCAATCAATGGATCACATGTCCCCAGTTTGTGAAAGAGATGCCCATTTTCTATGGAAACTGTACACATAATCATTCACAAACGCTACTTGCACATTACAGCATCTCCGCTGGGAGTTATTGCCACATTCCCGTACAGTCCTGACCTCGCTCCAAGACGCGTCGACAAACAGTATTTGGGACATTTTAAAGGAGTTCCTGGGAGGCCAATGTGAGCCAGTCTCTGGGGAAAACTTCTTTAACAGATTATAATTACCTTGATGGTATCCAAGCACAAGTGAAACACTAGGATGTGTGCATTAGTGAAACAGGGGATTATATAGAGAAATAAAGTCTCATGATCACGTTATTCTGGACAATCAAAATTCCTGATTAGATAATTATATTGTGTATATAGTTGGATCACAAGTCTGGACCTTTTGGGGAGGAAAAAAATTACAATATAAATTACCTAAATGGTCAAATTGACAACTTCTCAGTTACTGTAGCACCACTTTTGTATAAACTGAATACAATAATGTTGAACATTTCTTAATGTACAGTATTAAGAAAAGGGTCAAGCCTTTTCTGGTGGATTAATCACCAGAGCATGCCACGTGAGGATCTACAGTACAGTAGTTCTGATTTCACACAGTGAGCAAAATGTAAAATTATCAAAGCCAAATGTAAATGAACCTACAGTAGACACAACCTGAGATGATGTTAAAACACAAAGGAGAATCGTTTCAAAACTTGCAAGATGTCTTCACTGTTCTGACCATTTTCTTTTTTCTTGCAGTCTACAGCTATAAATAAAGGTGGCATTTTTTGGTCGGGACAATAAAAACCTCCCTCCATCTGTTCGATCACAAGAGAGATTTAACAGATTATAATTGCATTATTGGCGCCTGCTGCTCTCCACCATCGACCCACTCAAGAGACTGAGGTAAATCCCTGATACTGACTCATGAACACCAGTCAAATGCGATGGCACATCCACCAAAACTACGTTATTAATAATTATTTGGTAGAAAACATGAAATGCTTCTTTCCTTATCACTCATATTGCCGATCAGGATTTGTTGTTGTTGTTGTTGTTTTTGCCAAATTGCAAAGTACAGGAAAGTGTTTGTACTGTGCAGGAAGAAACTATCCCATAAGGTTTTGAGCTGCGTGCGCAAGCAGCACAGATTCTCCAGAGCCCAGAGGACTTTTCCTTAATCCTCTCACATTCTGCCTCTCATCTAGAGAGAGAGAGAGAGAGAGATATTTGAGTGTTTAGCTGAAGTAGGCCCGGAGGTAAAGTGAAGCAGTGAAGCATTAAAAAAATAAAAAATCTCCCCCTGCAGTCTAAACACAGAAAGAAATATCTTGCAGGAAAGTATTTATCTTCATGTCCCTTTGAACTATTTCTCTAACATGTCCTAAATGTTTACTACTGTTACCTACTTCATGAAACTACCTTTTGAACTTTTATTATAGACATCTTAACAAATGATTAAAAATAGGATCACCCATACACCCAGAGATTCATACATTTATCTGTAATTCAATCAGCCAATCATGTGGCAACAGCACAGTAAATAAAATCATACAGATACAGAGACGGACCGAAAGGTTCTCAGAATTGGGAAATTTGCTTATGGTCAAAATGTCTACGACTATGACATGGTTTAACTATTTGAGATACTGATAATTTCCTGTGATTTACTGTACAAACCCACCAATTTATGCAAAATGGAATAAAAAGTAAATAAATATATAAAATATTAAACAAGCCACAGGACTAGGGATAGAAAGATGTTGTTGATGTGAAGGAACAGCGGAGAATAGGTAGACTTTTTTTCTTTTAAGCTTTTAGAAAGAACCAACCTTCCAATGGCGAGCTGCAAAGCATCTTAAACAGCACAACATTAATGTACCTTAAAGTGGATTAAAATTGTGTGGCTACAATATCGATTTGTGTCCTCAAAAAACTAAAGGTAATCACCATTGGCGTCCATGGTCCCTAGTTGGACTGCAAAGGTTCCTAGGTCACATTTGATGCCACACATGCATTATAGAAATCTCTTGGTGGAGGCTTATAGGTTTTGCAGTTATTAGGAAATACTGAATTATAGTTTGTTCCTTCATCACATACATGTATACTGTAAAATACAACATGCTTTTTTATTATTATTTTATTATTATTATTATTATAAATAAAATGAATCAAGTTGTTATAGGATAAATATATTTTATAGAAATGTCTTCCTGAAATTTATTTCTAGATTTTTTTTTTTTTAACTAAGCTGCAGCTGACCACTATACTACACTGCATTATGCATACCTTTTAATAAATCACTGGATCACAATGTTATATTAATGTCAGCTTACATGTACAGTAACCTCCTTTGACACACCCATCTTAATGCAATAAAAATTTTAGATACAAAAAGTCAACAAAAGGAAAGACTTTACCCTAAACTACCCGTTCACGATCTGACCTTCCATACATTACACAGAAACACATGCACACTGTAATATCGAGCATTTCCCGATTTCCACTGTGGGAACTGCTGTTAAGATTACAACTGTCCAAATCAGTGTGTAATTGTACTCAAAGCTAGATAGGTTTTTGTGGCACTGCTGGGATGCTGGCTTGACTTTTATTGTTGTTTCGCAGTGTTGTGTCTCTGAAAACAGCTGAGTGTTGAATTAATTTCACCCAATGATCTGACACAATAAAGAAAATTTTAAATTGAATGTCTCGTAGGTTGTGTGTGTGTGTGTGTGTGTGTGTGTGTGTGTGTGTGTGTGTGTGTGTGTGTGTGTGTGTGTGTGTGTGTGTTTTCTTCTTCTTTTTTTTTCTGTGGAAATTGGACGTGTGTGCGCGCACATGCACGAGCGTGTGTGTGAAGTGGAAATACAGCAGGACAGACAGGGAGTAGCTGTGAGTAATTGTTTTGCTCAGTAGCAGAAGCCCATCCTGGCCCTTTGGAGATAAGGTGCACTAAATCTGCTTGGATGTCCTGCGAGAGGCAGCGACTGGAGGAAAGCAAACACCGAGCCGCATCAGCCTCTTTAAGATGAGCAAACTTGAAAAGTCCTTTTTTTTTTATTAAAGCCGAGAGAGAACCCTATTATCTTTGCTCTTGGCTGTGCCACTGGCCTTAACACAGAGAAGTGCTGGGCATTCATCAGGGTTGAAAAAGCACTTGTGAGCATGAGAGGAAGAGATGGAGACAGAGAGAGACTCTTGCTGTGCCATTAGACAAACGTGATAAATGAAGTCAGAGGGGGAAAAAAACACAACTCTGCATTTAGACTTGACTATATGACGTATTTTTAATTAGAAATATTGAAATCCTGAAGATATGCATGCTTTCTGGGTGGGAGGGATTGCAGTACTACTCTGTCAGTCACTACAGCACTAGCCAACTGAGCATCTGTGAGCTTGTGTGTAAGAGGGTGGATAGTGCTTTCTTGCTCTGTAGTAAAGCAGGTTGAAATGATGCTGTTGGTCAGCTGCAGGTTTCTCAAAGGTTAGTTTTCATCCTGTTTTATGACACAGCACTTGCTGGTGAGTGGGACTTGACAAGAGATGCCAAAATTACCCAGTTTCCTCTGGGTATGCTGGTTTCGTCCCACAGTCCAAAGACATGCATTAGGCTAATTGGCATTTCGAAATTGTTTGTTTTGTTTGGGTGTCTGTTTGTGTCTGCATACTTGGGGGCCCTGTGATGGACTGGCACCCCATCCAGTGTATCCTGCCTCATGCAATGTCAGTTGGGATAGGCTTCATGCCTCCTGTGATAAGCACTGTAGATATTGAGTGAGTGAGTGGGTGGATTCGGGCAAGTGAGTGGGTGGATGAGTGAGTTAGTGCGTGGGTGGATTTTTAGGGTGTATATGAGTGATTGGGTGGGTGGGTGTGTTCGGGTAAGTGAGTGGGTGAATTTGGGTACTGTAAGTGACTGAGAGGGTGTATATGGGTGAGTGGGAGGGTGGATTTGGGTGAGTGAGTGGGTGGATGTGAGTGGGTGAGTGTGTTTGGGTAAGTGAGTTGGGAGGGTGGATGTGAGCTGAATGAGTGGGTGGGTGGGTGGATGTGAGTGGGTGGATGGATTTGGGTGAGGTGAGTGGGTGGATGTGAGGTGAGTGGGTGGATGTGAGGTGAATGAGTGGGTGGGTGGACGTGAGTGGGTGGGTGGATGAGTGGGTGGGTGGATTTGGTTGACTGAGTGAAACATGAATCGCATCCACTTTTAACAGTGAATTAAATGTATTTCTAGACTTCCTGAATAAAATACTGCTGTTGTGTTTCTTATTAAGTTGTACATTGCACTAGTGATACACTCCAGATATCAGTCAGTCTATCGTCACCGCTATCACCACCTCCATCAGTAAACTTATAGTGAGAATGCTATGACTGTTTATGTTTGCAGGAACCAATAGAAATAACCATGGAGAAATTCAGAAACCCAATGATAGAATCAATAAACATTGCTGCTAACATCCTCCATCCTAAATAAAAAGCTGTGGAGAGCAGAGGTAAATTACTAGATAGCAAGTGAGAGAGGGACAGAGTCATGATAAAATATTTCCCTTTGATATCAGGCCTTTCCCACCTGCTAGCAATGATTGGACAAAGATGTGCGAGAGATATCGGAGGTGACTGACAGATGGGAGAAAGACTGTGTTTGTAGGGATGCTTGCAATATGAGTGGAATACAAAATCAGTAAACTCGTGGATACAGCAATTACCTCTCCTCGATGCAAACTGAGCATGAAAGATTTAATCAATTTATTAAATATCAAATGCGGAACACAACTATTTCAATCACGTACCTCCATCTCCACTACAATTACTGTATGACATGAGAGCCAGAGGTGCTCATATGTACATGGGGCCTGTGTTTATTCAAATTTAAACATTTCACTAAGTCATGGTCACAGACAAACAGCACATCAATAATGTCAAGACTTCAGGATTGGAGAGCCACAACCCAACAGAAAACTAATTCAGCACATAAAAGCAATGCATATTAGCTGATAAATTGTGTTACAGTAGGTGTGTTACTGTCATGCACACTCGTAACACGACCGGCACAAGGACCCGGAAGTAGTACGGTCAGGTTTCCAGGAAGCATAAAAGGAGACAAAATGGCGCTTCACATTGCTCAGTCATTGAGTTCGGCCATGCCTTTGCTGATGCTACGCCGACTATTCTGTGAGTACTCACCGATTCGGGTTGCTTCTTTAATTGAGTGTGTGTTGCTAGAACGCGGGTTTATTTGTGTAGATCCTTGCTCTTTGCGTAAGAGAGTTCTTAGACTAATCGCGTGGTTATCCTGCCTATTCGTGCTGCTTTCGCGTTTGGGTTTACCATCCACGCTACATGGGCTAACTGCTAAGGCTTTTCAGTTTATCCTTCGGTTGCACGTGACAGAATGACTGAGCCAAAAGCAGTAAACCCAGCGGAGTTTGCTCGCCTCTGTGATGTGGTTGACCAACATGCCGAATTGATCAATAAGCTCCGTGGTGAAGTCGTGTCTCTCCGAAAGGACCTCCAAGACGTCGCGGCCTTGAGCCACGAGGTGGCGGAGTTATGGCAGGAGAACGCGACCCTCCGCGAGGTGGCTGCTCAGTCAGCTGTTGCCACGCCCGTCGCAGCGGCTGCAGCGCCGCCCCCCTCCTCTTCTGATGTTTTCATAGCTCTACCGGATAAGTGGGATGGCACAGATGGGAAATGCAGCATTTTTCTAACCGCATTGGATCTTGTGTTTGAGTTCAATTCCACCAGATACTCCACAGACCGACTGCGTGTTGCGCTTCTCGTCTCGTTGCTATCCGGGCAGGCAGCTGAGTGGGCAACGGCGGTTCTCCGATCAGATTCAGACACTGCTTATTCATATGGAGAATTCACCCGTCAACTAAAGCTAACATTTGAACATCCTGCTGCTGAGGTGGAGACCGATATGAAATTGTACCATCTGCGGCAGGGAGGGTCGTCCGTGAGTCGTTACACTGCGGATTTCCGTACTCTCGCTGTACAGACCACCTGGGGAGACGCCGCCCTCTGGACGGCCTACTACGAGGGACTGGCTTCACGCATAAAAGATGAACTCGCCAGATGGGAGCTTCCGACCACACTGGAGGGACTGATTCAGCTCGCTCTCCGGATTCAGCTCGCTCTCCGGATTGACCAGCCGCCCATCACGCCATCTTTTTCACACACCACATCTCGACCACCAGCCTTCATCACCACCGCTATGGCACCCACCGGATCTGGTTGACACCGGAGCCGGGGAACCCATGCAATTAGGACGCGCCTCCTTGAACGCTGCTGAGCGAGAACGATGCTTCAGGGAGGGACTTTGTGCCTATTGTGGGTCAGGAGCGCACCAT
Source organism: Clarias fuscus (assembly GCA_030347435.1). Classification (NCBI taxonomy): domain Eukaryota; kingdom Metazoa; phylum Chordata; class Actinopteri; order Siluriformes; family Clariidae; genus Clarias; species Clarias fuscus. The sequence continues at coordinate 9,532,065 of CM059217.1, read as the reverse complement.
AGAGCCATCTGCCCTCTTCGCCCTAGGAAACGCCCAGGCCCGGTGAACCATGGAAGCAGTTCACCGGGCTCCCTCCATCTCTCCGCCACCACGCCCAGCGTCTCTCATCTCACGGTTCAGGTACACCTCCAATTTGGCCACAAACAAGTCAAAAGTTCTGCGTTTATCGACTCTGGTGCCGCGGGAAACTTTATTGACTCTTCATATGCCAAAAGATTGGGGTTGGAGACTGAAGCGTTATCCCAGCCAGTTCGGATTACATCTGTCGACGGTCGGCCCCTCTCCTCCAGCCCCATCATCGCCCAGACTCGACCCATAACCCTCATCATCGACCAACACCAGGAAATTGGTGCGATTTCACCTCACCTCCATCTCCTCTCCACCCATCATCCTCGGACACCCCTGGCTTCTGCAGCATGATCCTCTCATCTCATGGTCTCAGAACCGGATCCTTCAATGGGGGCCGACCTGTCTCAAACTCAGCCTGCGGGCACCGGCTGGGACGTGCTCTAGGGAGTCCGAGGCCCCTGATGTTGACACCAACGCCATCCCCGAGGCTTATCGGGACCTGGCTGAAGTCTTCTGCAAAAGACGCGCCACCCACCTTCCTCCTCATCGCCCCTACGACTTGGCCATTGAACTTCAGCCAGGTTCTGTTCCCCCCACGGCCACCTGTACTCTCTCTCCACCACAGAGACGCGGGCGATGGAGGAGTATGGATCCTCAGCTCTCCGCCAAGGCACCATACGACCCTCCTCCTCGCCCTCCGCCGTGGGATTTTTCTTTGTAAAGAAGAAATTCGGCAAACTACGTCCTTGTGTCGACTATCGGGGGCTCAACAACATCACCATAAAAAAACCGACACCCATTGCCTTTTACCAACTCTGCCCTGGACGCCCTCTCTGGTGCCACCATCTTTACAAATTTGGACCTCCAGAGCGCCTACAACTTGGTGCGTATCAGAGAGGGCGATGAGTGGAAGACGGCATTTATCACCCCCACTGGGCATTACGAGAATTTAGTCATTCCATTTGGTCTCTGTAATGCACCAGCAGCTTTTCAACGTTTTATCAATGACGTTCTCCAGGACATGTTGGGGCGATGGGTATTCGTCTACCTGGATGATATCCTTATCTACTCTTGCTCCGTTGAAGAACATGTTCAACACGTCAGAGCGATTCTTAAGAGACTGCTCGCTCACCAGCTGTACTGTAAGTTGGAGAAGTGCGCTTTTCACGAGCGCTCCACCACGTTCCTCGGTTTTGTCATTTCGTCCCAGGGTGTGGCCATGGACCCACAGAAGCTAGAAGTTGTACGTCATTGGCCCCTACCCAAGACTCTCAGACAACTTCAACGGTTTCTCGGGTTTGCGAACTTTGCTTTATCCGGGACTACAGTACGGTTGCAGCACCATTAACCGCTCTGACTCGGCCATCGTCTCATCACTTCCAACTCAACTCTCCGCCTTCCACGAGCTCTGCCGTCAATTCACCACCACCCCGATTCTTCTCCATCCAGATGCAAACAAACCGTTCGTTGTGGAGGTGGACGCTTAGGATGTGGGCGTCGGTGCTGTTCTCTCCCAACGAGGTCCAGACCAGAAGCTACACCCTTGTGTAGGGAGCCGTTTATCGTCTGGACTGACCACCAGAATCTCATCACCATCCGGAACCTCAAACAGCTCAACCCAAGGCAGGCGCGGTGGGCTCTGTTCTTTTGAACATTATGATTTCCACCTATCATACCGCCCGGGGTCGAAGAATACCAAGGCTGACGCCCTCTCCCGACAGCACGAGGAAGACGCACCCCGGGCGGACCCCGCGCCTGTTCTTCCCCCCTCCAAGATCATCGCCCCACTTCGCTGGGAACTGGAGACGAGGGTTCACCAAGCACAAGCCGCGGAGAACAAACCGGCAGGTGTGCCGCCTGGACGACTCTATGTCCCCAAGAACACCCGGACTGAAGTCATCCAATGGGGACATTCCACCCCTCTATCAGGGCACCCAGGCATGCAGCGCACCCTACAATACGTGCAGCGTGCCTTCTGGTGGCCATCTATGGCCAAGGACATCGGCGAGTTCGTTCAGGCGTGCCCAGTGTGTGCCAGGGCCAAGGACACCAATCAACCAACACCTGGGGAACTCCAACCGCTTCCTGTTCCCCGTCGGCCCTGGACACACATTGCCATCGACTTCATCACGGGCCTGCCGGTCTCCGAAGGGAAAAATGCCATCTTGACCATTGTGGATCGGTTCTTTAAAGCTGTGCACCTGGTGGCCCTCGCCGGACTCCCGTCAGCTAAAAGGACAGCCGAGCTGATTTTAGAGCACGTAGTGCGTCTGCATGGGTTCCCCAAGGACAGCGTCTCGGACAGGGGGCCCCAGTTCACTGCACGGTTCTGGAAGGCCTTCTGCCATCTGATCAATTCCACCTGCAGTCTCTCATCAGGTTACCATCCTCAGACTAATGGTCAGACGGAACGGACCAACCAACAACTGGAGAGCTACCTGAGATGCTTCGTCGCCAACCGTCAGCGCTCCTGGGCCCGCTACCTCATCTGGGCTGAACTTTCCCATAACCTCCATGTTTCCTCCACCACCAAGTTAAGTCCCTTTGAGGTATGCAAGGGTTTCCAACCTCTGATGTTCGAACAACAAGAACCGGAGGTTGAGATACCCGCGGCACAACAGTTGGTCCGCAGGTGTCGACGGTCGTGGGTCCTAGCCAAGGAAGCAATCCAACGTGCTACTCGTTACACCACGCAACATCGCCGTCGACACCCTCCGAGACGATTGTGCCATGTAGGTGACAAAGTGTGGCTGTCCACAAAGAACCTGCACCTCCATACAGAATCAAAGAAATTATCACCAAGGTTCATCGGCCCCTACCGCGTCACCCTCTGCATCAATCCTGTCACCTACCGGCTCCAGCTGCCTGCGGCGCTCCGGATCCATCCGGTATTCCATACCTCACAACTCAAACCCTTCACGACGTCACCCATGGGGTTTATTTGTGTAGATCCTTGCTCTTTGCGTAAGAGAGTTCTTAGACTAATTGCGTGGTTATCCTGCCTATTCGTGCTGCTTCCGCGTTTGGGTTTACCATCCATGCTACACGGGCTAACTGCTAAGGCTTTTCAGGTTATCCTTCGGTTGCACGTGACAGTTAATAAATGCACTGTTATTGTAAAAAGAGGCAAAGCTACAGTAGGACTAAAAAAAAAAATTTCTCTTGTAATGCAAAATGTCTGAAGCTTGCAAAATAGAAATCTGAGAGATGGAATATTAACACACTGAAGAAAACAGTCAAAAAAAAAAAATATATATATATATATATATATTTAAAAAAAGGGTAATACACACAGTTTGAATTACATAACTAAGAAATATGGCTGTAATCATGTGATGAGATTAATAGAAAAAAATCTTGTGCTGTGACAAATATCATATCTTATCATACTGTACAGTATAATACAATAATTCATGCTGAGGAAATCAAACTATTATCACCTATCCGAAAAAGTAAAATAAATAATTGTGAAACATAAAGCAAAGAAGTAGTCATTTAATGTTTCTGGCAATAGCGACTATCAATTATTCTCCTTCTTGTAACTTTCGTTATCACAAGCTGTAATCAGATAAAGGCAGAGGCCACTGAGAGGTCAATGAGAATTATCCAACCACAAATCTCTATAAAAAATGCTTTATGTTTTTAGTGGGTTGCTGCCCCTGTGTTTGCACTGAAAGAATGAACAGCCCTTGATGAGCGGGGCCATTTGCTCTCGCTCTTACTCACACCAGTGGACTTATTTACTGCCCAGCATGGGCTGCCTTCAAGACAATAAGTATCTGCTAGAGAGAGGGGGAAAAAAAACGCAGGCTCTGAGAGAGAGGTCATGCCCGAAGATTTGGTCAAGCCCAGTGTTTGTGCATACTTTACAACAAGACGACCTTTCTGTACATGTTTTGTTGTACTTACGTAAAATATTGCTATATATTTTATTTTAAAGAATCTGTTGCAAAGTCAGTCCAGAAGGTATCTAACTTGATATCAGAAATAATAATAATAATAATAATAATAATAATAATAATAATACAGCCCATCAGCTGACACTGAGTCTAGATATTTATGCACGTTTTTTTATAGTAGTCATGCTGGTATCATGCAGCCCTATGCAATCTGGCTCTACTTTTATAATATTTAAAACCTTGGGAAATAATACTAATTTTAAACAGTTACATGATCATGTTTCTGACATAATTGATAACTATCCTATAGATGCTAATCTAGATAATAACATCAGTGGTTCTTTCAATATACTATGACTGTATTTTGCTGGCATGGTTTGGGTTCTGTTGTAGGGAAATCACTGCAAATCTATACAAAGTTTTGCTGACTAATCAACTGAAACACTTTTTCATCTTTAATGTAATCAGTTTATTATATTTTTAGTCACCATATTCAAGCTAATGGAAGAGAGTTTGGACCAATAGTACTTTCCACTCTCCTTCCAGGACAGTTTCCAAATATAATCCAATTAAATTATTACTTATTTTATTAAGCGGTCATTGTTTTTCTTGAATTTGGAAAATGCAAAATATTGGCTTGGCCATCACTTGATGAAATAGTCCAAAATCATGCAACCAAATATCTAATATTTGGAGCTCTAGTAATAAAAGAATCATGGAAAAAATGGATCCAGTTAGTTTGAATGTCTGTTATGTTTTACTCAGGTTTCAGTTTCATCATGACCAGCTATGATAAATCACAATCATTATTTTTAATTGGCTTGTAAAATTAACATGATTTTTTTTATGTCTTGTTTTCTTTAGGGGACACCTCATGAGCTCAGTTATGGATTTACCCAAGAACTCTCTTGACCTCAATGATAACCTTGCCTCATTGTAGAACAGAGAGCCACAAAGAGAACAAAATAGATTAAAAAAAAAAAAAGAAAAAAGTGACAAATGGATATGAACCTGGCAGCATACACATGCAAGACGCTGGCAAAAGAGCAGTGCCTCTGAATTGCTGAATGATCAACCCCGATTTGGCAGCAGGCCTTTTATCTGCCATGTGAAAATCTAATCAGGCAGCCTGATTGCTGCGAGTGGCCTTTTGTGGTTTTTAATCCAATGAGTGTTTTAAGGAGTACATAATTGAAATTCTGTCTGGGACAGCCACAATTTACAGCTGTGGGGATAATGAGGAGTCCTCTGGCCTCCACTGGGAGAGAGAGAGTGTGTGTGTGTGTGTGTGTGTGTGTGTGTGTGTGTGTGTGTGTGTGTGTGTGTGTGTGTGTGTGTGTGTGTGTAAGAGACAATCTTCACGTGCAGAATGATGAGTCTCTGATTGGCATAGCACAAAGCGAATATTTTGACAATATGAGCCTCGGTGAAAGCCAAATCGCTTTCGTTTTTTTATACTCAGTCACTGTTTCAAGCTGGACAAGGGCCTGCTAATGATGTCATTGTTATGCTAATTGGACATTCCATGTATTTCTCCATGAGTAAGACCTATTAAGTACTGCGAGTGCTTTATTTGATCAGCTTCAACGGCTAATTTGTTCATGCACATACATCGTCTTTGCTATGATAACATCCTGGCTGAATTCCTGAATCCAAAACAGGAAATGGTTCACCCAGACACCACCCAAACCCAACTACCACACATGTGACTGACCGAAGTGTTAGGAATGTCAATGGGGAACCCTGGTTTTCATAACCAATAAGATCAGTTATTCCACTATAGGTAGCACTGAATAGTGCAAGCTTAATAGAGCAGTCAAGATTCACCTGCAATTGAACTTGCAGTCATGACAAAAAAGTGCTGACACTGCAAAACTTTAGTCAAATGTACAGAGGCTTTGTATTTGTGTGGCGCACACACACACACACACACACACACACACACACACACACACACACACACACACACAGTCTAATAGACTGTCATGGCAATAATTGCATTGGCAAAGAATGAAAGCAGTCACTACTTATAGACATTTAGCATATCCATGAGGTAAATTCTAACATTCCATAGAAATATTATACCTCTTGATCTTCTGATTTTCATAACTGTGCAAGTTTTCAATTAACATTGCTGTTTTATAGTCTATACCTTTTGCACATTAGCAACACTATCAAGAGAATCCAGGGCCATGGGCTGAATTCAGTCACTGTTAAAACAGCAATGAAGTGCAAATGACTGGTTTAATGATTGATCTTATTATTTTAGTTGTGATCAACTCACAGCACTACCAAAACTGAATACTGCTGCATTTCAAATTGTGACCCCAGAACTAAACATAAAAAAACAACGCTCTGCTGCATCTCCTACACATTTCTTCTCCATTTTGACATAAATTAAACCCCAATCACCCCAAACCATTTTAAAGAACCTATTATATTACAAGTCATACATTATGATTTGTACATGACCCAGTTGAGGCAGTGATTATAATATTTTCTTGAGCATTTCTGAGCCTAGTCTCTGACAACTTCAGCTGATTTGTATTGCCATATACACAGTGAGGGAGCATATACCACTGACAGTTCAACAATAACCCTACTGTAGGCCATGAAGAACCAATTCCATTAAATGCTTAAAACTTTGCAGGAATTGGAAATGCTCCTGGGTATCTTCTTGAAACAAAAAATGTATCTTTGTCTCTGAACTGAAAGGCAATCTGCCATTGTTTGGCAGTAGGTTAAAAACTGGGTGATTTGATTGCAGCCACAATGAGGTGGCAGTAATTCATACAGAATCAGTATATACCATCATGTTTGGCGACCAACACCACCAGCACTGACTATGTCCTGTTGATTGCTCATTCTGTTCTGCTATGCCTTAAGGGTTTCCCACAACTTGCAATTAAAGTTTGTGGATGATGTTATTATGTTGATTAACCTTTTACTGTTCTAATACACCTGTTAACATAGCTATTACACTGATACCACCTAGCTTTTTTAGGTTCTCCACGTGCTACTGTGGTTGCTCTGGCCCATTGGGGTGTGACTTTATGGGACCTTTGGGTGTGCTATCGTGTCCGACACCAGAACATGCCACAGCAGATCATTTGGATAATGGCCTCTGTGGATTTGTTTGTCTGGTGTATCACATCGGTTGTGGCAGGCTGTGATCCACTTGGTTTTCTGGTGCCTTTTTATTGTGACCAGAAGGGCTAGTCATTGGTCTCCAAGGCATTGGTTGCCCATGATCCCGTCACCAGTTTGCTGTAAGGTTGTTTGCTAGACTATAACTACATGCCATAAGCATCAAAGTAAGCTCATCTACAAACTGCATAAGGGACAGACTTATTACTAACAGTTTATTGCAAATATATTTGCTTTATTTGACATCTGTTTTGTGTCTTCCTGTTGTACATTGGGTCATGAAGATTAATTCACAAGTTTGTAAATTTTAAAGTATAGTTTTACCTTTTTACCCCCCCCCCCCCCTCCCTTTTTGACACTAGCAGACCAAGGAAAGATGAACATGCATACATTTATTATCACTTGCATTTATCTCGGGTACTATGGGATGGGAGGATAGACCATCAGCATTCAGCTGAATCCTCCTTCCATTGACTCTACAGAGGCTCGAGTCTTTTCTCTGGATTTGTGCCTTTTACTATAATGTTTTGCCCAGCTCCTCAAGAAAGAGATGTCTCCTTTGCTGCCTCCCTCTCATCTAATTTGGATTCAATGCCAACCAGATGACCAATGCATTGTAAGAGATGTCCAAGATATTGAAGATTATCACAGGATGCCAGTATAGGGTTTTCTTTTTGTAGCAGCTATCACCAGACCTCCCCCTCCCCCTGGTTTCTTGTGGCATTGCAATCAATTATTATCTTTTGCCTTTTGATGCTTGAGCTCACAGACTCTCTCATCCCTGTGCCACATACATATGAGCAAAACATTTGTGCATTTGTCTGTGCCATGTATGGGAGCAGATATGTGTTGGCTGCCAACTCAAACATGGAGGTATGGACAGGTCTATTCGTTGTGGTAATGTAAAAATTTGGGTGAAAACCTTGTTGAAACATTTTGCCATGATATGGGGTCAATATGATGTGTTCTTACAACTGAAGAATAACATTCCCCATTTGTGTCGACTGTGAGGCAGAACACTTTAAATAAGGGGCACCCACCACTAAAAGGTTATCTGTAAGGTAAGTCCAAGTATCCTTTATGTTGAGTGGCCAGCAGAGAGATTGAGGGAGGAACTCTTGGTTTATTAATAGGTGTAACAGAAAATCGGTATATATTTTATAGCAATTACAAGTAATAAAGCATTGCAAATGTCAAGTCACAGAGGACGCCAGGACATAGGCCTTACTCAGAAGACAGAAATCCTTATAAACCTTTCAGTGAGATTTCCAATTTATGCCCTCACCAAGGATTATAGTACTGAAACCTTACAGTTACTTTACAGTGATACCTTCTTAGAAACATGGGGAGATTGTAAAATGTCCTAAATGCTTTTTTGCAGCTTGCTAGACAATGAGCGAGTATATGTTTGAGCGCCGGTAAGTAGAAATGCTGGTCTGACATTTTTGTTTCTTTGTCTCTTCTTCTTCTTTAATATATATTTTTTTATTTTTACACTGGACATTTGAGGTTAGCCTCACAAAGTCTGCCCATACTTTTGAAACTTCCAAAGACCCAGCCTATTCTGCAGAAAATCACTCTCAGGAGCAGAAAAAGAGAGCTTGAGGTGTTAATTTCATGGAGCAAGCCTTAAATTGAGCGCAATAATTTTTCCCCAACTACATTACAGAGAGGTGTCCATAACCGCAGGTAAGAGAGTCTAGCCTCCCCCTCCCTGTGGGTGGACCAATCCGGCCTGAGGATGATACCAATCACATCAGCTGAACACACACACACACACACACACACACACACACACACACACACACACACACACACACACACACTAAATTTACTTGGTTATAGCCAAGTCTGCTGACCACTTGCAATAAGACTTACATACTTAAAATATGGCATCCTTTCCTATGAGCAAGACAACTATTTCAGACAAGCTAGTTTTCCCATAACTTATATCTTAGAGTAAATAACAATAGTTAAATTTGTATGGTTGTGATTGAGGGAAATAAATAATAATAAAAAAGAAGCTTTATTTTTCTCTGTAAGTGTGAATAACAAACATATACACGTGTCTACAATGTGTCGTATCAGTTCTGTGAGCGCTCACTTATTATTGGGCTGGGATTATTTTATATGAGGTGTTTAAATTATTCAATGCATTCTATGAAAATGTTCAGGACTACTACTGCTACTTTTTCTCTTTCACTTAGCCTATCCCAGTAGACTTGGAGCACGAGTCGGGGTATACCCTGGATGTGTTGCCAATTCATTGCAGATCACACACACTATGTGCAGTTTGGAAATGCCAATTAGCCTAACCTGCATGTCTTTTGACTGGTGTAGGAAATCAGAGCATCCGGAGGAAACCCACCAAGGACGGAGAGAACATGGAACTCCATGCACATGGACCATAAGCGGGAATCGAATCGAGACCCTGGTGGTGCAAGGCGAGAATGTTAACCACCAAGACAATTCTTTTTTTTTATTCAGTAATTGCTATTTGTCTGCACTTTGTCTCTATGTCTGACAATGATAACTACTACTGCCAGCTATCCTTATACCATTTACATTGTTCATTATAACATCACATTACTATATTTCTACTTTATCCCTTCATATTTTGTATTCATATTTGCACAATTCTATTTATATTCGCACAACTTTAATTTGATTTTAGTGTGTTCCATTTGTTTATTTGTCTAGTCACTGGCAGTCAAGTGTATGGTTGTGTATGTGACAAATAAAATATAAAAATTTTCATTTGAATTCATAGTTTTTTTTTTTCTTGCTATTTTAGGGCATTGACATAATAATGCGTGTTCTTCTTAGAAAGAATTTCACTTCTGTTAATTTATTGCTATAACTTATCTTGGTATCAATGTTATAAAAAAGATTTACCCTGGAACACACATACACATATTTATTCTAAGAAAAAACATTCTGTACATGTGAACAGTGATAGATCGATACCTACGGGTTGTCATGCACATCACAGAGCATTATGCACCCATATATTCACACACTCATTTATACCTAGGGCAATTTAACAAAGCCATGTTTTAGGGAACTGGGATGCCCAGAAACATGCCCAGAACAACATGCCCAGAAAGCCTCCACACGCACACACACACACACACACACACACACACACACACACACACACACACACACACACACACACACACACACACACACACACACACACACAGGCCCAAATTCAGGATCCAACCAGAGACCCTGGAGCAGTGAATTGGCGGTGATACTCATTGTGCTACTGTGATGCCTGGTGACACAAAGTAGGGCAAGGGTACTGTAGCTCAGTGGTTATGGCATTTGACGAAATCAAATTGCTTTCATGTACAGTAGTTGGAAAAAAAAAAAAAAAAAAAATTTCAGTTTTTTTTGCAAATCTAAATTTCAACCACAGAAAATAATTCCTACAGTCGCCTCAGGATAGATTCTCTACCAACACAAATGAGATGTCAAACTGTCCATTACGTCACTCATAATGCAATGCAGAAGATCAAGTCCACACGATCATGTGGTAGAGACAATGATCCATGATTGAAAAAAGAGCAGTAAGGCGATAAAAGATTTGGAAATGGAGAGCAACATTCCCTGGACAGAGGACAAAGTGAAATGTCTGATATCTCCATTCCAAACTGTCCTGTTATCTGTCTGTTGTTATAAGTCGCCAGCATTCGATGTCCCACAACATGTGCTACTGTGTACCCATGCCTCCGTGTGTCGTTACCATGGCAACAAATGCAGAAAAGTTTGAGCAAGTCTGAACAGAGCCAAATCCGTTCTGATCACTTTCAAATAACAGTGTGGACACTCAATCCTAAAGATCAGATCTATCAAACAAATCGGATTTGCCTGCAGTCTGAATAAGGTCTAAGACTCCCATGACCTTGATGTGTTTTTTTTTGTTTTTTTTGCACTAAATCCTTTTCTTGATTTTGTGCTTCCTGTGGAAGAATAGGAAAATAAGGTTTGTTGAAGTGCTGCGAGTCAATTCTTTAGATCAGTAGAGGACCAACAGCAAAGGATGCAAATTTTATTTTGGCTTGGATTTAGCACATTCATACACTTGTAATTGTTTAATAGGGATTTGTGTGTGAGGGGGGAAAAACTTATTGTTCTGAGTAGATCACCACGTTTTAAATAGAAGATTTATACAGCCCATGGTGATTGTTGTTGCTAATCCTCTTAAGCTTTAAGTAGTTACTTGTAGAATTTTCTTTCTTTTCTCATGTTTATATATTTCAGTAATTGTGATTTCAGTTAATGCCATTTTGATATCACATCTAACAAACGAAAGCAGGATGACCTTTGGGCCGTCGCTTGAAATGCCCTATGAGCGTCTTTGCCAGAGCTTAGAGGAAACTGAGGATAAAGAAGGTTGAAAAAGGGCTGAGAGGATTTAAGTTTGAGCTTAGTTACTGAATTGCACAATACCTACAGTAGTGTGGTATGATGTTATTGGGCACTAAGGGATTGTAAAGATCCTTTAAAAGACAGAAACCTTAATCAAGCTCACAAGCATCACTATAATTTTAATTTATAGATTACACTTTTGTTATTTTCATACTCATGACAGACACACCCTCAACCCTTAACCCCCCACCCACCCACACACTCGGGTGTGTTCTCCATGATTGGAATCCACTAAAGGATTCCACTATACTCCAGTAATATACCTTTGAGGGTGATGACTTTGTGGCCAAATTATTCCTTTAAAGGTCCCATATCTAACCACTTAAAAAAAAATGATAGTACCTGTTTTTTCACACCTTAAACATTGTTTCACTCTTCTTCTAAAGCATTGTTTCAGTGTTCATGTAAGCAAGCTACTGATCATCAGAGCAGGTCTGAGCAGCAACCCAGGGAGGGGATCTTCTTATATGAGGTCACATTAGGGAATTTTTTTTAAGCCCCAGACAATACAAAGCTGGGAAAGCAAGTATTTGTATTTATTCATTTGCACACACACTGGAGACCCGATTGTCAAAAAAAAAAAAGAATACAAAAAATTTAATTTTGGATGCTGCATTCTTCTCTTTTCCCTTTTCTGACTTTTTTTTAGTGCTTATATGATATGTTGTACTACAAAATGAAATGCAAAAATAACTGAAGCAAAGAACAGAAGCTAAAAATGTAAAGTAATTTCCAACATTTTCAGCATCACCGGTAGCATAATTCATGTTTATCCACAAGTAATGATCTCAAATGTTTATAGTAAACTGATGCAACTTTCTGATTAGAATTTAAAGGCTTCTCGAAGTCACACTTTAAAACAAAACACAAAATACCTAATATATATATATATATATATATATATATATATATATATATATATATATATATATATGATGTAATTTATTTCACATCCATTAGCAAGTGTGCTGTTTTTTTCATCATTATTATCATTATTAATTCCTCATGTTGGTTTCCTGCATCCTAATTAATTTGATTTTGTTTTGTCCCGCTACGGAAGCCTCTGGAAATTAATGATGTGGAACCGCAATGTTGTGGCGCCACTGATGGGGCTCATGTTCCTGGGCTGAAATTTCTGTCATTAGCCAAAACGGCTGGTGACTGGGAAGTTGGCGCTGGCGGAGTGGGGCTCCATGCCTGGGGCTACGTTCTGTCTTCATAATTGATTAGACCACCATAGAGTCGCAAAAGTGATAATGATAACCATAAAAAAACGTTTATTTGCATTTTTATGATTCATATTCGAGCAGAAGTGTTTCTCCGACTCCATCAACATCTATATCGCTCCAGTCATGAAGACATCTCTTGGAAATAAATATTCATAACGGCAATGATACTCAGAGCAGTGAAAGTTCATAAAGCCTCAGAGTTATCTTTTTAAAATGTTTGCGAGATTTGAACTGGTTATTGTTATTTTGGCTAATACAGAAGAATGCACAGATGACGGAAAGTGCATGTGCCCTTCATACATGTGTGTGTGCGTGTGATTCTACAACACGCGAGAAATGAGTCCCTGAAAGTGTGTCATATTTTTTGCACTTTAATAAGAGGCTATAGTATAGTCCCGTCTGAGGTATTTGCAAGTTAATAAGGGACTCCAAAGGCTTTTCACAGTCCAATCTCTCCGCCTTTATTCTGCACACAGAGAGGATATTGGGAGATTTCCTCACCTCATAATGCGCTTCACTTGTTTTATTTGATGTGACATCAGCTCGTATCCCCCCGTCACAATTCGATTCCCCCCACTTATATTTGTGCATTCCATTTTATATTTCGGCACTGGCACAATATCTTTCTGCTTAATCAACAATGAGACTTTTTATCTCACCGTCTGCCGGGGAGAATTTTTACTAGCTTCTTCCAATGGCTATGTATACGATTTCACAGAGAGGACGCTCTTTTATACTTCAAAACTGTTTGTTTACAACACAATAGTGTAGATAATTGATTGCACCAACATTCCAAAATCATTAGCAGATTTATTGCTTTTAAATATTTAGCTTTTAACCACCCTGATCTTTTTTTGTGCATAGTGTATCATTACAACCTACAGTAATCTTGGAAATTGACTTATTGTGGGAATTATTTGGAATAATGTGGCATACTATAAATCTACCCTATAGTGGTTAGCACTGTCATCTTGCGCATCCAGGGTCTGGGTTTGATTGACCCACCCTGTGGTCTGTGTGTATGGAGTGTATACTCCCTGTGCTTGGTGGGTTTTCTCCACATACTTCAATTTCCTCCCACAGTCCAGAGACATGCAGATTATACTAATTGACATTCCCAAATTGGATGTAGTGTGGGAATGTTGACTGGAGGTCCTACCACAGTCGAAAGATGAGAATAAATACAATGGTCACCACTGGCCTCCATGGTTCCTAATTGGACTACAGCGGTTCGTAATGTAGATGGATGAATGGATGGATGGATGGATGGATGGGTGGATGGTCCCTAATGTTGAACTGTTGTGATAACTCAACCCAATATATGAGGCGTGTTCAAGTCAAACGGGGATTTATGATGAAATTTCTTGAAAATGAAGTTTTAAAGAATTGATTTGATGTTTACTACACAACATGGTGATGAAACTCTTAGCTGCAGTAAACATTTGGATAGTGCAAATAATTTGAATTGTGAATGACGATTCTGCCTGAGGTGGCCTGAAGCGTTCCTGTGAAAAAGTAGTGAGTGGAACATCTGATCCTTGAAAACTGACAAATAACTTGTCACCAACTTACAGAAGAGACACGTGTCTGATGGAACTGTAGACAATCATTTACCAACACAACTTGCACATTACATGAACTCAAAAAGGAGTTATTGTCATATCTCTGCACAGTCCTCTCCTCACTCCAAGCCATTTCCAAGGTTGGCTTGAACACCACTTAGTTTACAAAATTATTTACAAATGAACATCTTTTGCTGTAAAACCCTTTAATATTAGTTCTTGTGTAATCCAAAGTGACATAAATATTAGATCATGTGAGTATGAGTAAATTATTACATGATCTTAACATAGTTTTGCTGAAGATCCATCATGATGGAGACTCAAACATACAGTAGAACAAGTCACAGAGCACTATTAAATCAAGTATTATTAAAAAAAAAAAAAAAAAAAGAAAACAGTAGTGGTAACCAAAATCAGTAGCATACAGTATATGACATGGAAATCCAATGAAGTCTGTTTGGAATTTCAAATTTAAACAAAATGCAGAAAAATACAAATGGTGAATATACAGTACTGTATATGGAAGGCAATGCCTTTGTGATATTAAAGTACACACAAAAAAACCCAGAGAAAACATTAAGCAATACTGAAAAAATGTTAACAGTGTAGTTTATGGCCTTGAGTTTGCATGCTTGGGTTCAGCTCAAGTTCGTTTTTTTTTTCCCTCTCACATGCGTCCCAAAATTTTTGATTAATTTATCTAAAATCTATTATGCAAACTCGTATACATGCATAGGCGCACACATGCACACAGAGAGGTAGAGAGAGTGAGTGAGTGAGAGAGACCAGACGGACCTTTTGAGTGCTGGTCCTGAACTTTAATGGTAAACAATGATGGATGGACATCATTTAATGGGATGTACCAGCGTACAGTGCGCGTGGCCCAGCTGTCAGACACTAAACCAATTAGAGAAGGAGAATTAATCTGGAGCACAGAGCACAAGTTCTAGGAGAGGTCGAAAAAAAATTCAATACGCAACCTCCCACAGGGAGACTCAACTTATTAAGTCACACCGAACTCCAAGCACTGTGTGTGTGTGTGTGTGTGTGTGTGTGTGTGTGTGTGTGTGTGTGTGTGTGTGTGTGTGTGTGTGTGTGTGTGTGTGTGTGTGTGTGTGTGTGTGTGTTTGGGTACAGAGCAAAAGAGTGAAAAGAAAAACTGTGAGGGGATGAAAGAAGAAAGAAAAACAATTTAAAAAAGGTAAAAAAAAACAGAAAAGGGAAAAAAGAAAGAAATAAAGAAAGGAACCGAAAAGTGAAAAAAATAGTAAGACGAGATGAAATGATGTGTGAAGAGAAAGAAAGAAGGAAAGAGATGAAATTGAAGGAGGAAAGGAAGACATGGTGAGAAGATGGTAAGAGCTGAGGGGATGAAATGGGGAGGGAAAAAAAGAAAGAATGGTAAAAATTATTGAATGAAAGAAAGACAAATGAGATGGGTAAAGAGAGAGAGAGAGAGGGAAAGGAGGACAAGCAAAGTTGAAACAGGGCTGAGATTAGAGAGAGATACAGAAAAAAGGAGAAACAATGAGAAATAAGCTGTTCTTTTAAATAGTTGCACTGATAAGTGTACAGTATGTGTGTGCATGTGTATATAAGGATGTGCGTGTGTTTATAGTGCTTTTCACTCTGTAAATAATGTATCCCCAAGTCCAATTTATTACGTACATTCATTTTCTATCTGCACCAGATCCTGCTAACATTTCCAAGTAACATTTACAAATATAGCTGAAGCATATACACGTACCGCAGTGTGGACATTTTATTAGGAAGAAACCCACAGGCTATTTATCACACATGAGCGAAGGCGATGTATATCTTGCACGGCACTGGGATATTCGAGGTGATCTTCACCGCTGTAATATGGTTTTTGCGTGCGAGAGGGAGCAGATGTGCAGCATGAGTTGTGACACTGCTGTTCTCTTATACTCGGTACATTTGTCACTCCTACAACTCTGCAGCCCAGTGGATTAGATGTTTGGCTTGGATCATTAAGTTTGGCTCAAACCCTGACAGGGCAGACAAGCGTTTCATCCTCGTCAAAAACACGGGTAGAGGGAGCGATAGAGAGGGGGAGAGAGTACAGAAGAGGCACAGACCCTGAGCTCTGAAGTTGTTCACACCGATCAGCCATAACATTAAAACCACCTGCTTCAAAACAGCTTATCGAGGCATGGACCCCGTAAGACCTGTGCAAGTGTGCTATGGCATCTGGCATCCATATATTAGCAGGAGATCTTTTTAATTCTGTAGGTTGTAAGGTTAGGCCCACGATGGACCGGATTTGTTAGTACAGCACATCCTTTTTTTATTTTTATTTTTATTTTATTTAAACACTGTGACAAGGTGTATTATTCTGCTGAAGAGACCATTAGGGAATATTGTTTCCATTAACGGAGCGAATTTCAACAACGCAAAACCTACAACTGTGTTTAAGTAGTTGTTACGTGTCAAATGGTGTGTAATGAAATATTGTATTTATTTATTCATTTATTTATATTTGTATAAAGTTTGGAGCTGTGTATTGGACTTGACTGTAAAATTATAGTGTATTAAAATTAAAATAAAAAACTGTAATGTCTGAAAATCAATTGCTTTTGGTTGATACTGAGGCCAGAGTGGTACAGTACATTATTTCTCAACCACTGGACTCACGCTGCAACAAACTTACCTTGGGACGGGAATACGGAATTTTTTCAGCCTCTGTGCATTTAAGCTACAAACTCGTGGGATCCACACAGTTGGCTCCATGTTAGTTAACTGTAGTAAGCAGTATTTTGCTTTGTTACCGATAAAAGTAATGTTACTTTTACTAGTTACTTTTCAAGTGAAGGTAATGTATTACTACTATATTAATTTTCTATAGCACTAATACATGCTGAGCAGCTATAATATTACAATGCAAAATAACATGTCCAGCTCGGACTCCTCGGGGCATGACTCCACAAGACCTTTAGGGGATCCTTTGGGTGCTGTGGGGCGGGGCATCTGTGGATCTGATTTGTTTGTCGGATTGGGATTTGGGGAGTGTGGAGGCTGAGTCTTTTTGATTGCTTTGATTCATCCTTCATGGTCTTTTCTAATGTTATGGACGGCCAATGCTTCACGATTACTAGTTAGTATCTAAAGTAGCACGTTACTGTTGTGTTACTCTTACATTAGTATAGGTTGTCAATTGCCATATTACTCACATGATTACGCAAATGAAAAATGCTGTAACCAATAAATGTACTGTACAAAACCGATGACAATAAAAGCCTCATACTACTGATTTATCCTGCTTTCATGCTTGTTGTGCTTCTTTAAATAGCATGAAAATTGGCATGTACCTTAGGTAAAAATAAATAAATAAATAAATAAAAATCCATGCCACATGTACTGTATCTGATGGGGAGGAAAAGGTGAAAATGAGAGATTATAGGGTTTATTTTTTTTGCTTGCTCGTGGGAATGAATGATTAATGGTTTTCTTGTTTTTTTTGTTTGTTTTTAGACTGAAAATCTAATGAACAAATGCTACACTTATTGTAAAGTGTATGTCACAATTTGTACATAGAGAACCAAAATTCACAGATATTTGAGGAATGATTCGAGCAAAAAGTAACATATTTGCACACTTTTACACACACACACACACACACACACACACACACACACACACACACACACATATATATATATTCTTATAAATGTACATTATACTGTATAATAATAATAATAATAATAATAATAACAATAATAATAATAATAATAATAATAATAATTTTATTATTATTGTATTGTAAAGTAACAAGTTATATTGCTAGTTACTGCAAAAGTAATATATTCCAGTAATGCATTACCTTTTTAAATCATTACTTGCATCTTTGGAGATTACTGATTATCATACAGGGTGGGCCATTTATATGGATACACCTTAATAAAATGGGAATGGTTGGTGATATTAACGTCCTGTTTGTGGCACATTAGTATATGTGAGGGGGCAAACTTTTCAAGATGGGTGGTGACCATGGTGGCCATTGGAAGTCGGCCATCTTGGATCCAACTTTTGTTTTTTCAATAGGAAGAGGGTCATGTGACACATCAAACTTATTGGGAATTTCACAAGAAAAACAATGGTGTGCTTGGTTTTAACGTACCTTTATTCTTTCATGAGTTATTTACAAGTTTCTCTTTGTTCACAGCCATTGACATGTCGAAGAGGTTAACATGTGATGAGCGGATCGAAATTGTGTTGATATCTGGTGAACGCAGTAACCGGGTCATTGCAGCAGATTTCAATGCAAGACACCCTACGAGACCACCCATCTCCCATGCTACAGTTAGCAAACTGCTTGCTAAGTTTCGTGAAACTGGTTCAGTGTTGGATTTGCCAAAATGTGGACGCATGAAAACTGTCACATATGAACAAACATCAGTGGCTGTCCTAGCTTCATTCAGCAAGAGCCCACAGCGTAGCACTCGCTGCATGTCACTGGAGAGTGGCATTAGTCGAACATCCCTTCGGCGGATATTAGCTACTCACAAAGGCACTCTTACAAACTCCAGCTACTGCAGCATCTCAACGAGGATGACCCAGATCGGCGCACACAATTTGCAGAATGGGCAAAACTAAAATTGGAACAGGACCCTCAGTTCACGCAGAAGATTTTGTTCAGTGATGAGGCAAACTTTTATGTGAATGGTGAAGTTAACAAACAAAACCACCGCTATTGGTGTGACACTAACCCACATTGGATAGATCCCTCCAAGACTGTTGGAACAAAAAAAGTGATGGTATGGTGTGGTATATGGGGTACAAAGATAGTGGGGCCATTCTTCATCAATGGAAACCTCAAGGCCACTGGATATTTGAAATTGCTACAAGATGGTGCACACCACATTATGGGTGTCAGGTCCGAGCATTCCTAGATGAACAGTTTCCTGAAAAGTGGATTGGTCGTCTTGGGCCAGTTGAATGGCCCCCAAGGTCTCCCGATCTGACCCCCTTAGACTTTTATCTTTGGGGTCATCTGAAGGCAATTGTCTATGGTGTGAAGATACGAGATGTGCAGCACCTGAAACTACAGATACTGGAAGCCTGTGCTGGCATTTCTCCTGTGGTGTTGCTATCAGTGTGTGAAGAGTGGGAGAAGAGGGTTGCATTGACAATCCATCACAATGGGCAGCACATTGAACACATTTTATAAGTGGTCAGAAACTTGTAAATAACTCATGAAAGAATAAAGTTACGTTAAAACCAAGCACACCATTGTTTTTCTTGTGAAGATGTGTCACATGACCCTCTTAATATTGAAAAAACAAAAGTTGGATCCAAGATGGCCGACTTCCAAATGGCCACCATGGTCACCACCCATCTTGAAAAGTTTGCCCCCTCACATATACTAATGTGGCACAAACAGGACGTTAATATCACCAACCATTCCCATTTTATTAAGGTGTATCCATATAAATGGCCCACCCTGTATATATATTGGTTATGATATTTGTCATACATCTATAGACAATTTTCCTCTAATTGAAATATGGAGTATTTTAGCAGTAGCAATAACAGGCTGCACTGAGTTTTTGTGTAGTAGTGTGTGCATAACTTACCAGTTGTGCACATTACAGTATATAAGTGATGCTCAGCGGACTTTAATGTTCCTTACTGTGCAGAGCAGAGGAGCTGAAAGAAAAAGAGAGAGAAAGGTGGGAGCGGGTGGTGATGGTTGGGGCATCAGTGGCAATTAATGCAAGTGGTGTGTCAGACAAGGAGGCTAATGAGTTTTAATATACATGCAGGTGAGGGAGAGGCAAGGCTCCAGAGCCCTTAATGAACCCGTGACAGCGTAATTAGCCACAATTTACAATTCCTGAGTTCTAATCAGAGGCGATGAAACGTTGCCACAAATCTTTGTATGAATGAGTCTTTTTAAAAGCTCCAATCTGTTGCCTTGTACTTGATTGATAATTGTGTGTTTTTTCTTACATCTTTTTTTTTCTATCTCCATCTAAATGTCTTTCCATTTCGCCGATTGCATCGTAGAGGTGAATGCCCGGAGCAGGCCATGAAATGATGAAGGATGTGTCGAGATCTCGGACCTAAATGTATATTTTTGAAGTTACCGAGGATTCAGCTTGTTTCAGTATATGAAAGATGTGTTGACAGGTGATCATTAAAATGATGGTAAAGGAATATGAGAAACAAAAGTTTTATCTTTTAAGCAGGTTTAAATTTCAGTACTAATATACTGTATGATTTAAGTCTTTGATGTTATATAAGGACTGTAAAGTATTCAATAATTTAAAGAAATAATGATATAAAACGCTCCATCAGTCCAAACTCAAGTTTCATTGGTATTATTCATGCACTCTGGCATTCAGAGACTGACATTGAGACAGGTATGTGTTGACCCGAGGGCCTGGGAGCCACCATTCACACTCCCCACACCGAGCAAACACACGACATTAAACACTCGCACCACCTTGCTATTTCCACAGGAGCTCACACAGGATCTGAACACTCTGGATAACATCTGCTAAGACTCACTGGAATAGCTTTTGGCATTCAGTTTGCATTTCCCTGATGAATTTCAGGGTTCTTTAAACTAATATTGGGGACTATCAATACTCCAGTCTCCAGATATAAAGCTTAACTAAAATAGCTCCCAGTTTCTCAGTGTGTTAGTGTGTGTTTTCAAATGTTGGTTCTAAAGCCGTAAAAATATTACTATTTGTAAATGACTAATAAGTATATTTGCTGATTTTCAGCACTTTGTTTTTTAGAATTTATTTTTATTTTTTCATCATTATGCACTATTATTTTACATATGATTATTTTTTTCACCTTTTTTTGTTTAGTTTTTTTTTTACAAATAAATCCTTAATTTTTTACATAGATTTATTACATACATTCAATTTTTTACATACATTCAGGGTTTTTTTTTCCATTATAGGTTTATAATAATAATAACAACAACAACAGCAACAATAATAATAATTGTTAATTTATTTCGATATTACTACTGCAAGTTTTTACTTGTTACTCAATTTTTATTATCTGACATGTACAATTGATTTCTGTTCATTTTTAAAGGCAATTTTTGAAACACAACTTTTACAAGATCTTTTGTTTGTTTAGTTTTTTTGTTTGTTTTTCATGCATGATCAATTAAGATTTTTCACGTGGTTGAGTAACATGCGCTTGAGTAACGCTATAACTTTAATACTAGTTTGTAATTAATTGACTCACAGTCTTTACATGCTGGACACACGCTTCTGCTGCTCTCTGTACCGATCTGCTTCCCTTCAAGCGTGAAATTGCTCTTCAGTGTGCTCTGTAACCTCTAAAGCGGACCTGTTGTCCAGCTGAGCAGATTTGCTCTTTAGGCAGCTGCTGCAGTCTGTGGAAGATTACTTCTGATTTTAAATGGAAGCACGACAAGGAATCGTATACGCATCCGCAAAAATTGTGTGCGAGCTTTAAACTCACATGGTTATGGGGAAACTAAGCTCAGTCCTCATCAGTCGTTTATTTTCAGGTTTCTCCACATGCCCCTACTAATTTGCAGGTAGATATTTGCGGGTAGCTCAGATTGATGATAGGTACAATTTATGATTTGAGGCTGTGCTTTGATGAGTGGGACATGGACACTAACAAGGCCATGATCAAAGCCTTAAGGAAAGACATGCGGTCAATGAAAATTAACCCGGCGCACTCACAGACACACACACACACACACACACACACACACACACACACACACACACACACACACACACACACACACACACACACATATTCCATATACCATAAGTACGCCTAGGGGTTTTAGATTAAGACATCCTATAATTTTGGCATTGGTTATTTAGGATTTATTTTGAAATGTAGTGAGGCCACATCAATTTAAAAATCATTAAACCAAAAATCCATCTTGGCTTTTTTGCGACTACCCTTTCATCTGATGTTTGTTCTAACATTCTGATTAGTTGGTAGTTACAGAAGTTACCAAGCAAAATATGGGCACACCTTGTTGAGCTTGTCCAATAGGATGAATTCAGAGCTATATCTAAAACCGAAGAAAGAAAAAAGGTAATGCAACTCAAAACAGCTGAGTACTTTCATAAGTGAATTTAAAATGACAAATACAAAATATTTGCATTTTCTTTCATTTAAATAATTGAAGTGAAAAGGCATATGGAGTTTCACAACTAGTCAACAGGACACAATTAACTTTTTAACCTGAACATTCTCATTACAATCCATCCCTTACTTTTGCTCATCGGAAACAATACTACTGAACTTAATATGTGTGTTTATAATATAAGTTCAAAACAATTTGGATTTTTAAATGCATTAATATTATGTATGTTTCTGTACAGGAACATGCACTACACTGATTATTTAGGACAATCAGGGCAGGGTGCAGGTCACTGCCATTAGGGGTCGTACCATGAAGAGTCTACAATGATGTTGGTTCAGTACTGTACATACCAAATTAACATGCAAATAAAAGCCAGGATGCAAGGTTTCCCAACAGCATATTGCCCAGTGCATCACACAATCTCTGCAAGGTTGACTTTTTCACATAGTGCATCCTGGTGCCATGGCTTCCCCAGGTACATAAGTAACACACATGCACCCAGCTATCCACATGACGTAAAAGTCAATGTGATTCCTTTGGCCAGGTTACCCTCTTCCACTGCTCCATGGTCCAGTTGTGATCCTCCTCGCCCATTACATTTGCTTTCTGCAGTGGACAGCAGAGTGTGGGCACTCTGACTGGTCTGTGACTGTACGTAACAAACCCTCAACACCTTCCTATCAGAGCATTAACTTTTACAGCAATTTAATTTCTCTGATTGGGCTGTGATCGGTTCACCACTACATTTCAGGAACACCCCCCCCCCCCCCCCCCCAAAAAAAAAAAAACATGTTGTTTTGCCAGTCTTTAAATGCTGTAGTATTACAATTTTCCCTCTTTGAAACTAAGGGCGCCAAACCTGTTCAAGATTTGACATTGCACCTGTGCACAAACCAAGCTCCATGAAGACATGCTTTTTTAAAGTTGGAGTGGAAGAATTCCAACTATAGCTCAGAGTCTTGACCTCAACCACAATGAACACTTTTGGGACGTTTAAATGCACACCTGACCTCCTTGCCCCAAATTAATTCCTCATGCCACCATCACTCTTATAGATGCATAATTCCTATAAACATTATTCCCAGTGCTCCAAAAGCATTCCCAGAAGAGTGGAGGTCATCATAACATGAATCATAAATTAAATCTGGAATTATTTCATTCTCATTCATACTTCATACAAACGTCCATAATTCTTTTGATTGTTTAAAGCTGCTTTGCGACAATGTCAATTGTTAAAAGCGCTATACAAATAAAATCGAATTGAATTGAATTAAATGGAAGGCTTAAAAAGCACCTATGGGTGTTATTGTTACTGTAGGTTTCCACAATCTCCAAGCTGAATGATGTATTTCCCAGAGGATGATGAAACTTTAACCTGATTTTTATTTATTTATTTATTTATTTATTTATTTATTATTATTATTATTATTATTATTATTATTATTATTTAAAGAAGACCATACAGTATGTCCTTCAATGTCCATCCATGCCATAATATAAGACATAATATATCATACAGTTACTATATTATTTATGAACTGTGGTTTATTCAGTAGCCGTTCACAGAAACGGAGAATGTAAACACAAGAAGCCTTGCACCTCCAGGGTCCGGATTTGATTCCTGGCCAGCTTCGATTCCCTTCTCTGTGTGTATGGAGTGTGCATGTTCTCCCCGTGCTTGGTGGGTTTCCGCCAGGTACTCTGGTTTCCCCCCACAGTCCAAAGACATGTGCTGTAGGTTAGGTTAAATGGCATTCCCAAAATTGGCCATAGTGTGTGTGTGCCCTGCGATGGATTGTCACCCTGTCCAGGTGTACCCCACCTTGTGCCCTAAGTCTCCTGGGATAGGCTCCAGGCCCCTCTTGACCCTGAATACAGGATTAAGTGGTATAGATGATGAGTGAGTGAGTGAGTGAGTGAGTGAGTGAGTGAGTGAGTGAGTGAGAGGATTTGGGGAAAACCAAAATTAGTTAGTATTAACTTATTAACTCATAACTGTCATTTTGTCACAATCAAAAGTATTGGTTTCACCTAAAAACCAATTGTTTTGATTGTAACATAACGATTAATGATATTGTAAGTGTTTATTTGCATATTAATTAATTTAAAGTGTTTATAAATGAGTATAAATTGTCATGTAATAATGCTAAGGATTTTTTTTTTTTTTTTAATACATTGACTACATTCTAGTCTGCTAATTGAGTATATGTGTACCTTCATATTATATTCAATTCTTCTATTTGCTGTGCTTGGCTTGCTAAAACATTTTACAAAGCTTGCATCTAAGGATATTACAATACAGAGAATATAGACTGAAAAAGTACCTTTATACAGTACTTAAATATGTGTTCTATCTTTAGTGATTCTGATGCTAATGCATTGGTTTGTGATGTTTTTTTTTTCAGTTATTTATGTAAAATGTTAGTAGTTATGATGTCAGCATCACATTGCTAATAGTTTAACAAGAAAATGATAATAAGATCAAAAGCATACAGTAACAGCCAAGTTTTCCTCTCCTAAATCTCCTAAAACCAAAGATCAAGAAATCCAGCACAGAATGAAACATTTTTAGTCCAAATGTTAAAATCAATATTTTAGAACGCAATGCAAGCACATGACAAATTTTCGCTACTCCTTTGTGGATTTTTCCTTTAAAATGTAATTGCCTGAATTAACTGTAGAGTTGAATGAATTTGTTTTTGCCGTGTTAAACAGCAGCAGTGTTGAAGAAATAATGTCAGCATTTTAATTGTAATTGTTTAAGTACCAGCTACAGTATCGACAGTATTGACTCAACACACGCAGCAAACAAAAGTGTACTGAATTAACACACACACACACACACACACACACTGTTTAAATGACATCTTCACTGTTGACTTTTAGGATTGAAAAGGGACATTGATTGTAGTACATGTCAATAACATCATTTGTGTGAATTAATTTGGAGAGAGAGAGCGAGAGAGATCTCAATTGTTCTTTCAGCACAGTTGTATCTATTTGTGTTAACGAAGAAAATTATATTGAATTGACTGAACTGAATAATTGTCCATGGTAATTATCCATGGGCTGGAGATTGCTCCCAGTAAATGTGTCTTCAAACCAGTCAGCTGTTGTCCTGTGCTGTGTAGATGGTTTCTGTCTGTCTGTCTGTTTCTGTTTTGAGATTCTTACCAGGGTAATGCCTCAAGAACAACTGACTGAAAGTTTCATTTATATGGATTTATCATTGTAACCAGCAGACAAGAATGCTTGGATTTTGGAATTGATCCAAACATGGCCAAGGTCACTCCAAGGTCATGTATTTGCAATAGTTATTCCTTTATAGTTTCCACAATGTTTTAATAATGTTTAAGAATTTTTAGCATGCAACGCAGTAACAAGAAGCACTAGACTTCTTGTAAAGGCAGGTCTACCTAAAAAAAAAAAAAAAAGTAACAATGAATTTTTCATGTCATCTATTTTGCATTACAAATGCAGTACAGACCAAAAGTTTGGACACACCTTCTCATTCAGCGAGTTTTCTTTATTGTGTTCTTTATTGTGTTCTTTAGCCCAAACAAGTCTCTTCTGCTTGTTGCCTGTCCTTAGCAGTGGTTTCCTAGCAGATATTCTACCATGAAGGCCTGATTCACACAGTCTCCTCTTAACAGTTGTTCTAGAGATGTGTCTGCTGCTAGAACTCTGTGTGGCATTGACCTGCTCTCTGATCTGAGCTGCTGATGATAATAATAATAATAATAATAATAATAATAATAATAATAATATAATATTATATATATATATATATATATATATATATATATATATATATATATATATATATATATATATATATATATATAATGTCCATTATTAGTAATAAATGTGATTAGTAAATCACTTTATTTACAATATAATAAAAAAATAATAATATTGAGTTGATTTTAAAAGGTCGATGTTTGTATTTTTATTTTCAGTAATATGTACTTACTATTTATAGAGAGATTTAACTGCTCACCTACTGTATCAATGTTTTTTCCTCTTGCTGAAATCATCTTAAATATTCAAGTAGATTTTTAATGCTTAGAAACCATAAACCCCACTCTTTATTTGTTAAAAAAAAAATTAATATACACAGTGGAATGTTTATTGATCAGGTCACCTGTTCTACAAAGCAAAACCGGATGCTGAGAAAGTGAGAAATCTATTTAAATTTGGGATTTTACTTCTAACCAATCATTTATCCCACAACTGTTTCAGTTCATATCACCCCACAGTACTCAGTGCAGATAATTACTGAGGTCTCTGACAGTTCAGACATTTAATATCATTTCATAGGTTTTCATCATTGACCTAGGCCTACCTTAAACCTAATCTCATCACAGAGATTAAACACAGCTATTAGAATCAAATCCACTCATGTATGCTTGAGGATAATCTCAAATTTCATCAGTGTAGGAGTTTTCTATTGTCATCCAGCTCTCAATGGGATTTCAGACCTTTAATAAGAGTATGAAAGGCTTGCTCCACCTGCTTCAGAGGAGATGAGATTAATGCAAATCTATTCCATTAGGGCTTTAATAAGTCAATCTTAGCCATATTTATACAAGGAATTGAGAAATAAAGGTCAGGGATTAGTGCAGAAACATTGAGAAGGTCAAAGCTGGGAACACATCAAATGAAATTTACTGTACAAGTGAAACTGGAATAACATCGTGGCAAAATGTGGAATGAAAAATTATCAAAATGTATCATTTCATTGCAAAAGAAATACTGTTTCATGTAATTTTGCATTTATTTAAATTAAATTAAAATGCCTTTTCACCACTTGAGTCTGCAGACACTAAATAGAAATCTGATAACATATTTTATTTAATATTACAATTTGCCTGTATAGATTTTTGCTTATATATATATATATATATATATATATATATATATATATATATATATATATATATATATATATATATATATATATATGTTGTAACGGGTTCGACCCAAAGTTGCACGGGCGGCACCATGAAACACAGACACGAGGCGAGATCTTAGAGGAAAAGGGTTATTTATTAGGAATAAATAAGGGAAGGAAAGGGAAAAAGGAGGGAGGACGGAAAGAAAGGGAAGGGGTGATGTGTGCACGTGCAGGGTCCGAGGCAGTGCCCAGCTGGCATGCGGGCACGCGGCTGGCGGCGGTCGGCGGAGTGGCCGAACGGAGCACGCGAGGCAGCGCTCCTGCACGCTCCCTCTCTCGGTTCCTCCCCGCTGTCGATGGCCGGTATGTATATATATATATATATATATATATATATATATATATATATATATATATATATATATATATATATATATCGTATATAGTATATATATAGTATATAAATATATACTGTGTTCAGTAATTCAGATTCTTTACACCCTAAAAAATGCTGGGTTAAATATTGGACCAACTACATGCTGGGTTAAGTTAACCCAACAAGATGGGTTATTTATTTAACCCAGCAAGATGGGTAAAATATTCAATCCAAATACTAGGTCATATTAAACTATAATGTTGGGTTAATTCTACCTCACAAATAGGTTATTATTATTTTTATGTTTTACATGTCTATGGGTAAAACAGTTTAAACAGTTAAATGACTTTGATATACTGGTCTATTACAAGACAAAACTCTAACTTTTGCAAACCATACATATATGCAATAAACAACAGCTAATTAAAGATAAATTTAATTTAAGATAAAATAATACAGAACAAGTTCAACAGTGACATCATTACGATACTATTACTCAGAAGCACTAATGCCTGAGAGCAGTGCTGGTCATTATCTCCCAACATCAGGATGTAGAGGTTCGGCCTTGACACTTCAGCCTGCTGGAGATATTCCACGGTGTCGGTTCCAACCTTAGAAAGAAAGAAATTAAAGAAATAAAAGTTTATGGAAAATCGAGAGGGTGGGCTAGTATGCATATTTGTAAGAAGATTAGTGTTTTGTAACACCTCAGCTTTTTATATGTGCTTGCTAACGCTAGCAGCCTAGCTAAATGCTAGCATCATGCTGGCACTACAGTTAACAGTTTAGCTTTAATTCATCACTTCACCACCTTCATACACCCTGCAAAGAAAGCTAAAAAGCTCAGACATTTTTGAAGTTTATTTCATACACAGGTGGGGTTCTTTGGTTTGGCTAGCTAGCAGCCATTGTCAGTTAAATTAGCATGCTATAGCACAGACCAGGCTGAAAGGTTGAGTGTAATGTTAACACGGTAACAGTAATAAATGTTACATACAGTGAACAAATTCAGTCATAGGTGAGTGAAAGTGTGTATACAGACCTTATATGTCAGACCTCTTAAATGCCTGAGGAGGAAGACCAAAAAACAGATACGAAGCTGACACAGTCACTGAATACACCGGTGAACTTCGGGGGAGGGTGATCTTGTCTGTGATGTTAGCTGTCGCTAGCTAACCCAACTCCAACCCAGCAAGCTGGGTTAAACAAAAAGTACCCAATTCACTGTAAATAACCCAGAAAAATGACCCAACAGAGGCAACCCAGTGTTTGGGTAGTAAAAACAACCCAGCATTTTTTAATGTGTATGTTTTATTACATTTTACTGTAATATTTATTACAATTTAAAATTAAATGTATAAAATGAAAAAAATATAAAAATTAATATTGTAATAATTCATATTATTAATTAATATCAAAATAACTTATTAGTTATTATTATTATAAAATAATAATTGCATTAGCGAGGTTGTCAACTGAGATGATGGTATGGTGTTTAACACTGTGGCACACACTTCCAGTATTGAGGGTTTGATTCCTGCCTACGGTCATGTTTTTCCATGCTTGAGGGGTTTCTTCTTCCAGATACTCTGGTCTCATCCTATAGTTAAAAAAAAACATACAGATAAGGCAAAGTGGCATTCCCAACATGCCCATAATGTCTGTGAGTGTGTGAATTGGCATTGCCTGAAGTCTTCTGGAGGTACAGTAGCTCCAGGTTTCATGTGACCCTTTACAGAACTTGAGGTATAAAGAATGAGTGAGAGGTACAGTACTATATAATAATATAGTACCTAATATATAGTACCGTATACTAATCACCGGCCTGATCAACCTTTATTATACGTACCTGTTCCCCACTGGTTCAGGCCTTAAGTTAGATGTTTTGATGCTTGAACAATTCATAGGTCAC
This sequence comes from Clarias fuscus, assembly GCA_030347435.1. Lineage (NCBI taxonomy): Eukaryota > Metazoa > Chordata > Actinopteri > Siluriformes > Clariidae > Clarias > Clarias fuscus. The sequence goes on along the minus strand of CM059217.1, from coordinate 9,502,412 downwards.
TGTGTAGCTTAACAACCAAAAATATTTCTCTGACACTGTTCAGGTACTGGACTGAAAATGTGAGTCAAAAACCTGCCAAAAATGAGAGGCAAAAAACAAAAGTCCTTCAGGAAACCTGAAGAATTATTCATCAAGACTACATTAAAAATACCAAAAAGTCTGTTTCTTTGGAAGCAAAATATACAGAAATTATCGGTGACTCAAGGCTTTTGAACAGCACTGTATATTGCTTTAAAATGCATTATATGATGCTGCTTTTAAATATTGCTAGACATTTTCATTTACAGAGATCAGTTGGATCCTGGATAGGAGTGCCTATTCTTCATTGCTCAGTGTAATTCATTCATTCATTACTATATTGTCTGTACGATATGAGGTCTCCTATCAGGTAGTAAACTGAAGTTACAGTAGGTTCACGTTACCATCCAATCCAATCTTTCTGATCACAAAATCCGATCACAAAAGAATATGATAGTTCCTTCGTGGCCCTCGATCAGGTACATACTGTATGTCATGATGGTCATGATGACTATCATGTACTTTCATGATCAGATTTTGTGATTAGAAAGATCAGATTTTTACGAGATAAGAATTTATTTGTTTTATTTCTCCTGTTATAGTGTTGATGCCACAAAACAACAATAAAAAGAATAATGTGATTAGATTGAATAGTGTAGTGAAACAATTGGTCAAGTCCTCAATGTGTAGGACATTTTGGGGGACATGCACAGGTATGGATCACTTGTCATTACAAATCAAACTGTCGGGAGAGACATATTCAATCAAAAAGGAAAAACTTTGAATGTTTGTAATTTAAACACTATATGATAATAGTTTTCCTCCATTTGAGTTGCAGCTCAAATATTATTAATGGAAGATTTGCAAAAATTGATAAACACTACAAATACATAGTACTAAGACGAAGGTCTTTTTTTTTTAAACACCCCTTGTGTTCAAAGTTGGTATAACATGATAGTTGTCAGAAAACTCATTAGGAGTGGGAAATGATCTAGCAGAAAGAGAATGGTTAAAGGGTAAACGAGTATAATTGAATTGTTTGATGTATTATGCTTGCGTCTGTTAAACCCCTCATGGCTTCCGTACTAGTGAATGACATGTTTGTGTCCCGAGATGTACATTTACACAGTTAGCATGTTTACTCTTTTCTTGTCTTACATGCATTTTATACGATGTGCATTTTTTCCAAGGATTCCCAGGCCTGCCAGCACATGATTAAGGAGACGAGGCCTAAATTGCCTAGCAGTCTTCTCTCCATGAAGGGCGCTGTGAACACGGCGCATACACACACTGCCATGATGTCAGACTTGTAATGTAATTACAAACCCATCTGTCTCTCATTGCTTGACAAGCACAAAATGTCCAATTATGGTTTCATTTAAATTCTAATTAGTTCGGCCCAATTTCACAGGCTCTGGAGTGTGTGTGGGTGTGGGTGTGGGTGTGGGTGTGTGGTTGCATGATACACATACATTGCAGTGCTGGAGAACCACAGAGCTTCACTGATGCATCATGCTCGGGGTTGACTTTAAGCAAGCTGAATAGACCTGTGTTAAAACATTTTGAAGACTTTAGGAATTCATTGTTTTAATAAATAGTGGATGTTCAGAGATCAGATCGGATAAACTGGTGAAAGGATGTACCTTTTGCATCCACTGTCTATACTACTAGTCCATGGTAGGGTCAAGGGGGCTTGGGCACTACCTCAGGGAACTGAGGACACAAGGTGGGGGGGCACTCTGGATAGGATGCACACACACACACACACACACACACACACACACACACACACACACACACACACACACACACACACACACACACACACACACGTCTAATACATATATTTGGATTTCATATATTTACCTTTGGAGGAAACTGGAGGCACCAGACAAAACCCACCAACCATGTAGTACAATTATACTGAGTTCTGAATACAGGATTCATCAAAGCACTACTAATAAATGATCAATTATCTCAGCATGTAAGAATATCTTGAATATAGGCAAATCTAATATTTCTTTTTGTTCTGTTTTTAGATACTGTAGGTTGACGTACAGTATTTCATGTCTGGCTAGTTAATGTGAGCATATAATGTCAATTTCATTATAAATTATGTCATAATAATAATAATAATAATAATAATAATAATAATAATAATAAATATTTTTAAAAAGCTGATTATTTATTTATTTATTTATTTATTTATTTGGATTTTTAAAAGTATTTTTTTAATTACAATAGTATTCCTGGAAATGTTACACACATGCACACATGTTTATTGAAACAGTGTGTATCCTAATTAATCATTGGATGACCACCTCTAAATTCAAGCTTAACTTCTAGGAAGAAACATTTTTGAAAAAAAAATCATGTGCTAATAGAATGAAACAATTTAAAGTTGGATTTTATAAATATGTCTAGACATAAGCCTTATAAATATAAACCTGCCGTGTGTGTGTGTGTGTGTGTGTGTGTGTGTGTGTGTGTGTGTGTGTGTGTGTGTGTGTGTGTGTGTGTGTGAAGTGTTTTTTCTTATGTCCCACTATAACTGAAATATAAATGAAACAGCATGCTATAATTGTGATTTACATTTCAGTATTTGTTTGTTTATTCGTGCTTTCACATATGTGTGTTCGGATGCAAATTAGAGCTCATAATCAAGTAAATATTGTCATCATCGGAACACCAGGGAAGCTCCTTAACAGATAATAGCTGTTGATTTCTTCCACCCCCCCCCCCCCTCTCAGTCTTTCTTTTTGTCTAGTTGATCACGTGTTGCTTAAAGGAGACTAGTGCAAGTGTTACATGCACACAGGCCTCACACACTGTTTGGGCCATGATTAGTCCCTAATCAGACAAGAACAAACTGATTATTAGCTTGACGCCACTTGACGGTCTTCAGGGAATCTGCTGTGTCTGTCTCTCACTCTTTTTTCCTGTCTCTCTCCCTCTTTCTCTCCCTTTATCCCTCTCTCACTTCTTTTTTTCGATCATTCTGTCTCTTCTCCTGTCACCTCCTCTTAATCATTGGAGCAACATTCTCTCCTGATTGCACCCTGAGTCTGATTGCTGCAGTCTGCCATCTGCACTGACTCACAAATGTCACTTCCAAACTTGCTTTACCAAAAACTCATCTTCATTTTACTTTTTTTTCCTTCTCATTGCTAACTAGTTCCCCAGTGTCTTATTTAAGGTTTGAACAAGAAAAAAAAAAGTGGACTTTATTCTTTATTAAATATCATGTTTATGAATTTGAAACAGATTGGCTCAGATTATCTCTCTTAATTATACCGTTAAATTAATTTCCACTACATCATTGTTCGATTCTCATATCTGATTGGTCCAAGGGGATTTATATATATGGCTATACTCTAACTGAATCTCTGGCAATATTTTAAGCTATACATCAAGTCAGAAGTTTAAATGAACCTTCATTAATTCAAATGCTTTCTGGTTTCTCGGTAACAGGACAAATTGCATGTTTTTTTTTCTTTTCTTTATTTATGGGAACAGAAATATTATCTCATGCAACATTTAAACAGTAAAACTATAAACCAGTAAAAAAAAATCACCACATATACATTAATGCACAGTGAAATTCTTTATTCTTCACATATCCCAGCTTTGTTAGTAGGCTGGATTATAGAGCATGGTCAGCCATTTTTACGGCACCGCTAAAGCAGACAAGGTTAAAGGACTTGCTTAAGGGCCCAACCTAGCAGAGTTTGGGCTTGAACCACCATCCTTTCTATCAGTAACTTAACACGCTGAGCCAACACTACCCAACAATTGGAAAATAATTAACTTCAGAGTCATTTAAAATAGCTTTGTTTCATGCCAGGTTGGTTCATGTCAACTCCAATACATTGTTGATTTACTTTCCTATTTCAGGACATCTTAATATGATTTTTTTTTTCCATCCATCCATCCATCCACCCATCCATCCATCCATCCATCCATCCATCAAACAATCCATCCATCCATCCATCCATCCATGAACCTCTGTAGTCCAACTAAGTACTAGGGAGGCCAGTAGTGATTACTGTTGTATTTATTCACATTTTATAACCGTGGTGAACCTCCAATCAATGTTCACACACAATTTCGGGAATGCCAATTAGCCTAATTTGCATGCCTCTGGACTGTGGGAGAACACAGGAGTACCCGTAGGAAACCCACCAAACACTTGGAGAGAACATGCAAACTCCATGCACACAGACCTGAGGTGGGAATAAAACCAGGACCTGGAGGTGCAAAGCGACAGTGGTCACCACTACGCCACCATACCATCTTGATTTGTATATTTAGAGCCTTTGAACTCCTCCGTCTGCTTGGGAATTGTCCTGCTACCAACTGTGTCTGTCTGTGCATGCATGCGTGTCTGCCGGTAGATAAGATACTGCATGTGGTGAGAATTTAAATCAAATTCTTCCACATGATTATTTCATTTCATCTGGTCCATACTGTATGTTTACCAAACAGTTGATGTCTTGTGAAATAATAGTATCAATAAACGAGCAAAAAAACTAAAAGACAGTATTATTAGTTCCACAGCGCGACCTACAGTATGGATGCAACCTGATTGTGTGTAGATGATCTACAACACAGAGCAGGAGGTGCACAATGGCAGAGGTTGTGCTGTAAGTGAGGCAGAAGATGGATCATTGATCCACTCTGCATCAGAGGCTGTATTTTGCTGAGAGACCTCTAGTACGGTTGCATGTCTTAAACACTGTCCAGTGATTTATCAAGCCTTCGCAGGCTGCCAGTTGCTGTGGTGATTAATTACATGCAGCGGCCATGCAGCGCACATGAAAGTGCATGGTGTGACACGAACAAGTGATGCCCATACACAAAGAGGAATTAATCACAGGCAAATTACAGCAGGTTGTAAATGTCTAATATTGAGAACTGCATCAAGTAAGAAAAATGAGAGTTAAAATTTTAAACACAATTATATTCTAGTTAACAAATGCATTAGAACTCAGCTAGTAGCATGTGTTCCATGTGCTATTTTGGGGATTCCCTAGCTCGTATAACTATGATAAATTAACTTTGAAATCATTAAACTATCTCAATATAAATAATTTAACAAGGGGTTTCCATTGTTTTTTTTCTTCTTCAATAATTAAGAGGTGAGGATTTATTTATTTATTTATGTTTTTATTCCCCCTCATGAGTGAGAGAAGGCAAATGTGGCTAACTAGAATGCATGTTAATGTTATAAGGACATTAAGATGTATATAATTCTGCTAAAAATGTGGATAATTATTCCAAATCTATACAAATAATAAAACTGTAAAGTTTGTGCTTCTGTGCATTTAAATAAATAAATAAATAAAGTGCAAATAAATAATTTGTGGTGATGTAAGGTGAGTAATAAAACACCATCAATATGTCTGTTTTTGTCTGTGTACGCATCAAGTTAAAAATAAGGAATTAATTTTAATTTGGTTTTGTATGGGGCCGGGCTTGACATAATATATAGGCTTTATTTATCGCAATCAGCCTATGGATAGAGAATATATGCTACTTTATATGCTGAAATTTAAATGGTTAGTTCATCTCAAAATTCAACAGATGGCGCTGTAAATTTTTTAATACGCCCTTATGAGTGTGCAGTTAAAATCTACTTAATAAACACTATCCCACAAATTCATTCCATGCAGTTCACGGCAACGCGTAAAAATTGTAGTTAATTCCAAAATCCAATTTTTTTAATTTTTTATCCAACAGTAATTTTTTTTATTTTATTTTTTTTAAATGAGTGCAATTGAATTTCACGTAAAGCAAGTTGCAAGTTAGGGGGTACATCTAGTATTTAATCAACTTGAACGTGTTCAGGAGACGAGGTTGAGTGAATGTTATGGAAGTGCCTGTACCTCTTTCTTAATTCTGAGTCATGGATATGATGCTTTAGATTTTAATTTGTGAATTAAAAATATTAATTGTATAGTATTTAAGAATGTGTGCATTTTAGGGCAAAGTGTAAATATAGTGAAATGATTTTGTGTATGACACATTTTATTCTGCTTCATGTCAGAATGTCTTTGATACAAGGCAAATACACACGTGGACAAAATTGTTGGTACCCTTGGGTCAATGAAAGAAAAACTCACAATGGTCACATAAATAACTTTAATCTGACAAAAGTAATCATTTAAAAAAATTCTATGAATGTTAACCAATGAAAGTCAGACATTGCTTTTCAACCATGCTTCAACAGAATTATTTTAAAAAATAAACTCATGGAACAGGCCTGGACAAAAATGATGGTACCCCTAGAAAATACTGAAAATAATGTGACCAAAGGGACATGTTAATTCAAGGTGTGTTCACTAATTAGCATCATAGGTGTCTACAATCTTGTAATCAGTCAGTGGGCCTATATATAGGGCTCCAGGTAGTCACTGTGTTGTTTGGTAACATGGTGTGTATCACACTCAACATGGACCAGAGGAAGCGAAGGAAAGAGTTGTCTCAGGAGATTCGAAAGAAAATTATAGACAAGCATGTTAAAGGTAAAGGCTATAAGACCATTTCCAAGCAGCTAGATGTTCCAGTGACTACAGTTGCACATAGTATTCAGAAATTTAAGATCCATGGGACTGTAGTCAACCTCCCTGGAAGTGACCGCAGGAGGAAAATTGATGACAAATCAAAGAGACGGATAATCCGAATGGTAAGAAAAGAGCCCAGAAAGACTTCTAAAGAGATCCAAGGTGAACTTCATGCTCAAGGAACATCAGTGTCAGATCGCACCATCCGTCGTTGTTTGAGCCAAAGTGGACTACATGGGAGACGACCAAGGAGGACACCATTGTTGAAAACAAATCATAAAAAAGCCAGACTGGAATATGCCAAACTACATGTTGACAAGCCTCAAAAGTTCTGGGAGAAATGGAACTTTTTGCCAAGGCACATCAGCTCTATGTTCACAGACAGAAAAATGAAGCATATCAAGAAAAGAACACTGTCCCTACTGTGAAACATGGAGGAGGCTCTGTTATGTTCTGGGGCTGCTTTGCTGCATCTGGCACAGGGTGTCTTGAATCTGTGCAGGGTACAATGAAATCTCAAGACTATCAAGGGATTCTAGAGAGAAATGTGCTGGCCAGTGTCAGAAAGCTGGGTCACAGTCGCAGGTCATGGGTCTTACAACAGGACAATGACCCAAAACACACAGCTAAAAACACTCAAGAATGGCTAAGAGGAAAACATTGGAGTATTCTAAAGTGGCCTTCTATGAGCCCTGACCTCATTCCTATTGAGCATCTTTGGAAGGAGCTGAAACATGCTGTCTGGAAAAGGCACCCTTCAAACCAGAAACAACTGGAGCAGCTTGCTCATGAGGAGTGGGCCAAAATACCTGCAGAGAGGTACAGAAGTCTCATTGACAGTTACAGGAATCGTTTGATTGCAGTGATTGCCTCAAAAGGTTGTGCAACAAACTATTAAGTTAGGGGTACCATCATTTTTGTCCAGGCCTGTTCCATGAGTTCATTTCTTTTTATAATTCTGTTGAAGCATGGTTGAAAAGCAATGTCTGACTTTCATTGGTTAACATTCATAGAATTCTTATTTATTATTACTTTTGTCAGATTAAAGTTATTTCTGTGACCATTGTGAGTTTTTCTTTCATTGACCGAAGGGTACGAACAATTTTGTCCACGTGTGTAAGTTATTAGCAGAGATAGAGTATGACCGAAACAACCACATTAAGTATCTCTGTATCTCTGTATGAAACTGAGTACTCATGTGTGCACAGAATATTTAGCTATTCAGGTTTGGATTTGCCAACCATTTGTCCAACAGCTCAAAATTATTTCATCTAATGCACTCAATAATTTCAAATGCTTCTTGTAGATTTTTTTTATCCCACTTTGTATTGTAAAATCATTACACTTTTTCATATCTGATTAAATAAAACAGTACTTACATGCTCTTTGACTTCCAACACAAGACAAAAGTTGTTTACATTTAATCAGCAGCCATTAAATTATTTTATTAAGTTGGAATTTTTGACTATTTACATACAGAAATATTTAGAGATCCAGACTAAAAGCTAAAACCCAGATCATTAAAACTTCGCCCCACCGGAGGAGGCTCCACACATACCTTTTTCTAATTAAAGAGGTGGATCAAGGAAATGAAATCTCATTCTTGTAAAGGTTAAATTTCACTCTTTGTTTGGCAGTGAGATGAGAGGGGAGAGTCGATCCCAAAGTGCTCTTTCATTACTGAGCAGCCTGATCCACAAACGAGTCGAGTCGCAAAGTTTAATCAGAGCGTTTTTCCCCAAGCTAATATTCTCTCACTCGTAATAATACCTTGATTATAAACTGGGAGAAATTATTCAACTGGCACCTATGATATGATTTTTCATATCAATATGCTGTGTATATATAACTATTGTCCATTGTTACTGTATACTCTATTATATAAAATGTGTAAAAATATATAAATCCTACTGTATATTGTAGCTATTACTACCTGGCACAAGTCTGGAAACAAAAGTTGAGGCAATACATAGAAATACAAGACAAAATTTATTCCATCAAAATGACAAAAAATAAAGCAAAAAATTAAGTACTGTAGGTTGGGGGTAAAGTCCTGAGTCAATGTACTGAGCTTTATGCCTTTGGAAGGACACCATCCTAATGCTGCAGGTTGTGTGCAGAAGTTTTGGCAGTTTGCTGCTCTGGAGAATTCAGATGCGTGTTAACACAATGCTACGAGGGAAAGACATAATCAATGGTCTTGTTGAAGCAGTTATTGCTGAACATCAATCTGGTAAGGGTTATAAAGATACAGTTGTCAACATTTTAGTATTGAATGTTCTACAGTATGTCCATGCCCATGACAATATAATTAGAAGGAGACTGAACAAGTACTTAAAAAAAAAAAAAAAGGTTGCCAGGAGAAAGCCACTTCTGTCTAAAATGAACACGGAAGCATGCCTAAGGTTTGCAAAACTGCATGTGAACAAAGCACAAGGCTTCTGAAACCATGTCCCATAGACAGGGAGATTAAGCCAAAGAGGAAGTTGTTTAGCCCTAATGCCCAGCGCCATTTACGCTGGGTGTGTTGTGCATCCACCTGGGCACCTTGCAATCATTGAGTTGACCATGAACTACCAGATTATACTAGAGGCAAATGTGAGACCAACTGTCCGACATTTAAAAGCTTGGTTGAAATTGGGTCATGCAACAGGACAGAGACACAAAACATGCTAGTCCGGGTATCTACACCAAATTGCCTCCAAAAAATTAAAGAATCAAGATTTTTGAATGGTCTAGTCAAAGTCTAGACCTCAATCCACTTGAAATGCTGTGGCGAGACCTTAAGAGAGCTGTGCAAAAGCGAATGGCCAAAAACCTCAATGAACTGAAGCAATGTTTTAATGAAGAATGGGACAAAATTCTATCACAATAATTGGAAAGGCTGATAAAACCATACAGGAAGTTCAAGTTATTGCTGCTAAAGGTGGATCTCCTGTAGAAGCTATTGAATTATGGGGTTATATAGTATTGGCCACATGTTTTATTTTCTTCCCTTTTTGGCTTCATTTTTCTTTTATAATTATAAATAATTGCATGGTGATGAAAATGTTACATTATTATATTGTTCATCTATTTTTTTTATTTGCCTAATACTATGTCCCACTGTGATCAGATGATATTTATAACACATAGAATTAAAAGAGTGAGTACTAACATTTACATGACTCTATAAAAGAGGTGGCCAAGAGCATTTCCAAAAAGCAGGAAGCAACAAAACACTGAAAACATTCCGTGTATCCAGAAGGAGCCAGTTGTGCTGAATCATGTGTTTTCGTGATGCAAATGTCTGAAATTATTAGCACCAGTGTCTATTGATACTCTGGTTATACACAACAATCTTACCATGGGAGGCACTCGGAAGAGTGTGTGAGCCCTTTCCCTTTCATTCTAATCTTTCGATCTCTTTCTATTTCTTCCAACATCACTCTCATGCCCCTTTTATTTCTTCAATCTTCAAATCTCTTTGTTTCCCAGTGGACAACTCGGAGACAGGCTGCAGACATCCAGTGCTGTACTCAGAATCAGAACAGATATAAGTGAAACTATTTAGTCAGTTCATATTATTTAGGAGGCTGTAGCAAATCCAATTGCTAAATACGTACAGATTGAGAAGAACCTTCAAGAGGACTACAGTGGCTAATGATGGCCATAAACCTACTGTATGACTTAAAAAAAATATATAAAAATTAGTTAAACGGTCCCCAGCACCATAGGTCATGATTGTGAAGGGAAATCGGTAAGGAGCATGGACACTATACATCATTCTTGTGCCTGATCTTCCAGTTCCCCTTGTCTTCCACAGTCCTGCCAGCTTCTGCCTTTACCCTAATGCACCTCCTCAGCCTCAATCCAGAAGGAAGAAGACAGTGTTGTACAGTATAACATTTAGGACACCCAACAGGCCTTCCTTAGAATGATCACATTTAAGCTGCTATTTAGTCACAGACTGCTGATGCTCCTGAACACTGCGAGGTGGCAGTTGGCTAGACAACAGTTTGGCTATCGCTTCTTTATTTAGTTTATCAGAGATACGCAGAGTGTGATTGAATAGTTCCCATTTTCAAACAACATATGCAACGGTTCCAGTATTGCACCTACTGTACAACTGATACAACCATTAAAATTTCTTCCTGGTGACCAGGTCCTCCTGCAAAGCTGCATGTTCCTCATACACAGGCAAGATACTTATAGATAAGTCCTGTGACCTGTAAGTCCTGAGTCCAGCAAGCATAAGGGAGGGCCTTCATTATGTACTGTAAATGTAAAATCTAAAAATGGATCCAACCCTTGCCTGCCATTTCAGTTTGTGCCACTTGATCCCCCTAAAAAGCTACAGGCGCACATGGGGAAAACTTAGCCATGGCCAATGGCAAGACCTCAGGTAGAGCGCTTCTACCCACAGACAGGGAAAACGCAGCAGTAGAACTGGAAGCCCTGGCAGGTAAATAGGCCATTGAGGAATTACGGTATTAGCTTGCAGGCTGACACATCACTTTATTAACTGACCATGCACTTTTCATTTCACAAGACATTTCATTTCATCCCCAACACACATCAGGAAAACAACACAGAAATGCAGATGGGCTGTCTTGGAGGTACACACTGGGGGCCCTGTCGACAACAGCAAATTGCTTGGTAGTGTGGTGACTCATTTGCTTGCCAGCAGGTACTGAAAGGACAGTGTTACTTTAGGACCCTCAGTGCTTTGGACCTCAGGCAACAGTGCAACAGTGGGCCAGGGCCAAGCAACGAGACATGGCTGGCACAGCATCCTAATCAAGAGCTGTCTTCACCCACCTCCAGCCTCAAAGAGAGAATAAAAGGAGAGTTGCACTTTAGACGAGTAAGTGGGCTCTCAGGGGACACATGGCATACAATCACTCTTGTCCTTTTTTTGGTCCCCTAGACGCTGCTGGAGATGCTGGCCATTAAATGCACACCCTCTTCTACACCTCACAGCCCTGAATGCCACCGATCTCCAGGAATAACCAGCCTACATAGATAAAGGCTATGCACCCTCACTACACCAAAGGACAAGTTTCTCTACCCCATCCCCACCCCCTACAGATTTTCCTTGAAAAAAAAAAGAGCACTTAAATTTTCCATTGTCTCCTGTCTTATCTGTGTTCTCACAGTGAATTTAGCACAGTATTCATTTGAGCTTTTTGTTGTTTTAATGAGATTCATGACAATAATTATTTCACTTATTCGATTTCACCTATAATTGGTGACTGCATGTCAAACTGGTAGCCAATACTGGAGCTTATTGTTAACGAGTTATAAAACCTATTATATGTAGAGATCCGAGATAGTATATGATAAAGGTAATAATGGTGGCGTGATCCCATTAAAAAAAAAAAAGAAGAAGAGTCATAAGGCTGCTGTCATAGTGCTTGTGCCCTAATAATCCTTTTACAAATAAAAACAACCCATTTATAGAAATTATTTTAATATTGAATCTTACACTGACCCATACTTACAATTCCTACAATGACTTTTCAAATTACCCTCACACAGATACAGTATGCTCACAACCATCTCATGCAAAAAATAAATAAATCAATGTACGTTTTTCATATTCTGTTCCTTTAGTTGCTAAGCAGTTCTATTTCCTGCAGTTTTTTTTTTTTTTTTTTTTTGTGATGTGATGTGATGATGACCAGGAAGTAATTTTTGTGTTTACAGTACCTTTTTCCTTTGATTGCCACCATTAGAAAACTTTTCAAGTTGAACAATTAGTCACACCAGTGAGTTACCATTAAAAGGACATATTTTATGTTAATTTTCACCAGACCATATTTCCCACCAAATTTGGATCACAACATTTTCAAGCCATTAAACTCCAAATTAATAGCCAAATCAAAATTGATTCTAGGATTCACTAAATTGAATTGAATTTAGTTTTCTTTCGATATGGAGTACCATACTTTATATTCAAAACAAAACAAAATTGTCAGCAACATTGGCAAACATAGTGTCACATTTTAAAGCCTAATTTTGTATGTGAGTGATGTAAGAGATTAATTTCACTTGGGTTTGTATTATAACTTTTGCTCTACTCAGTATCAAATCATGATTCATCTTTCTGTTGGAATGTACCCAGTGTTCTTAATGTAAAAAGTCAGCAAGTTTCAAATTGAACAGAAAGATTTGTTTTGTCGCCATTTTCACTTTTCAAACTTGAAAATGATTTTCAAACTTGAAGTTTAACTAGTCTTAATAAGATAAAATGTTAACTTTTTGCATTGTCAGACTATACTGAAAAAAAAGAACAGAATCAGTATGTAATATGGAAAAAACAAGAAAAAAAAAAACAAATCTCCAAATAAAAAGCAATGCCATATCTTAATAAGAGCTTGATGAACTGCCAACAAATTTTGGATCCAGAATTTAATTGACATTTATAATTATAATTTCTGGAAAAATAAAATGAATTCTTAAAAAGGTAAATAAAATATTTGTAAAATATTCAACAATAACGCTGAATTTGTATTTAATATCTGAAACCAACTTTTTTATAATTGCTTTTTTTATGCAAAAAACAAAAATACTAACAAACAGTTTGGTTTGTTTTTTTGTTTACCAGATTGTTTGACATAAATTCTGTTTGAGCACGGTTTCTCACTTCATTACTTTGGGAATTAAGTCATTGAATCGTTAGTGTCAACCTATTAATGGAGATGCATTTACTTTGTCTGAAAATTCCCCATCATTTGATTAATTGTATTTGCGCTGCTCAAAGAGGAAATGAGGCACAGGAAGTAGGCTTATACAGGGAGGGCCCCAGAGCATGCTGGGCTCTTAGAGATGTCAGTCGACCCTAGGCAGAGGCGGATCAGCCTGGTGCATTCGTTCAAGACACACCAGAGATTAAAACGCATTAGGCTCTAAGTAGTTGAAGATTTCTTGCTGCGGGCAGTCTTTCCTCAATTTTTGTGCATAATTAACACATATTGAAAAGTTCACACTGTAATGGGTTGCCTGAGAACAAAGCAAATAATTCATGCTTTGTGTAAACAGATTATAATTACGATCAGCCAAAAATAAAACGTAAAATCCAACAATCCTTGACCCTAAAATTTTGCAAAAGCTTTTTGAATTTCAACAAAATGTGAAAAATCTGATGAAGGTTTCTTTTCAATTATAGGAGACAGGAAAATCACCTAACAGGTGTTAGTGTTTTAATTTTCATTTATGATGATCCATTGTCTAATCACAAATTTTGTATTCAGAAAAAAAAAGTTTAGAGTTTAAAAATCAATGAAAACAAAAACGTTTTCAATAAATGTCAAATGAACATATTCACACATAAATGCAAACAATAGCATGGTAAACGTGTTGACACACTTTTATATGTTTGTTGAACATCCATTCCAGAAATAGTAAATTTTTACTGGTAAGACATTCCACTAGATTGTGGCATCGCTTTGGAATTTTGTGGTCATTCATCCACAATGGCAGTAGTGACGTCAGATACTGAGGTTTGGCAAGGAGGCTGGGTAATACAGGTTATCTTAAAATTGTGAATTATTCGTTCACAGTAATGAGCTAACATTAATGTATTACACTGGTTGGTCAATAAAAATTTGTATCAGTTAAGCTTTGGTATGCTACTGTAAACTCCCTCCTATCTAAATAAAATGGGGCCCAAAAAATGAATACACACTTCAACAGTTGTTACCTATGCCTTTTTTAAAAACTTGAATGGAATTATGGTGTAATATTGTGTTTTGTTTTGTTTTGTTTTGTTTGTGCATATATTTCATACAATTTCATGCTCAAGTGTGTAACCATATTTTGGGCCTCCTCTGTATTTTAAATAGACATTGTATTTTTCAGATAATGATCACACAAATGTCCATTGATTTTCTAATCATCTAAGCCGACCTAAACTCCACCGCAAGACAAACAAACAAAAGAAATCACACACCTAGTTTACAATGACTGGCAAGTCATTGTGAAAGCACCAATTTGATTTTTTTTCTGCCCACTGGGGTATCTAGTGTATTTTTCTGGATCCTTTTTTACACATCTTTACAGGTCAGGTGTTAAGGTAAGAACAGAAATGATCTATCTAACTAGCTAATATAGTGAGCAAAAAAAACAAAAAAAAAAAAAAGTTGTGAGCTGCTGAACATTTGGTTTGTGTTTCATGCAATAAGAATGTTTTTTTAAATGTTTTTTTTTGTTTGTTTTTTAATAAGCTTATAAAGTTTTGCTGTGTCCTTTTAAGCTTATTGTATTCATTAAGTTTGCAGTGTGCGCATGTTTAATTGCTTCGACCGCTTGTGTTGTGCAGGGTAGAAATAGAAACAACAACTTAGCTAATCTACCGAAGTAATTAAAGACACTAGAACTCATAGAGTAACATCATGTCCAGGGCCCCCTTTCTGTTAGCTTTATTAACTCCATAATATCACAGATATCTTTTTTATTATTATTTTATTTTAATTCATATATATATATATATATATATATATATATATATATATATATATATATATATATATATATATATATATATATATATATATATATATTTTTTTTTTTTTTTTTTTTTTTTTTTTTTCAAGACATATTGCCAACCATTACAGCACTGGCTATTAGAGGCTGAAACCATTATTTGATTAATATTGATCAATTATATATTTTTAGTCTCTGAAAAGTCTCAGTTTCCTTGAAATAAAACTACATGCACAGTACTTGCATCATCGTAAAGTGGTCTCTTCTTTATCCATTAAACTCAGCAGTGCTGAAAGCTATTCAGCATAGTATTTGTAATGTCCTTTGTGTAAAAACATATGCACTGTTTACTCCTCTCTTTCCAGCCATGTCTAAGCTTAAATAATTTAGATAAATTGGCCTCTTGTAATGCTACAAGGTTTCCTGGAAATATAAAGCATCTGAACACTGCCACTGAAGTGATTACTTCTTTATTCTTTATTAAGTAAAAAAAAAATGAATAAAGAATTCTGCAAAAAAATAAATATTGCACGTTTATGTTACAAAAGCATCAACTTCAATTGTGCTTAAAATACTGTTTATCAGTTATTCAGTCAGACAAAAAAAGTGCATTACTTGTGCTTTTGTACTTTTGTAAAGTACGGTTTGGTACATGCACTTTACCTTGAGTAAGAAGTGGGACTTATACTTCTGCACTGGAGTACATAATGTTTAAGAAAAAAAAGAATTGTATTTTAATTTTTCAAGTAAAGATATTGTTTTTAATTTGAGGACTTATTAATGTATCTAATTGGAAGATCCTGCAAGAACCAGTCTAATTAGTACAGTAGGAAATTGGAAAAACCAAACAAAACAAACAAACAAAAAAAAACCTAACAAAAATAATGAACATTTCTAGTTATTTCCTAATGTGTGCTGTTTCTCCTTCCGTTCCTGAAACAGTCATTTCTCCAAGAGGTCAGCAGTGCTTTAACTGTCAGATTTCACATGGCTTGATTCATATCAACTGCTAACCCTTCAGTCTGACCCTAGCCTTCTCCCTCCATCCAGAGATGTGCAAAAAAAAAAAAAAAAAAAAAAAAGGATTCTTTCAGGATTCAGTCAAATGGAAATGTCTGTCTCTTTCTAGCTTATTTCTGAAACCATATTCCCCTAAATCCCAGATTTGGAGGAGTAGCAGCATGCTTCACTTTTAAGCAACATGTGATGAAGTGTGTAGGCTTGTGATAACTGAATTTTCTCACAAATGTTTAGGAGCGGCAGACTGCAGTCAGTCAATTCTACAGTACAGTGTGTGTGTGTGTGTGTGTGTGTGTGTGTGTGTGTGTGTGTGTGTGTGTGTAGTTTATATGTGTGTCTGATGATGATAACGTTCCCAGAAATTGTTTATAGAGAAGCCATTCAGTGCTAATCCACTTTTTAGGAAGAATGCTGCTTATCTATGGAAATTATTAATGCATACAGTACACTCATTCAGCGAGAGATTGGCACTATCGAGACACGCTTTAAGGACTGATTTTTTAAAACTCCATATGCTAATTACATTTCAGCTTATTAGAATATAAAAGAGATAACATCAGAGATTACTGGTCTTCATGCTTCATCTAAACATGGTCTTTGTTTATAGTGTAACTTCTTATGGTAAGATTAGGGGATTCATCTTCATCATCATCACCATTATTATTATTACTCATTCACACATTCCCTATATTGCTTAACCTGTATCTTGTACACTAGGGAGCCTAGCCCAGGGGACTTCGCAGGGCACACAAGCACACAATCACTCTCACATCATCTACTGGAAATGCTAATTAGCCTGGGAGGAAATGAAGGACATGGAAGAAACGAGGCTAAAGAGGCGGGAATAAAACCCTCACCCTTGAGGTGCAAGACCACAGTGCTGCCCATATCTATTATACAGCATATCTGTAATATACTATATCTATATTTAAAAAAATAATAATAATAATAATAGATAACAAACTGCATAAAATGCACATGTTATTTGAAAACTTTTTTTCTCAAAGTGTTTTTTTATGCATTGTTTTAAAAATACACACATACAGTTTACATCAGGAAACTCACCCCGACTATATCCGACTTTAATGGCACTGTTTTCTTGCCAATTGCATTCATTTTCCAGAGATGTGAATTTCCAGCAAACCGCCCTATAACCAGAGACTCTAAAAAAAAAAGTTAATGAACCTTCGTAATTACAACTGCTTTAAACCACAAAGCCGACTCGCCGCACTGATATTACACGTAGTCGTCTCTTTCAAGTGAGACTGCTTGGAGAAAAGCAAACGGAGATAAAATGCTTTCATTATGCAAACGCGTCTCCTTTGGGCATAAATAGGTAGAAAGGCATTATATCGTTATACGCTGAAAAATGAGGATCTAATGTCATTAGGTTGCTGAGAATGGAGAAACATTTTAATAGACTAATGTTCTCACTCCTGCATCTCATTGGATTTTAATGTCTATCAGCAGCTGCAATAATGCAATCTGCCCCTGAAGTAAAATCAGTGCTATTCGCAACATCAAAACAGGAACAAATGCTATAAGTCTGGTTCATAATCATGCATAAGTGTGCATCTTTATTTTACCAGTGTTGGAAGCTTTTAAATGGCCTTCACAAAAAAAAAGGGGGGGGGGGGGAACATTGGAAAACTTATCAATGTTAAAATGATCCCACAAGTTCAAATGAGTTTGACTATGGAGTGATTAAACGATAGTGTAAAGAGACTTGATCTGCGAGTGAAGATTGATAAATAGTGAAGTATTTTTGATGAGTTCAAAAGCACAGATGACACAAGCACTGTGGAAATCCATGGTTGTGATCATGATCTCATTTTACCATTTCCGTGATCAGAATTTCACTCTCACTCTCTCTCTCTTTTCAGCTCAATAAATCGACTGTGAGGTTGCTAGATGAGATGATCGATCATGTCTTGCTGTCTAGGAGATAAATGTTTCTAGCACGTCACCTGTTTTGGTACAGAAAATGCTGTATTGCAATTCGTAGCTTACTGAGATACTGATTAATTGTTATAACAATTGACTTTCTTTAGGATGTTTTTTTGTTTTTTTTTATGTTTTGGTAATATTGTATTACAATGGTTTTAGTATTGACTCCCTTTGGGGGGGAATGATGGAGGAAGGCACAAGCAGACACATGCAGAGAGAGAGAGAGAGAGAGAGAGAGAGAGAGAGAGTAAAAGGGAGAGTGAGAGAAGCTTTGACAGGATGTCATAGTACAGTGTGTCAGCTCAGCGGCTGCTCCCCTTTGACGCTAATTACAGGTGACAGGGCTAAGTACAAGGCTTTACACATGATAACGATGACTCCAGAGTAAGTTCTTCACGGCAGCAGCAGCAGCAGCAGCAGCAGCACTCCCCCCCCTTCCCATCCCCCCCCCCCCCCTTCCTCCACCTTCAACCATGCTGACAGCAGCCATTATGCATTCTGGGATTTTGTCAGGAGTTTGCCACTAAAGCTGGTCACACAGAGAAAAATGCAAGAAGCCTGCACTTAAGGAACCGTCAGGGCCAAGAGGATATTCCCCTAAGGGAGGGTTCTCTAAAGAAATATTATACTGTAGCACGAATGACTGTTTAAAGCCGGTACATACACAGAAGCACTATATAGGACTGATTATTTACATACAATTTTGTAGTCCACATTGACATATTACTGTACATACTGAAAGCACTGAGCAATCAGACTACAGGAAGGCCCAGGTTCGATTCCCATCCAATGCCCAAACCCCAGCCCCTGGACATAATGCCCCCCCCCCCCCCCTCCCCCACAAACACACAACTGCCACGGATTACCCCGCCCACATAATCTCATAATCTCATAAAACATAAATTCATAGGTTCATGATTTACAAATTACAAATTTCACAAAAGGAATTTGATTATAAAATAAGCAATATAAAAATATACGTTGTACGTGGGGGGAAAAACATTATATATATATATATATATATATATATATATATATATATATATATATATATATATATATAATTCAAAACAATTTGTATAAATTCTATTTTTTCCCATATTTTATATTACATATTTTATAATAAAAATCGTTTCGTGTAATTGATCATCATAAACAATATTTATTTAGTGTAAACATTTTTGTATGACATGACAAACCCCTGCAACATAAACGTGCCACAAAATAAACAAGTCAGTCTCGATGGCTGTCACTTGCCTAGGGTTCATTATAATAGTAATACCATATTTGATAATAATAACCCATGTTCTAATATACAACTTGACAGAGATTGCATAAAACCGGTCCCAAGTCCAGATAAAATGGGAGGGTTGCATCAGGAAGTGCATCCGGTGTAAAACCTGCGCCAAGTTGTTGAATGGGCCACTGTGGTGACTCCTCGACAGGAACAGCAGAAAGACTAACAACAACATCATTAACACCACTGGGGCGGTCAACTACAGTATATGCATTGTGTTCTACAATCATTAATTACACCAAACGTAGGTCACAGACTGGGTGAAAGTAGGTGTGGACGGTCTGCATTACTGAGGAGTCACTTTCAGCAAGAAAACACATCTGATAATGTCATCTTAAAACACTGACTCCTTAATGATTGCTTCTAAGACATTCCAAATAGTTTTTTACAGCTACAAAGCTAACTAGCTCCTAATGCAAAGCTGAATCCTAAGTCATTCTCCAACTTCTAATCAAGGGCCCTTTTTGGTGCATGTGAGACAATTGTAGGATTGTCCACTTGACACTATTTGGGATTCACACCCAGAACCTGTGTAAAAATGAAGAGAAACTTATGAGATTTACAGAACTGTCCACCACCTACATGTTTTATTCTTCTCACCTGATACCAGTAAGAATTAAAAACTACTTTCACCCTTCAACGGTTAATTACACTCACTGGCGGCTGCTAACTTCTGGTTTCCAGCTCCGCCAGTTGCAGTTAGTTATTTCCGCCAGTCAAGAAAGGATATGGCACCTCATCCAGGGAGTATCCCATCTCGTGCCCTGGATTAGGCTCCAGGCCTCCTTTGATCCTGAACGGTATGTGATGAGTAAAAGTGAGAGCTATAAACAAAATGACTGACTGTTTTTATGGCTACTATAATACTATAAACAAATGATTGCTGTAGTATAAGTGGAATAAATCATAAGCATGCTTCATAGGAATATTAATCCACTTCACCTACGGACACCTCGCATCAGACAGTATTTGATTGATTATCCTTCTGTACCTTTAGACCCCGCCATGTTATATTCCACTTCTGCATGGTAAATTCCCACTCCATCACTAACACCTATTTTTCCATAAATTTCGATGTTACTTCCTGGTTCCAGATTTACGGCTTCCAGATTCTCCAGTTTCTATTTCTTCCTACATACTTATGCTTCCGCACATACACTTTTTTTTTTTTTTTTTAATAGCCACATTTGTAAAGCATTTTATGTCTTTGTCTTCAGTGCCTTTTATGCTGCTTGGAAACCAGTTTTAAATCAAACAGATTGCAGTGCGGACATCAGCTATTATAGAGCCTTTACACACAGCTGGTCTAAAATAAAAGAAGACGGTATTGCACAAATAGCCACTATTACAAACAACTTAACATGAGCACTTAGAGATTTCAGTCAGCCAATTGACTGCAGCTAGAGGCCGATCATTAAGAAACCCTGTAAAGTTTAAAGTCTATTTAGCACTGCAGGTAACTGTGCTGTTTTAAGGCTGCTGCAAGACTACAGTACTTGCAATCATGCGGTCAGGATCGGTGTATACGAGGTGTTCATATAAATTTGCACAGTTGAGATTCATAAACAAATTATGTGGTTTTACTGTGTCTTTAAAATGTATTCTTACTAATAATAGTAGTCTGAGATGGATTGGCACCCATGCCCAAAGTCCCCTGGGATACGGTCCAGGCCACCTACACAGGGTAAGTGGTATAGAACATGAATGAATAAAAGAATAGTAGTACTGGTAGTGAAATAATCTTGGAGACAATGGAGCTTGAAGAATCGTAGAA
Organism: Clarias fuscus; assembly: GCA_030347435.1. Classification (NCBI taxonomy): domain Eukaryota; kingdom Metazoa; phylum Chordata; class Actinopteri; order Siluriformes; family Clariidae; genus Clarias; species Clarias fuscus. The sequence goes on along the minus strand of CM059217.1, from coordinate 9,481,327 downwards.
AATAGCAGCAGCATGTGTGAATTCTGACTCAGATACAGTAGTTTCTCACCCTCAGTTACACCACTGGAATTCCTCGATGTTCACTATTATTGTGTTGCTTGCTTGTACCAACCTGCATTATTTTCCATCAAATTTCTTTATAACTCTGTAAATGCACAACATCTGCTCTTGTCCCATGTGCTTCAGAGCCCAGTCCCAGCCAGATGCAAGTAAAAACCTTCCCCAGGTTCCCAGTCCTGATGCCTTACTCGAAACTAAGAAAAAAACAAGACTACAATAGTGTACTTCTTTTTCATACCTGCATTTGTTACAGTATGTATATGTAAGTGTTACATATACATATACTGTAAGTTACTGTAAGTTACAGTACAAAATGCAATTACTGAAAAAATGCATTACAGTATGATTACTATAAATTGTACTAATTTAACTGCCAAAATATGTTGTTAATTTACTTTGATTTACAGTCTCTCTCTCTCTCTCTCTCTCTCTCTCTCTCTCTCTCCCTCTCTCTCTCTCTCTCTCTCTCTCTTTTGTTATCTTTGCCACATATTTAAACTGAAAAAAGCAAAATAACTATATATGTTTTGTAGAACTATAATGTCTAAAAATGTCTTATTTATCTATCTATTTATTAATTTATTAATTTATTTATCTATTTTTAAATCAATTATTTATAAACTCAATCCTTATTCCATTTTATACAACAAAATTTGTAAAATAAAGGATTTTAAGGATTAAAAGGATTAATCTCTCTCTCTCTTTTATCGTTTCCTAGTTTTCTGAGGCTTTGTGAGTTTGTTTTGTCTGAGTATAGATTGTCTACAATCTAATCTGTGCTATGGACACTGATCACAATTATTGGATTTGCTCTAATTAGGAGGTTTTGCATGCTCATCCCATCGCCTCAGCCTGCGACACGATATGTTTTATAAAAACGTCATTATTTAGCATAACATATTCACTATATAATCCAGACAGATGAAAGACATTGCATAATTGACTGTGCTTTCACACACACACACAGTAGCTTCCAACATATCTTACTAAATAGAGAAAATGGTGTGTTTCTGTTAGATTTCTGGATAACGAGAACACGCACAAAGTATTTCACCGAAGGGAACCCGTGGTCAAACTGTTCCCGGTCACATAAATTGGAAATTTGATTTACGATTCGATTTGCCACATGCATATTTAAAGCAACCGTTGATGGTGCACAGCTTCTATGAACATGATTCATGACTCCATCTCGTGGGTGGGATGAACGAGCAAACCTTGATGAGGAGTACCTGGTGTTGCCTCTGTGATGAGCCTGTCATGGCAGGGGTGCCGAGAACATCTTTTCATTCAGCACTTGAAAAATATAAGACTGCATGGTCACGCTATGCTATCCCATCACACTTTGCTTATGGATGAAGGTGTTATTTCCAGATTGATTTTTTTTTTTTCGTGCTGAGCTTCCAGTAGATCTATTTCCATATAGCTGTACAGCCTTTACCTTCTGTTCAATCTGTAGTAAATGTTATCTGTGCTTGAAATATCTTAGGAAATCCAGGCATGGAAATCATGATTAGTCATCCATTTGTTTTCCATACTATAGCAAAAAATAAAATATAATAATAATAATAATAATAATAATAATAATAATAATAATAATAATAATAATAAGGGCAGTATAATTGGGTATAAAGTATGTAAGTATAAAATGATCAGTGTGATGCAGGTTACATTTATTTTTAATTGGGGAAAAAATCAACAGAGCAAAAATCAAACCCTATATACTGTATCATGAACAAATCCTACTGATATTAATAATGCAATTGATGTTACTATAAAATTGTTGCAAAAAAGCAGAAACAGTTTAATAATAATATACAGATAAAAGCAACTTCACATGGTGCCATATTTATGTTGAGTTGAGTGCAGATTAAGCAATTTATACCAGGATTATGCACATCAATATTCAGTTCTCATGTCAGAAAAATGTGCATGGGGTAGAGAGGCATGTATTAGTTATTGTCTTTGGACTTGTAATCAAATCTTGCACAATATTGGCTCAGTTGGGGATTTGTATGGTATTGTATTGTATTATGTTTCTTATGTAAAAATCTATCTGAGCATAGCGTGTCTTAGTATTGGGCAAATGCATCATCAAACAAATAACTTATTTAACTAAACTGAAGCCAAAGGGGGGGGGGGGGGGGGGGACCTGTGGACAATACTAAGTACCCCCATGATTCACTAGCCTATAGAGAAAAATGTACAGGTTGAAGTAATTGTTTCCTGCATAACTTCATTAGTCTCTCACATTATTGTTTAGACATTTTAACTAAGGTCCTTCACAATCTTTCTGGTTTTCATCCAGCACCACTTGTTGTAGATTACCTTTAGGTGATGGAGCTAGGTGTGGATTATGTGCATCAAACTCTGTAGAGCTCGTCTGTCCTGCATGGTGCTGTTCCCAAACTAGGGTGTGATGTTTTCCATCAGGATGGTCTCTATGGTGCAGGAATACAAGTTCCTTAGCACCTTGGACAGCAGTCAAAAGTCTCGCAGGCATCTACAGTGGTAGAGAGATGTGATAGGATGTGATAGGATCATGACAGCTCCTGCATGATGTACTGTTCTATCTATTTATCTATCTATCTATCTAGAGAATGAGAGAGAGAGATTTTTTTCTACCACAGAGGAGATGTTGCTTATCTTGAGGAGTGAATTTGTTTTGTGGAATAAAAAAAAAACTTTTTAAAATTAAAAAGTGTGCTGTAGGCATATCAGCTGAATGCTCAGTCAGCTTATCCTTCAAACTTGCAGCACATTTTCATTATAGAAGATTGCATTGGATAAACAAAAAGAAGTCCAGGCACGTACAGGCCATGACCTTGAGTTAGTCTATTGTGGAACATTAAATGGAATGTCAGGCTGGACTGTAACATAATAAATATGTAATATAACAAGTATGCTGGGCATTGGTCTGAATTATATTTTAACCAGATATTTTTGACACTTTCTACTTATAAATAAAAAATAAATAAATAAATGGACTTGAAATGCATACAGGTGATTGACTTAACTCACTGACTCTGTGTTTTACCGCAAGGATCTAGTTATAATAAATAGAAGGTGAAACATAATAATCAAGTAATGAGTGGAATTCCAATCTTAGATACATTGTTTGCCCCAAACTTGCAAATACATGCATCTTGTTCTGCAAATTTACGTTCACTACATTTCATCTCTGTACATCTGTTTGGAGATGCCTAAAGCTAAGCCATAAGACGCACATGCATGTGTAATTTATTATTCCTTTTTCTCAGGCAAAATGAAGAACTACACTACACTACTGAAAAGGTTCATACAGAATTACAGTTGAGAGCATGAGAACATGGTGATTCAACACTATTTGCATTTATAGGGTTTGCACAACACCTGGCTCTAATAAGCCACTTACGCTCTGCCGTTCTTTTGTTTTTATTCGCGTATGATGGGGAAATTAGTTCCTGTCCGTCAAACGCAATGGAGCTGTCACAACCAATGAAGTACTCCATTTGTTTGTGGACATACCCTGCACCAATACTGAAATGGGGACCAAGGTGGACCCACAAATCAATATACATTGGACACAGTCTAGTTCCCACCTCACTGGTTGGATCGAGCAGTGCTTGCAAAATCCACTAGAGAGAGAGAAAAAAAATCAAAGCACAAGGGGAAAAGTTACACTATAGTCTACATTATTCCGTAGAGAAAAGATTTAAAGCCTGATCTTATACAGTATGTTGCCAATATCTCAGTTCCACAAAATACAGCGTTTATCAGAATATGCCTCTAACCTCAGCCAGTGTCTCTGTACTGCACTACCTTTTAAACTGCTGACTTAAAACACTGAGCCTCCATCACCTCTGTGAGTTTTTTTCTTCCCCCAGTCAAAAGACATCTAATTGCTAATCTATAATCCTTTTAATATGCTCCTGCCTTTTTTCGATTGATCCTCTGCCAAGCGGAACAGCATGGCCGCAGGCTACATTAATCCTATTACAGCTGGGTTTGGAATGGTGCTGTGCAAACCTATACATCTCTCTTTTTTTCCCACAACTGCCATGTGTTCACACTATATATGTATTTCCTAATGAAATCTTGTTGTTCAGAAATTATGACCCTGACAAAGGCTTGTTTTTAACCAGGTATAATAGCAATCTTTCTCTGACCATATAGTATCTCTTTCTGTTCGATCACAGTATTTGTTTCATATCCATCCTGGGATACTGTAATCATGAAGTGACCACTTGATCTTGTGAAATAAAATCATTTAATGCAAAGGTTAGGACGCTCTTAAGGTTGTGTTGCCCCAAGAGGTGTTCTATTAATAAAAAATAAATTGTAACCCAATATTTTCCTTTGTGTTCTCAGGTCCAATCAATAAGTCATATATTTTCAAGTTAGGTATGATGATGTACCGGTATCTGATTACCTTTTTCAGGAGGCTTCTAAATCAATGTAAATTTTTCAGCCTGAGGTAATTTAAAGTTTTTACTAAATGAAATGCTGAGAGAATTAAGAAGTTTGCAAGGCACTTTTTTTTTAGGTCTTAAAATGTAGATCATTTTAGTGATAATTTGTTTTGCAGATTTTTTAAAAATAAACATTTATAGGAATCAGGATTGTGAAGTGTAGAGGGACATAATTTTTTAGTATGATAATACTATCATAATAGGCAGTATGATTGAATTTTATTCTAACCAACTATGCAAACATGTAAAAATGAGTTACAAAGGCAAATAAGTAGCACAGTTACGTACACATGATCACATGTTTTTACACAGGAGGTGTTCTAATAAAGAATGTGTTCTATGTTGGTTGTTTATATGAAATAAATAATGAAATAAATAAATACATTAATAATAATAACAATAATAATAATTTATAAAGGTGCAATATTTTGCGACATCATTCCCATATTCCAGTAGTGGTAAAATTTACATGCTATAAAAGTAATAATAATAATAATAATAATAATAATAATAATAATAATAATAATAAAACTTTTGTTCTACCTGACATATCCAAAAAAAAAAAACTATTGTAAATGCACAATTTGAAATCCGAAGCCTCCCTATTAACATATACTGGCAAGGCTTCCATGTAAGTACACATCTTTTTTTTTCATGGTCATTGACCTATGCTGTGTTCCCGGCACAGATCTGGGCCACTTTTTTTTTCAGGGTTTTGAGGGTTTTAATGCTCTAGCTTACTGATCAGATTAAAGTTCCAGTTCCACCAAGATTCCACTGTTGGGCCCCTAAACGTGGCCTTTAACCCTGTTTACAATAGAGTACTGTATCATGGCTGACCCTGTGCTCTGACTCCAAAGAGCTCGTGTAAAGAAAGACTTTCACTGTGCTGTAATGTATAATAATGTAGAATAAATTCTTCTTCTTTTTCTTCAAATTTGTAATCAGCATAGTTATTTAGCAAAATCCAGAAATCCAGCTTACTTCCTTTTTTTCAGTAGTTGGAAGTGGTGTAACATGATGACTGAAATGTGATCTTTACCTAAAATCAATATAAGAAATACTGTACTAATACAAACTTTAAAATATAGTAAACTGTACATCAGTTATATTTCTCTAACTACACAATTACAGTAGTATTAAACTTAAAAAAAATCCCCATGAAAAAATAAAATCAACCTTGGGATTCAAAATCATGGTGTTTTCTTCTATTAAAGATGTACGTTGTAAAATATTGTATGTTGAGTTCATTGAAAGATCACTAAAAGTGCAATAATGTCATGACATTTATGTTCATAATGAGCAAATCTGGCCACTACTGTATTTACTGTACATGGTGTCTCAAAAGTATCGATATATAGGATCAATTTACAATTTGCTAATAAAAGCTAAATGTCTTCCAAAATGTGTCACTCTTACTTAATAAAACAAGAACACATTAAAATCATTTTCATGGCTGCATAGAGAAGCTGTTACATTCAGAAAACATTACATGCACAACACCAGATGTTAACATGAGTTCATCTCCATGTGTGTTTAAAAGGAAATGGAAATAATTATGTAGTGGATGTCTTGTAAATATAATACATTTTTGAAGAAAGGGCTATTGTCACTTATGGATGGAGATTTTTGGGACACTCTAAACATACGTATATATTATATGCAAAATAATATGGTGTTTTAAGGCAGTGGAACACATTCTGTTGAAAAACCCTGACTCTTCTGTCGTAGCCAAAAAAAAAAAAAAAAAAAAAAAAGAACTATAGGAATAACCTACAAGAACATGATTTGAACAAACTGAGGAACATGCTAAAAGAAAATTTATTTTAGCAAATAATTTAACTTTCCATACATCCACATGACATTTGTACAACTCTGAATTTGACTTTAAGCTTGCAGCATTACTGTTTCCCACAGCTTGCACTGTAGTGGACAAACAAAACAAAGTTTTATTTGTCTAAAAAGTATTGCCTGGAGTCACTTACCTGTATGTAAATCATAATGCACTTATATCAGCATTTATATCAGGTCAAAACTGTTTAGATATGAAACACCAATAATATTATAGATATTGTAAATTAATTCAAAGCTGAACCTTATGAGGAGTTAATTAATTACTAAACATCAGCATAGTCTAACCTAATTAAAAAAGTAATATATTTTTTTTATCATATATGTACTCATACTGTGGGTAAATTTACATGTAACCTCTGTTAATTAATAATTTCAAAGTTGAACTCCAATTTTAATAAGGATAACACCTCAATGAAAAGTATGGAGTTTTGAAGCCCTCAAGGTCTCCCCAGGGAGCCTTAAGTTATTAAATATGAGTGTAACCTTTACCCACTTGTATTCTCTCTCTCTCTCTCTCTCTCTCTCTCTCTCTCTCTCTCTCTCTCTCTCTCTAAAGCAATTTATTTTAAATGGATTTTAAGAGGATACAAAAATGAGAGAGATAGAGAGAGGGAGAGAGAGAGAGAGAGAGAGGGAGAGAGAGAGAGAGAGATCCTGTGTTTAGTTAATTGTTTTAGGCTACAGCGATAGCCTATTGGACTGAATTTATAGTGCATAGCCAGGTCAACATATATTATATTTGCATCTACCGTAAAGATTAGCAAATAAACTATTCCAAAGTGGTGTTTTTATTTTCAGAGATTTTCTGAATTATAATATAATATATACAAATATATAAAAATCCTCTAAGCAAGTGAGTGTGTGTGTGTTGATCCACCGCAGTAAACTAGCAGCCCACCCAGTGTATGTTCCCACTTTGGACTTAGCCCCATTTTCCAGCCTTCCAGGGCAAAAAGTTCATGAAGATAATTTATCTGTGACAAAATACTCTTGTATGACATTTAACTGTATGAATCGTTTCCCGTTCAGATTAGTTGCTGCTTATTCCTGTATGTTTATTGAATTTTGTTTTAGTAGTTTTAGTCCTACAGTATGTGCTGTTTTTTTTTTTTTTTTATAAAATAAATTTAAAATTTTTTGCTACTTATGTAATGCTGGTTATTACACTATTATTATTATTATTATTATTATTATTATTATTATTATTGTTATTATTATTATTATTATTATTATTATTATTATTAACTTATCCAGTATGTGGATAAAACAGAGCTAAAATTGATCGATTTGATTAATTTGATCTTTCATTATATGATTGAAAAGACTAATATACTGTATATATCATAATATGATCAGTGCTTCTCTTATTTGTATCTGTTTGGAACTCGTTATATAGTTATTCAAATAAATATGAATTAATATCTGCATTCCTACTCTACTGTAAGGCATGCAGTTATATTAACCACATAAAAAAAAAAAAAAACATTTATTTTAGCCTTTATTTAGTCCTCAGCTGAAGGTGCCAAAACTTTCAGAGAGCTATTAAGTGATGAAATAAAATCAGAATTAGATTTCGGCTATCAAGTGCCTCCAATGACTGAGCATACCACCAAATAGACTGAAAGGGCTGGAGGAAGGGGAAAAAAATGATGCACTGTGCCTAAAATGAGATTCTGATGCAAGATGTCTAATGTTGCGTGCTCACTTGCTCACTGAAGGAGAAAGAGCTTTATCTAGAGTGCAGAGAGAAAACTGTAATGGATGTGCTTTAGTAAAGGTTACTGTTCCTTCACCAAGCATGCCTGAGCAGCTCCATCACCCTCCTGTGCAAAAAAAAATCAAGGAAATGTTACATCTGAATAAGCTGCTCATGGTTCATATTCTGAATGCGAATTTGAATGTATGCTTAGAACAGGTGGAAAGGGAAGAGAAGTAATTAAGGTGCAAACTTTGTCACAGGAGATCAAGTGCCTAAATGTAGAGACTGGCCAAGCTGAAAAAGGGCACTTATCAAATGGTGAAAAAGAAGGAAAACTTAAAGTGTGTACACTACACTACACTACACTGAATCAAACTTACTCATTATGTCCTGAAAGACGCATCCTTACCTACTTAAGATGCAGATAGGCGACTGTGGAAGGCTTTCAGGAGAGGCACGAGCAGGCATTTTAAGGGGAAGTCGTAATGGCGCACCGGCACCATTGAGAAGATCCAGGGGTGATTAATGAAAACTAATTTTTCATGGCAATTAAAATGATTAAAGCCGGAGGGCCTTTTTTCACCATTGCTCCGGATTGCTCGAGGAACAAGGCGGTAACAAAGCCGAGAAGCAAAATTGCATTAGTAGTGGAGGAGAACTGTATTAAAATGCAAATGTACAGCTGTTAATAGTTCTTCAAAAACCAATAATCCCCCACAGTCAGTCATGTGTCAGAATGGTTAATGGAAAAACATCCCAGAGGCACGCAGGGTCTTTTTTTTTTTCATTCTCCTTTTGATTAAAACAGAAATTCTGTGGTAAAAGTAGGGGCGTCGAGTCGGGATAGGATTGGCAGTGATTCTTCGACATTGGGTCAAGGCACCAAAACCCATTGTTGACAAAGGCATGCATTTTTGAGCCCTCTCTCTTCTCTCTATTGTTTTCCATTCCAAGATAGACATGCTGAGCTAACCAGGCTAAAGCTACTGCAGAATTTGATCTAGTAGCAAGAAGGGCTTTCATTATACTAGGGTTTAGCAGGTAATATTTATTGAGTAATGTACAGTACTGTATATCATATCCAGCTTCATGAATTAAGAAGGAACAGGCACGGGCGAGGGAAGTGTCAGGCAGTGACGCAAATTGAATAAATATTCGACTTGCTCAGTCTGTCACTTAATTACGATTCTGCTGCAGGCTATGTTTCAAAGATCGAAATGTTCTGACCCACCAGAGGGAAGAAATGTGCTTTACTCCGACGTATTCACAGGAGGGGGCTGTTGATGGACCGAGCGAATGTATTAAATGCATTATCATTTCGTTTTTATTATTATTTTCAGCCTTTTTTATTATTCTTGTATGGATATATATTCTTTTTTTGTGTGTGTGAAGTTCTCAACAATGATTTATATTCATGGCTGTACTGTATTTAATGAGGTTTGATGCTACTGATGAGATTATTCCTAAGCAATCACAGTTTATGAAAGAGCTTAAAAGCCCACGCATGCTTAACCGATTTGCATATACTGTACCAGGCAGGATGGGACAATTTGTGAATATTGATAGCAATTGATAAAGGGTTATGGCTTTTGGTTGAATATTGTACCATTTACACACGTGGACAAAATTGTTGGTACCCTTCAGTCAATGAAAGAAAAACTCACAATGGTCACATAAATAACTTTAATCTGACAAAAGTAATAATTTTAAAAAATTCTATGAATGTTAACCAATGAAAGTCAGACATTGCTTTTCAACCATGCTTCAACAGAATTATTTAAAAAAAAAAACTCATGGAACAGGCCTGGACAAAAATGATGGTACCCCTAGAAAATACTGAAAATATTGTGACCAAAGGGACATGTTAATTCAAGGTGTGTCCACTAATTAGCATCACAGGTGTCTACAATCTTGTAATCAGTCAGTGGGCCTATATATAGGGCTCCAGGTAGTCACTGTGTTGTTTGGTGACATGGTATGTACCACACTCAACATGGACCAGAGGAAGCGAAGGAAAGAGTTGTCTCAGGAGATTCGAAAGAAAATTATAGACAAGCATGTTAAAGGTAAAGGCTATAAGACCATTTCCAAGCAGCTAGATGTTCCTGTGACTACAGTTGCACATATTATTCAGAAATTTAAGATCCATGGGACTGTATCCAACCTCCCTGGACGTGGCCGCAGGAGGAAAATTGATGACAAATCAAAGAGACGGATAATCCAAATGGTAACAAAAGAGCCCAGAAAGCCTTCTAAAGAGATCCAAGGTGAACTTCTTGCTCAAGGAACATCAGTGTCAGATCGCACCATCCGTCGTTGTTTGAGCCAAAGTGGTCTACATGGGAGACGACCAAGGAGGACACCATTGTTGAAAACAAATCATAAAAAAGCCAGACTGGAATATGCCAAACTACATGTTGACAACCCACAAAGCTTCTGGGAGAATGTCCTATGGACAGATGAGACAAAAATGGAACTTTTTGCCAAGGCACATCAGCTCTATGTTCACAGACGGAAAAATGAAGCATATCAAGAAAAGAACACTGTCCCTACTGTGAAACATGGAGGAGGCTCTGTTATGTTCTGGGGCTGCTTTGCTGCATCTGGCACAGGGTGTCTTGAATCTGTGCAGGGTACAATGAAATCTCAAGACTATCAAGAGATTCTAGAGAGTAATGTGCTGGCCAATGTCAGAAAGCTGGGTCTCAGTCGCAGGTCATGGGTCTTGCAATAGGACAATGACCCAAAAGACACAGCTAAAAACACCCAAGAATGGCTAAGAGGAAAACATTGGACTATTCTAAAGTGGCCTTCTATGAGCCCTGACCTCAATCCTATTGAGCATCTTTGGAAGGAGCTGAAACATGCTGTCTGGAAAAGGCACCCTTCAAACCGGAAACAACTGGAGCAGCTTGCTCATGAGGAGTGGGCCAAAATACATGCAGAGAGGTGCAGAAGTCTCATTGACAGTTACAGGAATCGTTTGATTGCCTCAAAAGGTTGTCCAACAAAAAACAAAGTACCATCATTTTTTGTCCAGGCCTGTTCCATGAGTTTTTTTTTTTATAATTCCGTTGAAGCATGGTTGAAAAGCAATGTCTGACTTTCATTGGTTAACATTCATAGAATTCTTATTTATTATTACTTTTGTCAGATTAAAGTTATTTATGTGACCATTGTGAGTTTTTCTTTCATTGACCGAAGGGTACCAACAATTTTGTCCACGTGTGTATGTGATGTACTGTATAGCATGCGATGTTGGAGTACAGTACAATACGGTTTACTCTCACTGTACTGTGTAGCATAATGTTGCATAATTGTACAAATGTATAATATACATTCTTTAAGCTAATTAAAATAACAGTGCAAAACTGAAATGAGAAATACTGTAAGCAAAACCTGGCATCCTTTTTAATTACTGATAAGTCATGAGCCAGCTATGCGCTGTTCATGTCTCCCAATGGATGCTCTTAATCACTTTAAAGGGAACTGCTGATATTAAGCGGCAAGTTTGAGGACATCTGAGCTCTCTGAAGAGACACTATTAGGCCTCTGCTCTCAGACATTTGCAATCCCCTTTAATTTGCTGAGAAAATGGTTCTCTTTTATACAACTAATTAAACGCATTCAATACAACATTCTGCGAATCGACTCTTACACGGATACATTCGAAGCCATCTCTTTATTTTACTTTGCCATTAAAATCCTACGTGACTTAAAAAGACTCCAGCAAAAAGGAAAAAAAAATCAACTGATAAAACTTTCAGTGTTTTATTCATATTTATATACACATTTCCACCCCTCAGTCCGCCCTGAAAGTAACCATGATCATACAGATGGCGAGTACTTATATATTTTTAGACAGCTTTAACAGCCGCTGTACAAGAGCATGAAATTTACATCTACATCAGCAACATCATTTTTCTTAGTCCAAGAAACCGGGAACAGATATGGGATGTGGCATAGAGAGAAATGGGAGGGGGAAAGGATGAAGGGAGAAGGAACGCCAGATAGTAGATGAGAGCATATACAGAAGTGGCTCCATCGGGTTTGACTATGTACAATACAAACCATTCATACAAATTAAGCTCTAAGATATAGAATTCAATACATTACTGTGTATTAGAATGGCAATGAGTGAGCTGTCCAACCATGGCTGGATCATATTGACACTACAGGAGACAGTGTGGGCTGTATCATTCAAGAGTATTACAGTAATAGGACAAAAGGCTGAGGAACAACTGTTGGTAATTAGGCTCTCACGTTTCTGCATCTTTTATTGTAACATAAAAAGAAAAAAGAAAAAAGCATGCCCAGAGTCAAGGCATCTCCAACAAAAGCCATGGTTTTGTTTGTCCATAAGCATACCAAAAGATCTTGGGGTCATTGTTTGATCTCGAGATAGTAATATTTATCAAAGTTCGTGGATTCTTGTGGATGAAGGAAGTTTTTTCTTTTTTCCTTTTTTCTAATTCTGTATAAAGAATTCACTTTAAATTTCTCCTCCGCACATCAGTTCTGGTGAACTGTTGGTAAAATATACCGTCTTAATGTCCACATGTTGTTGAAGGATATAAGAAAAAAAAAAATCTTGTTATATTCAGGATAATAAATACTGTAAATTAACATTTGTACTGGAATATATAGAAATAAAAATTAATTGTGGGATGAAAATAACATTTCATTTAAAGAATTCATCAATATATAAATCAAACAAACAAACAAGTAAAGATACAGCGGGCAAATGTCAACTGGCAGAATTTTCTGCGCCCTACGGCTGCGATCAGACATTAATAAAAGCAACTAAAACAATAACAATTACAAATAAGCTAATCTAAATTAAGAACCGGACTGACACTTTAAACCATCAGAATTACATGTTTGTGTTCCAAAAATAAATAAATAAATAAATAAAATTGAAAGATTTTAATTAAATGAAATCTGTCTGAAATATTGAATTAGTTCTGGGTCACATGTTTGGAAGGTACTAGAAACAAATATTTGTTGTGGTTGGGGAGAGAGAGAGTCCACATTGCCTGTGTTGTCCTTTGCATCAGTGGCATCCATCAGCCTGAGGGAAAGTAGGGAGTGTCGCTGTGGTAATTATAGTCTGGGCAGACTTTCTGCACCAGCTTGTAGTCGGTGCTGTAGAAGGAGATGTAGATGCAGATGACTTTGAAGGGCTTTGAGCAGAGCCAGGAGACATGGCTCTGCGTCTGTTCCTGGAAGCACGTCTTGGACGGGTCATAGTTGCACAGCGTGTTCTTGGAGCCCTTCTCAACTTTCTCATACTCGATGCGGCAGTTGAAGGACTTGGAGTCCTTGGCGTCGATGACTGACTGCTGCGCTGTTACATCGAACTCCACGATCTTGGTCGGTGGCACAAGACTGACGGATACGTTGCCCTGGCCTGTTGAGTTGTGGCGGAAATAAACGCTGAAGGTACCGTTGCCATGGTCAACAATCTTGCCGGTGATGAGAAGGTTGAGCTTGACTGTCTTGATGTTGGAGTGGAAGTCTCCCCAGCCGAACATCTTTTTGAATTTTCCTGTCTTGACCATGGGCCGCCGTTTGGCCCTGGGCCTTGAGTCCTGGAGCTCGGTGGCATTCCTCAGCCAGTCCCATAAGTCCCATTCTGAATAGGGCTCTGGTGTGTCATAGCGAAGGTCCAGGGCCGTGGTGTTCTCCTTCCCATTCAAAGTCTGTGACAGAAGGCGACTGATGGACAAGTCCTTGGTGCTTTCTGTCCATATGTGCTTTAATGTTGATTTGGGGCTCCCTGACTTAAGTAGCTCCGTCTTTCCCGGGATGGAACCATGAACACTTGAAACCTATGATGAAAGCAAAAACAACAACAACAACAAAAAAAGTTATTAGTGACCGAGACGATTAAACTTCAATATTATACAACTTTGCATTCGAGTCAGGATTGCAATGCCAGGAAAAAAATGTCGAGAAGATATTAATCTTCAGGTCCGATTGCAATTCTTACTCAAGCATTGAGACCTTCCAACAACAACAAAAAAAAAAACTTAAAAGAAATGTATTCAGTGAGAAAAAAAAGTGATAATCGATTGTTGCTGCAAACTTCAGTTTCGCAGAGTACGAGCTGACAGGAAATGTCTGAAAAAAATAGAACGGAGGAGACTGTGAATGAGAAAATAACCCAGAGATCAAAAGTTGGAGCAGCACTGTTCTACACTTTCTTCTTCTTCTTCTTCTCCTCCTCATCATCATCATCATAATCATCATTAGCACCAAACCACCCCCCTCCTTCTCTACTGCTATGCAATGCTGTGGATATCCAGCAGCCTGGTCTGATAATGCTGGCACCCATTCAGTGAGTAAAGAGCAGACTATTAACCAGCAAGTGCTCCTTGAATTGATGATTGATGAGCCCCTGCATTCTCTCCATTTAGTGGCGGTGAGTGGAATTAGGTTCATATGGAGCATGGTGGAGTGCTGTGACATTGATTGCCTGATTTCTACTGTAAGACCTGACAGCAGATCTGTCTTTCCAAGCTTTTTACATCTTGTGCGCTGACCAGACACCCCAACACCCCCCCCCCCAATCTCCCCTCCAGGATCAATAGTTAGAAAATAAGGTTTTAGAATTGCCTCACAGCATGTGTCTGCATTAAGGGCAGGACAACCTCCTAGTTTTAAGCACTGCATTACATGGACCACTGTAGCTCTCATGAGAAACTAGGAACAATCAATCCCATTACCTTAAAGCTGTTTTGACTTGCAAATTTCAAATTAATGACTCTTTTTAAAAGAGAAAAAAAGTTTTTGCATAAGGGTCGTTCGAGTCTAACCGGGATTTGATGAAGTGTCTTGTGAATGAAGGCGTAAAACTAATTGACATTTAGCGCAGTACGGTGATTTAAACATATGTTTCTAGTATGAAAAACAAAAGCATTTGAATGATGCAAACATTTTCGCGGCCGACGTGGCTCAGAGCCCACTGCAGTCTTTCCCGTGAACTTTCTGCCAATGGAACGCATGATCTCTGAAAATCGACACACAAGTTGTCGCCAAGCTTGCAGAAGAGACGCATCTGTGTGTATGAACTGTACACACAATCAACACCACTTGCACATTATAGGAACTTGGCTGGGAGTTATTGCTACATCCTCGTCCAGTCCTGATCTCTCGCTCCTATCTGTTTCCACATGTTTTTGGCATTAAAGGAGTTCCTGGGAGGCCAGTTTTCCAAAAAAAAGTTGTGAAGCTCAATTACTTTTCAGATTATTCTTCATTTCGCCGAAAATAATGGGTGAGTCAGGCCTTGCCCTGCGTTAAAACATTCTAATGATGTGTGTTTTATTGCCAGAAAGTGCATGCTTGGAAAGGATGATTAAAGACTCGAATCAATTATTTATGGCTAATAACTAGAGGGAAAATGCGCATTCACCGACTGAGCAACTTTGAAAGATCAATTTTGCGTACAGTTCACTACAGATCACATTGATGAATGAACCTTTACAGAGACAGAGCACTGTGCGCACCAGAGCCTACTTTATTATAAATGTCAAGAGAGCAGAAATGTGTAGAATGAGTCTACATTTTTGGCACTTTATTTTCTGCACCATTGTCACCGATATCTCTCTAATTAAAAAAGGATAGCTGAGAAAAAAAAGAAGAAAAAAAAAGGTTCATGGTAATAATGATTGTTTAATGGCCTTATTGATCCAAAGAACATGCTTAGGGGATGTGGTGCAGCTACATTACTGTCCAAATATCAGGGCAATAGAAGATGATCATTTATCAAAAAGTAATTCGTTAAACTACGCCAAAAAAAAAAAAAAGTCACTTTTTCTGATTAACTTGCCGCAGTCTGCGATGTCACACATGAACAAATTAGGGTGAATGTAATTAGACATACATCATTATAATTATCACATACTGTAGATAATATAATATATATGAAATATATCATGATAGATACTGTAGTTTCGCTAACAGATGGCTTGATACTGTCTCTAGTGTCCACATTAAATTTTTTTATTTAATATATATTATTTTTGTAAAAGGCTTGATACATTAATGTCTACAACTTTACTATTTACCTTGAATATGTTTTATGTTAAAAATATTATATTTATTTGTTTAAAATAAATGAAACTTTTTTATAATTTTCAATATAAAAATAATTTTCAATATTATAATTTTCAATATAAAAAAAACAATCAAATTGTCTATTAATATGTTGATTTTTTTTTTTAAATAACCATATCATACAGTAGGGCTATATGGGCCATCATAGCATGTATCTAATATAATCAAATTAGATATGTTCAAAAATAAATAATATTTATTTTAAACTAAATAAATTTAAGTTTTGATAAAGCGATTACACATACCAGCTTAAAAAAGAGCATTGTATAATGTTTATAATCATATCAAAAATATATTATCAAATTGCCAAGCCCTAAATCATAGTTTTTAATAATTTTAGGAATTATTTAGTCAAGATACAAAATTGTGCGTCTTGCCGTGGAAAGCAAAAGCTTTACTTTACTAGACAAAATAACAATAAAAACTGGTCATAATATAAATCCATAGGGTGTATTTTTGACTATTTGCTGGTCAGTTTTAAAAAGTGAAGATAGTCTTGGTAGATACCACACGCCCACAGTTTACAACAAGATCTTATGACTAACCATACAGCTTGTTAGACATATTGTACAATTTCATTTTCATGTAATTATTTTTAAAATTTCTGTCTCAGTGGTAGTTTGAATATTCCATTTTACATTTTGTCACATATATACAACTATATATAACACAACCATCTGTGATCAAATATGAAATAAATGTATATTATATATCTATTCATGAAAAACGCACAATAACTTTTAAGGATTAATACATCAATACCTACAGTATGAAAAGGGTAAGATGTATTATTTTCTGTTTGATAGAAATGAATCTGCCAAAACACACATTACAGCTAATGAATTCATTATCAGGATCTATTTGTTATGAGACAATAATTAACACTTTGGGTTAAGAGCAATCATGTGTTACAATTTAATTTAAATAAAAAAGATTGTGTGTGGAAACTAATATATATATATATATATAATTTTTATATAATTATTTTTCCAAGTATAAAAAGTGGTGTGTCTGTTTCATAGAATTAAGTCCATCCATCCAACCATTCGTCATTCGTCATTCGTCTAAGTCACTACATAATGGTTGGCCTCGGTGGAGTATGACTTTCAACTCAGCAGTCCTTGCTGTAAGGGAAAGCTACACTGCTGAGAACTCCATCCTCTGGTAACCAACAGGTGCACATACACACTTACACACCCATTCATGCACTGCAGGCAATTTGGAAACAACAATCAGCCAACAACTCATATCTTTTGGCCTATGAGAGGAGACCAGAACACCAGGAGGAAATCCACTAAGAGAGCACTGGCGAGAGACCCTGGAGGTGTGAAGTGACGGTGCTAATCAGTTAAGAGAACTGAACTGAGTAAGTGAATAATATTTATCACTGAGTAAAATATTGCATTAGTTCTTGGAAAACCATAACTTGGTCTTGGCCTCAGACTCTTGGACTCTACTGTATATTAATGCAAGCTTCCCTGTGTCCAAATGGCTGCATGTGCCGGCTGGGCAAGACGCCAATGGGTCTGATGGAGCTTCATTCTACCAGCTGCAGTGTTCACCTGAGGGGACAGGGCATCTGGTAAACATGGGTATGGGAGACCGCTGGCACTGACAGGCAGCCAGATGCAAACAGCTGGACTCCCTGGGGCACTGCATGTTGCCAGGTCAGCAAGAGCAGAACGTGGATACCTCTAAGGTTTCTTAATGACTCATACACCAGTTGTAAAACTTTTTTCTTTTTTTTTGCTTCCAGAAATTAATTTGGTAAAAACAATTATGTGCAAAGATCTCATTCCTGACAATATAGTGAGATTTCATTGAAAAACACCTTTTAAGAAGACTTTAACTATAATGATTTAATAATGCATCATTAATATGAACAGATGTATTTACAACAGATTTGAACAGATTTATTTATTTTATTTACAAAAGGTATTGTTGAATGTATTTCAATGTATTTATAGATTGCATTCTGTATTGAGTTAATAACAAATTATTTCCCCACTACCAAACATCTGGCCTGGTTTATACTGTAAGTGCTCTTAATTTAGTTCTAAACACACTTTCGATGTTTTTTTTAGGAAGATCTTGACAAATAATTGAAAAAAAAAGTATGTTGCGATGTCGTGATGATAATTTTTCTTTTGATTCATTTAGGAGGATTTTTTTAAAATTGCTTTTATAATAGATTTTGTTGTAATGAACACCACATACTGTATACAGTATTAGGTCATGTTATTCATGAAGCAAAATAAAGTTTATGATTTAAATAATACATTTTGAAAAATAATTATGATAAAGTGTACAATGCCTATTTATGATGAGTATAATATAATAAAATATGCATTGTATTTTATTACATCTTCTATGCATTATAAACAGGTTGAATATACAGTACAGTACGTAGCATATCACAAATGGCAAAGAAGGTAAAGGTGCGTAATCTATCACTCATTAGTAAAGTGAAACATTTCTTAAAACTGATTAAAAAACCCACAACATTTACAATAGTACATTTCTCACAATAGGATTACACTTTAAACAGTTTATTATATATATATATATTTTTTTTTGCTTCAGCAGCTATTAATAAACAGTCAAAGCAATCGTGGCTGAATATCAGACAATTTAAACTGACACAGGGTTGATTTTGTATACAGTAAAGCCTAAAGTGTTAGTGGTGTAATGTGTTGTCCAAACTACTGTACTTACTGTATGACACAGGGGTTCCCAATCTGTGGCTCATGCTTGGTTTATAAATGGGATCACAGAAGGCATCTCCTCTTTTGTTCATATTTTACAAAGTAATATAATGAACTCATTTAACTAACATACAGTATGTAACTATGAAAACTTTTTTTTTTTAAATATTTTAAAGTGGGACTCTAGTACAACTTCTACTAGCAACTTTGAGTAACCCTGATTCAGAAGAACAATACAATCAAGATAATCAATAAAAAAATAATGTAAAATATTTACTGACTATAGATTAGGAGTATGATGTTAAATAACAAAAATAAATAAATAAATAAATAAAAAACAGACAAACAATGTCAATTTGAGCACCTAAAAAAGTTTGGCCATCCCTGTCATAATTCATAATAAATAATAATATAAAAATAGCTGCAAAGTGTAAGGCTGTCAGGGAAGGAGTCTAGAGGGTGCAAGGTGCCCAGAGACTCTCGTTTTGGATTCTTTTGTGTTTTCTGTTTGTTGAACTCCAAGTCCCAGAATGCACCTCGGTCAGGTGATGAGAACGCTCACCTGAACCGAGGTAACTCATTAGTTTCTGTTATAAATAGCCTGCTTAAGTTGTGTTTCTTGTCCTTGCATCTGTTTTGTTAAATTGCTGTTTCCTTGTAGATCTGCTGTTTTGGCAAAACTCGGTTTCGTTTTTCCATGTTTAGAGTTTTTGTTTGTTTATGTTCTGTTTTGATTATTAAAAGAATTTCCATGTATTTATCTCTTCGACTATGTCTCACCTAAAGCCCACATACAGCAACCGTGACAAAGGCAGTGCATTACATAATTAAAATGATTGCTTATAATGCTTCAAATGTCATTATAAATATAACAGAATAGTGATAACTATAGATTTATTGTGTTCATCTGCATTTTTTTTATGTTGTTCAATCTAAAGTAACAATTCAGTTAAATTTACACATCACATAATCACTGAATCAAAGAATTTCACGGTAAAAACAAGATTTTAATATACCATGTAACACAGGCATTTACAATATTATCAGATTTAAGAAGGGGTCATCTCCAAATACTTCTAAAAGCATTGTTTACACAATGCTGATATTAGTGTCTCGTTACAGAAATGTACACTTTGACTTGTCCAGCACTTTATGTTTAATCAGAAATGAAAAGATACTACAGTGGCACTGCATTGAAGAGGAGCATGGTTCCTGTAATAATTAAAGCTACTGAATTAAATAGAATAATTACAGAAGCTAATTGTGAAAACACAATCACGAAACTGTGACGCATTTGTGTTTCTATCTAAGTGCTAATTTGCACTAATTGAGGTATTAATATGCATCAATAAGTAGATTAGAGATCTAGCTGGCATTTAAAGCTGCTGTGCTTGCTATTGACTTCATGTCAGCAGCTTTTTCATTTTTTTTCTTGGTCATTTAATGCATAATGTTTGCATGTTTCCTCTAAACTTAAAAAAAAAAGAAAAAACAATATATTTAAATGTAGAAAGAGGGTATTTAAAGCGACTGTCTTGAACAAATCTGGTGATTCTATCCACGGTATCATTTAAATGCATTCTTCCTATTATATATTCAACAAGGCAAGAATATGAAATAAAGAAAAGACCAAAGGTCTGCTAATAATAGGAATATTGGGAATTGAGAATAATGGGCATAGAAATGCAAACACGCTGACTCCTATGGTGCTGTGTAACCTTGAATGTGCTGACATTTATTCATCTTTACACACAAGAAAGCTGGAACACACAGCACAGTTCAGACAAAGCATCTGTATCTAAAGGAACTCAAGTACCTGTGTCCTTTTTGCATTTGAACTTAAGAAGAGGAGATAAAACATCCCAAAAAAAAAAAAAAAAACATCCCAAAAAAAAAAAAAACTCCCCATGCTGCTGTTAGCCTGAGATACTGAAAATAAAAAGGAAAGGCAAAAATGAAGATGGATTCTGGTAGATCCTCTGCTGCTAACAAAGCATTGCCTCCAGTGTGTGCCGGTTAGCGGGAGTGCAATGGCGTGGAGCAGTGGCCAATTAACACTGAAGCTCTGAGCTTTGGGATGCAAGGGGCCCAATGGAGAAGCTGGACAGCTGCTAAGCAGCGCTGTAATATCATGCCGTGTCTATGCAGTAGAACTGACTAATGGCCTTGCAAGGAGGCTGTTAGACGCACCATTAAAGCAGACTCTTCGGTCCAGCGGTATGTGTGTATGTATGTGTGTGTGGTGGTGCAAAAATGACCACAGGACTCTGCGACAAAATATAGATGGGGGGAAAATGTGCCCATAAATGTAAATCCTTCACCTCGAGTCAGACCACTAATGAATCTTTTTTAATGTGTAACATTATAGAACACCTTTTCAGCTTTTTTTTTTTTTTTTTTTTTTTTTAACAGCACGAGCTTTCATCCTGCGCATATAAAATGAGGGACAATTCTTTTCTCTTTTTTTTTTTTTTTACCCCGTATAATCCTCATTCTTATTGGGTACTTCAGTGTTCAGGAAATATACTAAGCTCTTTTCATTTCCCTTTTAAATAAAAGGCCCTCTTTTTTTTCATCCCTAGGACAAGTACACAATTCCATCATGTCACAGCTTGTAATCATTTTAATGTGATTTAAAGAATATCTAGAAAATAAATGTAGCTTGGTGTATTGAATTGCTTTCCCCTTCTGAAGTTAGACCCTCAGCTGAGGTATTTCTCTGGGCAGAAATCTCAAGACTAATCCATCCTGAGGTGCCATAAATCAAAATGGACTTTCCTTTGTCAGCATCGCAGATGGCCCGATCGCCCCAATTAAGAGGCGAGGAGGTGAAAGAGGCGAGCGCATACGCAGCTTGAGAAAGAGAGGGAGAGAGACGGAGAGAGGGATGGGGAAGGGGGGCACCTGTTCCTGTTCGTTTGTCATATTCGACCCTTTTGCAGATCAGCCGCTCTTCCTCTGAGTCACTCCGGGCTCAAATTAATGATGCCAAACAAAGACTCCTCTCCTCTCAGCTATTTGTAGCTGCCTTTGCTTCACTTCTTACCCTCTGAACTAATCTTCAGCGTCACACTTAATGAGATTTTTGGGATGGAATAATAAACTGGAGCTATGCTGCTCTTCTTCAAATGAGACTTTTCTCTTTCATATCAAGACCTGAATCCCTTATGTATCATTACATGCAGCACCAGCTCCCGCTTGTCTTTTGGACTGGTAGTATTATTTTGTTCTTGGCGTTGATGATGTATAATTTTCCCATATATACATTCGATATTTTCAGATATCAACCATGCATTGATGGTCTCCTTACCATAAAAAGTTAATTAAAGGCCAGTATAGCGTTATACATAGTAGCCTTTTAGATGCCAGTGTGTGCTGGGAGGAAAATATCACATCATGGACACTATACAGTATGTACTGAGTAGATGATACAAGTGACTGGATGTACAGTATGTTTTAAAATTAAATAATAAACAAACAAGTGTGAAAAAAAAACATGTAAAGCTGGCTATAAAGCCAAGTTTCATATTGTGCTTATAACTCTTATTAATTTCTGTAATTAATAATTTTTGGGGGGCATTTTATTACGTCTAACAATGCCGCACAGAACTCTAATGTGTATGAATATGAATATGAATATATTATTCCTTGTGTACAATG
This sequence comes from Clarias fuscus, assembly GCA_030347435.1. NCBI lineage: Eukaryota > Metazoa > Chordata > Actinopteri > Siluriformes > Clariidae > Clarias > Clarias fuscus. The sequence continues at coordinate 9,458,780 of CM059217.1, read as the reverse complement.
TGCAATATTATAATAGTACAATATTTATAATTAATTATAACCTGTAACCTGGAATGAATTCTAAGGCAACTATAAAAAATTGTTTATTAATTATTGGGAACAAAAATGCATTATAAACATTTAAAATGTGCTACATGCCTGCATCCTTATCACTTGTGGAGCTATTTTAAACATAATTTAAAGTTATACATAAATTGAACACAACACGTTTTTTTTATTGTTCTGTTTATATATTATATGAAATATTATATATTTATTAAATTTATATTATATACAAATTAGTTTTGAATATTTTTGAATGAAGTCAATTTTTTTTCTATCACATAAAAATAAAAATATTTGCTTTTATAATAATAATAATAATAATAATAATAATAATAATGTAAAACCATGTGCCAAACCACATGGCATTCTAAGGAACAAGAACACCACGCTTTTTAATTTGATTTCATTTAAATTCTATTTTATTTTTATTTTTATTTTTTTACAATATGATTAAGGAGAAGAGATTGCATGATCCCCCTATTACTTATTAGACACCGATATTTGTATGATGATGATACCTGTCCCATAACCATTTTTTTTAACTAAAAAAAAAAAAAAAGGAAGTTCATGCCAAATATAACTATGTATACAGTGTAAATATAATCTATCTATCTATCTATCGATCTATCGATCTATCATTAAACTTTTCCAATAAAAAGGAAGATGTTTACAAGGAAGTTAAGCCGAATTATATAATTCATAAAGCTTTATGAATATAAAAACCAGTGGCAGGTATTATGCATCCACAATCTGCATTGTATATAATCTGAATGAAAAAATACAGTATATCGAAGGAGGAAAACCATTCTCTAGATAATGTCAGTCTTGTTTAGTGGAAGACTTCTGTGTTTTCAGGAAAGGTCCAAAAGTCAGGTGAGGAGCAGAGCTCTCTTTGAGGAAGCTGTGCATTCTGATGCACGCACGGCTCTCCAAATCAAATTAAGCCTGTAATCCAATAAACTGCCATTTCTGCTGCGAGTGACCCCGCAGGACCTCATTTCAAATCCATGACAAGCTTTAATCAATATGATTTAGTAGTCGAGGACACAAATAACTCGGCGGGGGAGAAAAAGAGCGACGGAGTGGCACGCCGAGAATCCGTTTGATAGAAGGCCTGTGGTTTGTTACAGTGCTGCATTGACTTGTGGACATATTGTGACCCTGTCACTTGAGATATATTCGAAAGAGGTAAAAAAAAAAAAAAAAAAGAAAAATGAGGGAATGTAGAGATTAAAGGCCGATCGTGTAAACCCCTTAAGACACATTTAACTGAACGTCAGTCATCAATATGCTCATGTCCGGTACGGTAACAGATCTACTCTAAACTCTTTCCAGTTATACACCTGAATGCAATCTGGATTCATTTCACTCTTCATCATTTTTTGTAAACCTGCAACCAATATTGACTATATTTGTGTGTATAAACACGACCAAAACAACCCTCAATATTTGAGCAAGATTTGTATAATTTTTTTTTATTTCCACCTTGCAGTCTTGGACGTGAAATAAATCACAAATTCGAGCCCAATGTGATTTCCTGCTCGAGTTTATTCCAGCGGCAGTCGTTTGCGTTTGTGATTGAGGAGTGCGAAAGTGCGTTACAAGCACAAACAGCATTCTTGGAAAGCAGGGAACAATCCTTTTACCCTTTAAAAGAAGATGGAACAAGTGGAAAACACATTAAACGGGGATTTGCGATGGCGAAAAAAAAAAAAAAAAAAAACAGCAAGCGTGCTCTAAAAATAATTGCGCGAGCCACAAAAGTGCTCATGAACACACAATGGTGTGAACACAAATGTCACACGGGGCCTTCTTTTAAAAAATGGGAGAGAAAAAACATACTTAATGAAATTTAGACAGTGAAACCTGAGATGCTCAACCTTATCACTTCCGTCCAATTACACTTTATTAAATTGCTTTCCATTCAAGGCATGCAAGCACGTCTAAACCATTTTACACACACACCTCATGGGGTTTCGGGGGTTCCTCAGTAGCTTGATGACCAGGATCAAGGCCTAATATACTGTATATGGAATATCTCACTTCATATAGAGACCATGCTTAACCACGGTATTGTGTTTATAAAGATCACAGGATTATATTCATAAAGAACCTTAGCTTAAGCAAGCTCAGAGCCAAATCCTCAAGCATGTAAGCTAATGCAATTTCCTGCTGAAAGCCTGTTGTAACACACACACACACACACACACACACACACACACACACACTTGAAGTTTTCTGCAGGCCGTATTTGTGCTGCTGTTCAAAAAGGGCATGCTAAATCAGCACAATTCGCTAAGGTCTACCAGGACCTAAAGAAGCTCTACTTACTGAAAAGCAGCGGTACAAACCGTACAACAGCTTCACCAGACCAAAACAACCTTTTTTTTTTTTTTTTTTTTACATTTTTTACAGTGATCACTTCTAGATATATGCCAAACGGCTGAAAAATTATAGGTTCTGCCATGCTACACCGTCCCAAACCTAATTATTCTTCATACTTTTCTTATCGTACTTTATCATACCATTAGATCACACTTTGTACTTTAGACTTCTTCATGTTTTATACTGTTCCCAACCTAATGAACACCTTTAACTATGATGAACTGTTTCTATGTATCCTAATGAGAGCAGTCTCCTCCAGGATGACTCCACCCCTAATCACAAAGCACAAGGGCTCATGGAATGGTTTGAAGAAAAATTTAAAAATGATGTAACTATGTCCTGGACTTCACAGTCATCAGTCAATTCAGAGTGAAAATGAACGATTTTAGAATGCGCTCTCTTCCATCATCATTAAAACATTCCCTGAGGGAAAAACAGTTAAAAGAAAAAAAAATGCACAAAATAATCAAATTGTGCATGTTTTTAACAAACAAAAAAATCTACAACTGAAACATAGGATAATTAATGCATGTGATTTTTTGTTATAATACTTGTAAAAAAATAACAAGAAAAAATGATGAGTAATTATTGCGAGGAATAAATAAAAACGAAGTAATTTAGAGTCGATATCGAATTAATTGTTGATTTTTACAGCAAAGTTCAAAGCGGTCCTTCTGTATTATGAATATTCTGTAGTGGACAATGTTAAACTATTCAAAGTTTTCTTTTTCACAGCTGTGCCTTATATTAATATTAGTCTAACCTATATTTTAGCACCTCTTCCTTTTATGCTGTGTACCAATGCAATAGCAACAACAACAACAAAAAAATAGAGAAATACATTCTGTTAGTCTGCATTTTCTGTCTACATGTATTCATGCTTAAAGGTAAGGTCTAGAAGGCAGTGTTGTAGACACACCTGAGAAAAGGTCACACTGTGCGGACAAATAAATCTGAAAAACTCTGCCAGCATTAACTGAAAGAAATTTGATCGTCTGAAAGGGGCATGCAGAAATTTGAGTCGAGCAGAGTTATAAGTTGAATTCAGCATTTAAAATATTGTATACCAAATTTCAGCACGGAAAATGAACATTTTTTGAAATTTTGTCTCTGTACACCGCCATAACAGATTTAAAATGAAGCAACCGTAAAGTAATTGTAAAATGTAGACTTTTTATTCGATTTTATTCGATTTTGTTCGAAAGGCTCTTTATTCTTTATAAAGTAATTGGACAACTGACTGATAGTGTTGAAGTTTTCTAAGCGATTATGAAAAAAAAATCACATTGCAATTATTTTGACATATATATTGAAATTACAATTTAAACTGCGACATTTATAACTATTAAATGTATAATTTTGTGTTAAAAACTTATTTAGCTAGGCAAAAAGCAAATAATTGGAAAACGATCGCCTTATCGCCAATATTTGTTGAAAAAAAAATTGCAGTCTTTTGCAATTAAATAATTGCATTATTGTGTTGCATTTTTATGTGATGAATTGTGCAATACCATTAGACCAAATTAGAAAAACACATCCAGTTCTGGCATCATTATGAGAATTTTTTTTTAAACTGAAAGTCTATATACATTAACCACATCTCCATTTTTAATCTACTCTTGTGGACTACAGAAGCAAAGTTACAGAAGTTGTGTCACTGTACAGTTTGAATATGTATTTCTCTAACGTGCCTGTAAGTATGTACGAGATTTGTTACACTCGAAATGCTTCGTGTCAGTTTATTCGACTGTACACACAGTAACCCAAACAGTTTGATAAAAGCATTCTTCGCTACGATGCATTTATCTTTCAAACTCATGCCAGATATCCCTGGCTCTGATTTCACAGGAATGACATACGGAGCTGACGCTGCTCCAGGCTACACACAGACCTGTCCCTGTATCTGATGGCCCAGCAGGAGTCAGCGCTTGAAAAACACAGCCTGAAGGGGTTATGAAGTCACACAACAGTGTTTCTCAAGCCATGTGCTCAGATACTATCTCTGCTTTTTCGATACACACCGGGGTGAGGTAGAGTGTTTAATCATTCCGCACAGCCTCTTTTGTTCTGCGGCTTTACAGCAGTGGACTCTCTTTGTAGAGTAACATAATTAGAACTAGGACTTTGGTTTTGTGTGTCTTTTCAAATTTTTTTTTTTATAGTTTAACAAATAAATATTTGCAATTACAGTATGTATATGACAAAAAGTGAATGAACAGCAAATGTAGTACAAAAGCCAACGTCTGGCAAAATGAACATCATTTAGAACAAAAAAGGAGCCTTCACACCTACAGTATGCTACACGTTTGTGTGTGTGTGTGTGTGTGTGTGTGTGTGTGTGTGTGTGTGTGTGTGTGTGTGTGTGTGTGTGTGTGTGTGTGTGTGTGTGTGTGTGTGACATGTTTACTCTAATTGTTTACCATGATGAGACAATCTACAAAAAAAGAAAGAAAAATGGATGAAATAAGACAAGATGCTTTTTTGACATTGGTTTGACTAAAATCATTTTAGTCCTGCCATAAAGTTTGTTTGTTTGTTTGTTTGTTTGTTTGTGTGTATGTGTGTACTTTGCAGGTCTCATTTGTCTCATCGCACTGCTTTTCTAATTTCTAGTTTCAATGACTTATTACACACTAATGTATGAGTATGAGATGATGTACAGTAAAAGAGAGCAGATACTGATCTGAATCAATAAGGTGAAGAATAATAAATAGACACACATCACCTATTTCACTAAAAAAATTGCACTTTCACTAGGTTTGTTTAAAAACAGTTAGGCTACGTTCACATTACAAGCCTGAAGTGAATCAATTCTGATTTTTTTTAAGCCTAATTTGACATCGAGCACCGTCTGAACACACAAATCTGATGTTTTTTAGTTCAGATCTGAGCCACTTTCCTATACTGACCTGGATCATTGGATGCATTTCCGATACATGGTCATGTGACTTGGATGAGAACAGGCAAATCAGAATCGATTTTGTTTTTTGTGCATGTGCTTGCTGACGTCAATCAGCACCAGCAGCGAGGGGAAATCATAATGGCACGAACAATAGCTGATAAAACTGATAAAGTGAAGCATCTGGCTTTCCTCCTGTTTTTTGGACCTCAACAAATACAGCCAATCCTCCAGAGCCAAATCACATCCACTGTTTAAAATGAACGAGTGGTCGCATGAGCTCATGATGATGTGTTTTAACACAGATGGTGTGAGTAAAGACGTATCGATGTGCGCACATGTGACGTTTCAGAGAAAACAGTTGAAAGTCCCTTAAAAAGTAATTATGAATGTGAACCGTCATGACCTCTAAATCTGGTCTGACCAAAACAAACATGAATTGTGGCTTGTGATGTGAACGTAACCACAGATCTGATTTTATATTTTTTCTTTAACCATTATTGAGCAACAGATTTGTGACGAGACAGGGCATGAGTTTCCCATAATGCATCTGAATGCCTGAGAGACAGCCTACTGAGCTGGAACAGTCTGAGACACATATGACATTAAAAAAAGCATTGACATTCTGTGTGTGTGTGTGTGTGTGTGTGTGTGTGTGTGTGTGTGTGTGTGTGTGTGTGTGTGTGTGTGTGTGTGTGTGTGTGAGAATGTTTATACATATGTAAGTAAGGCAGAGAGGAGTACATATGGTGTTTCCTCTTCCACACACACACACACACACACACACACACACACACACACACACACACACACACACACACATGTAAACACCTGTGTGTGCGGGGTCAGCTGTCTGTCTGTTAATCTTCTAATCTGCTGAGGGGAAACCCTGTGGTCCACACACAAACAAACACACACACACACACACACACACACACACACATATATATATATATATATATAAAGTGAGAAAAAGAAGTTAACCAGAAATATTTTATTCAACATGTCAACATGTTGGATTTGAAGTGACTTACATTTTATTTAATTATTTATGTTTAAATGTATTTGCATACGCATTCTTTTTTATTCCGTTTTTTTTCCCCCGCAGGTTTAAAAAAATTTCTTGTCATTTAGGGCCAGTGGTCAAAACATCACTGAAAAGCTTACAGTAAAAAATATAACCATGTGCAGTTATTTCAAGTGATAAATACAGTACATATTTGCAAACATCTTCTTAATGAGATAACTCATTGTGTCGTTAATTGCTGTTAGCCTCGGTTAATACATTTGAGTACAAAATGGTACGTTTAATAATTGAATGTTGCAGTTTAAATCGGAATCACAGTGCGTGTCAAAATAATGGCAACCTGATTCCATCTTTTCATTATTTTTTTATATTTATTTATTTATTTATTTATTTTTGGTTGATTATTTGATTGTTTGCTTGTTTTTTAAAAAATGGCATAAAATCATGTAGCCCTAGCTTGCATTCTGAGACATTAAAAAAAATTAAATAAAAAAATTAAATAAAAATCTGAAAAACTGAATGTCAACTAAACTAGATTTGAATGGGGCATGTAGAAACTAATTAACTAACTAACTTACTTACTTTAACTAATTTAAACTTAAGTTAAACTTATATCTTAACTAACTAACTTAACTAACTAATTAACCTACTTGTTAAATATGTTGTTTATTATTTAATGTACCGAATGTATTCATTATATCTTACATTATAAATAAATAAATAAATAAATAAACAAAAACAACAAATAATAAATATTAAATGCAATAAAATACAAAAATATTTGATCATTAATTTATGGACATATACTGAAATAATTAGTTCATTTGTTAATCTGTGAGCTGATTTGTTTGTAATTTGTTTGTTTCCTACATTTGATATATGAACACATACATTTTGCTAAACAAATGTATTTACCTATTTATAATGGTAGACAATTGATTGATGTTTATTTGTAAATCTGGCCTTTTTTTGCTTGTATTCTGAATCAAGGATCTGTTAAAGTTCTACACTGCCTTGTGCATTAGGTATGTGATTAACTCCATGCCTGCTACATATATGAAGAAATGATTCCATAATATCTAGCCTTAAAAATCCCTATTATTCATCAACACTACATTGCATTCATATTATACAACTTTCCCCAGATGCTGCAGAGGTGCTCACAGACCTAACCCACGCTCCGGCTGTTATTTAACACACAATGTATATATTTGTGTCAAGTGTGGATTATAAAACGAATATCACCTCCCCTTTGCCCCCGTGCTCTGATCATGGAGTGTTACTCAGTGAGACACACTGTCCCGTTGCTCTAATGCACCTTCTACACTCTAATAGCACATCAAAGTACACCCTGCAGTGGCACAAGCACCACTTCCCTTTTCCATCTCCCTACTGCCACGCTTTTTTAAAGACATCAGAGCTTTCACTTCCACACTACTAGAATGGAATGAGTCGTAAACAACACAGCATGATGTTAAAATACTGAAGAGAAGAAAAAAAAGGCACTTAGTCCTTATAAACAGTTTAGGCCTATAGGATTGAAACTGTATATACAGTACAGTGGTGGCCAAAAATATTACGACAACATATTCCATGTATTATAGTTTTTTTTTTCCACCGAACAGGTGATGTCACTTATTAATTCTCGCCGATCTGGCTGAAGAGTTTTGCGGATTATATTCAGCTTGTTTAGTTAATGGATGGAACAAATATGTGGCAGGACTTTTGCTTTCGCCGGCCGGGTTGTCCACCTCTGCAGAGAAATGGCTTTCTCAAGTGAATTGTAAATTTCTGTACATGGTCTTTAGGAAGCAAGCAAGCAAGCATGCAGGGTGTGAGCGAGTTACACCAGAGTACTGCCGACGTCTTTTTGACTCTATGCCCAACAGGTTTTGAAGAATATAGGACTTCATACTAAATTTTGATTGTTGTCCAAGTTCAGTGCATAATGTAACACGTTATTATTATATAAATTATAAATCATTAAAACTTTAAAACACTGAATTTCACTTCCCAATACTTTTGGCCATCAGTTTTTTTTTTACATGTGTGTGTATATACAGTATATGCTGTACATACCGTATGCTCATTATAGAATCATACGGTATACACATAGAATTAAGTTTAAAAAAATAACATTTGTATGTTATTACAAATAAAAAATGTAAAGGTAAAAATAAAAAATTTTACTATATAATTAAAAGTGAAATATCTTATTCTCAGCCCTGTAGCACCTTGTGTTTTCCAAACATCTGAAATCCCTTTAAAAGCAAATATTTCTAACATTGCTTACTGAATTAATCATTTAGGTAAAGGTTAGATCCTAAAGGATTAAACTTCTTTAATAGCGCAAGTAAAAAGAAAAAAGGCAGAGAAAAAAAAAGGTTAATTAGCAATGTTTTATAACACGAATGTCTGCAACCAGAGACCAAATCATATTAAATTCCAGAACATAAATTAGAATTAGTCATTTGAATGCTTCCTGAAAACGGAAATGTGTCCACTGAAAGCTTGCCGTATTGTTTATTAGGCTTGTCAGTAATAAATCAAAACCCAGTGGGAGACTTTTGTGCCTTGTATAAAAGTGCTGCGCTGGAGAAAGAAATTGAAAAGTGCCAAGTTAAATGATGAGATCTGTGAATCTGCATGTCTGACATCAGGACGCTTTTAGGTGAAGCAAAGCCACGGACTCCAGTCTGCTGAACATGACATGAGTTTGATCATTTCTGCTGTCATTAGAGCCGTGTTGTGACAGGACGGAGAGATCGCAGTGAGCCTTCAGGATTATACAGAGAGAGAGAGAGAGAGAGAGAGAGAGAGAGATGGAGAGGGAGGCATCAGATCACTTAGATTTGTTCTGACAGCCATTTCAGTAAAGTAAAATTAAATTCATTTATTTGATCATGGTTATGTCGAGATATATTCTGTAGGGATGCAGGAAGACACTGATGAGCAATTCCAGTAATTACTTTTTATGCTCATGGTTCTTCACACTGTTGCATTGTACTTTCATGTTTTTTGCATAAATCAATAACTTTTTTTAAAAAAATTTATCATTCAGCCAATTTTAAAAACACGGACCAAAAAATTACTCCGTCAGATCATTGATTATACTGTCAAGGGTTAAGATATATTAGACAGCAAGTGAACAGTAATGTTCTCAACGTTGGCGTGTTGGAAGCAGGGACAAATGGGTAAGTGTAAAGATCTGAGCAACTTTTACAGAGGCAAATTGTGCTGGCTAGACGAATAAGTTACAGCATCTTATATAATAGATAATAGCAGGTCTTGTGAAGCATTCCAGGTATGCAGTGGTTACAGTAGTTCCCACCAAACATGATCGAAGAAAGGACAATAAGTGAACCAGCAATAGCGCTACGTTAGCACGAATTGCTAAGTGGGCATGTGAGCGTCAAAACCAGACCATGTGTGTACAGTTTGTGTGTCAATTATCCGGGAAAGAGATAGGACTAAAGGACGGATTATACAGTAGGAGGAGAGCAACCCAGTGGAGGCAGTGTGGTGCTCTGGGCAATGTTCTGCTTCGAAACCGTCGAAACTCCTAAACAATTATTGCAGACCAAGCAAGCCCTTCACTGCAACAGTATTCTCTAAGGGCAGTGACCTCTTTTAGCAACACAATGCACCCTGCCACACTGCACAAATAGTTCAGGAATGGGTTGAGAAACATGACAAAGGAGTCCTGGTGTCATCTTGGTCTCCAAGTTCCCTAGATCTCAACTCGTCCTTATCTGTGGGATGTGCCGGACAAACAAGTCCGGTCCATGGCCATCCTACAGTACCTTGCGATTTACAGGGCTTAAATGATCTGCTGCTAACTTCTTTTAAGCCACCTACAGTATGAGGTCCATGCTTTGGTGGGTTAAAGCTATTTTGGCAGCACAATGTTAAGCAGGTGGTCTTAATGTTATGGCTAAGAGGTTGATTTAAAAATTATGACTCGGATCAAGAACCATAGTATAATAAATAAAACAAATAACGACTGAATCATTTTTTTTTTACTTCATTTTAACTGATGTGGGGAAACTAAATGATGAGGTCATCCAAATTAAGTTAAACTGATGAATTTAAATTTGAAAATAAATAATTAGAACCTCTTTTGAACTCATGCCATTAACATGAATGCTCTGTGTTTTTTTGTTGTTGTTTTTTTTTCAGTTGAAAATCAGATTTTTGACAGGTTCAAATATTTGCACATATCCTTTGTATCTAGGGGGGAAATAATATTTGTAAAAATGATTAATAAGATTTAAATGTAAAAGTTACAAAGGCGCCACGAATGCAGAATCACCACACACTTTATTTCACACACAGTGGGTTTCAGCGCTCTGCCCCTGGAGACTTTGTGAACGCTCGCAGTGTGCGGCTGAGAGGCCGGCGCTACGTGCCAGACTAATGTGTTAAGTAATGGCTTTTGAGAGCTGACAGATTGGCAGTGTTAAGGCCGCACTGGGAGAACCGAGCGCATCTATCACAATGCCACACTGCTCGCTACTCCCATCATCCGCCATCCATCTGATAAATTCTCACAAAAGCGCACGTAGGAACACACAACCTCTAATTAAAAGAGGGACCTCGGGGAGCTTTTGGAGGGAATGGCAGGGGAACTTTATTCCTTCAACCTTGTTAACGGAGTTAAATTCAATTTTCTTCCAGTGTAAGAGGGGGATAGAGATCGGCACAGGCTGCATATAGACATTAACTGAATCATTGTTTCATTTTTATGTATGTAATGAGGCAGTTAAGAGTTTCTCTTTGCTTTCGATACTGTGAATGTCTTTCGATTTAAACAGTTGTATGAGCCACATTAATTAAAATAAAGCTTGTTATTTTATAATAAACTCTTTAAAATAACTGCAAGTACCGTCTTTTGAAAATCTCCAATATGTATTATTTAAACCGACAAGACCTAAAGTGGGCATTAATGGGAAAATGGTGCTTTATATCCCTGAAAGTGTTTTATATAATACAAAAACAAAGAACATACTGTATAAAAAAGACAGTTTTTTATACAGTATGTTCTTTAATGGAACATACTGTATAAAAAAACATTTCACATTCAGCCTTAAATGGAGGAAGTGAAGCTGGTGTATACGGTTACATATTGTGTATTAAAACTATCAATTCTACTAACTAATGAACTTATGTTCAAGTCAAACAGGGACTTAATGTGACTTAAGGCATAAAACAACTGACATTTACAGAACACTTCAAGCACGGTGAGCGGTGTGTGAACAACCTACCTACAGTAGATGGTATCCAAGTACTAATAAATTACTAGGATACGTTTGGTAGTGTAGCGATGGATAATACAGAGAAAAAATACACTCAAAACTATGTTCTGAGTTTGACTTGAACACTCCTTGTAGTTTGAAGTCTCACAACCAGAATTATTAGAAACGAGAGGAAAAAAATCCATTCAGTGATGTATCACGTTTTTTTTTGTGTGTGTGTTTTTTTTACATTAATTTATTTTATGTTAGCATATAAAGTGGTAAAATATTGCTGTTCCTCTATAATTCCTTCAGGTGGCGCACTCTAAGCTATTCAAATGGCACAGCATTCACACACAGAGTGAGCAAATTTTTTGCTAAATTTGTTTAGAATTGTAAGAAAATTGGAGAAATACATTTATATAAAATTGTGATACTTACATAACCACAACAACAAAAATCAATTCATAGTATTTTTAGAAAATTATGTGAATGCATTGATCTTATAGACATGAAATATCAAATGGAACCACAAATTAACTTTTTTTACTTTGTTTTGAAATGTCAGATTATTTTGGTTGCAAATAGACTTGTGTTGTGAATATATGTCATATCAATACAATATATATATATCATTAAAAAATCCAAAAGTTACAAGTCCACTGTTTATCACATTTATTCAGTTAATTTTAAATTTCAGTTAATTTTAGTTAATTAGTTTAATCAGTCAATTAACTACCAGCTGTTCATGCTTGGAAAAATGTAAACTGTAAATTCGATATTAACAATACACGTAGCCCCATTAATGTTTTGTGAATGACATGCCATGCTTGGAAGGCTAGATCACATGATCAGGGAAGCTACAATTCCTTACAATTAAAAAAAAATAAAAAATTAAAAGAAAATCAAATTTAACAGAGAAGAAAATTGAGAATGTTAAACGACTACTAAATGGAAGCACAGACTATGAGATACAACACCATTCATTTTGTCAATCTTAAAGCAGCATACTGTATGCCAGGTTTTCTGACAGACGTTTAAAGTTTCCAGCTTGGTACTGTAGCTCATGGTAGATAAAATACCTGCAATTCCTGATCCTGTCATCAGTCATCTCGAGGTAAAGTGTGGAGGTACTCACTATATCACCAAAATCACAATATGGTGATTCAACATGTTTTAATATGGTGCTTCATTCATATTTCTTGGCATTGGTAAGATATTATAGAAGCTCTTTATGTATCCTACTGAACTTGCTGCCTTTGTTGGTTCTCTGCCATTGATATAGTTTTCTTTTTTTTCTTTTGATACTTAAAAACAAGGAAGACAAGAATGAAGCATTTGATCATTTGTTTTATCATAATAGCATGCACTGCTCATTTTATTAAACAAAAAAATTCCCCCCCCAAAAAATTGATGAGGCAGAAGCAATATCTATGAATATAATAAACCCAGCATGGTCATGCTTCCCCATGAGATTTTGGTTAAGACACATTCGTCATCCAAATACCCAACACACACACACACACACACACACACACACACACACACACACACACACACTTATGTTTTGAAGATTGTTTTATTTTTTTATCCCAGATTAAATGATCTCTATGGGTGTTATTTTCATCTGAGACATGCTCTCTGTAACACAGCATGGGAATAATGCATTAACTTGTTATGAGGAGAAATTCTGATACAACACATGTTTGCTCCACAGGAAACATAAAGCACTATAAAATGACCATCAGATATTAAATATCTCACTGTGTGTTACTTTGATAAAGAGTGATTCTTTATGGAAAACCAGTACTGGGAAAAAAAAAAAAAAAAAAAAAAAAATATATATATATATATATATATATATATATATATATATATATATATATATATATATATATATATATAGAGAGAGAGAGAGAGAGAGAGAGAGAGAGAGAGAGAGAGAAATCGATAGATTATATATATATATTGATTTCTGTTGTTGTGGTTATGTAAGTATCACAATAGTCAATATTTATATATATATATATATATATAATTTTCTGTCCCATCATAAGACAGTTATTATAATCAAAGATTTTAGGTGCATATTTATATTATCCTGGTTAAATTATTATTTTTTTCATAATAAAATATAGGTCCTTCAGTCCAACAGGCAAAGGTGAGTAAGGAGTCAATAAATCTCATGATGGCACTTCTTTCTGAGAGGACAGTGTTCAGTAGGGTGTTGCTTTGATGACGTAACACCATGCTGGTTTTGACAGTGTTGGGGTCTGATTAAGAATTTGTTCAAATATTTGACTTCCAAACCCAAGACTCATTCTGGGGACCTTTTTTGAACATACGCCTTTCCATTCACATGAACCATGGATCGATTGCACAATTCCACACATACAGTAGCATCGTGTGTAAACTGGTTTGCAACATGGTACAGTAGGCATTAGGTACATCTGTTAGAACTATTCAAGTGTAAAACGATAGCGTTTGTTTGGACGCATGTTACAGTACATCGTGGTGCAGGAGTTCTGAGGAGATGATAAAAATACTGAACTTATAAAGTGATGTACATGAATTCGGCTATGAGATGAGCATTTTTCATGATGCTGCCAAGACAAGCACTTACACCACCAAGCCAAAATAATTACAGCATGTTCGGTTCTACAGTATGAATATCTGCATTTATACATCAATAACCAAATCAACAATTTACACAGCATTGAGAAAGCACTAAGGACGTTCAAGTCAAACCGAGACTGTGCAGAGTAACAGTTATGAGAGTAAAAAACTCTCATTTCTCTATATAACCACTTGCTACACTGATGCACTTATCCCAGTGTTTCACTAGTGCTTGGATACCATCACGGTTGAAAGTTTTCTCGGTACCATGATCAGACTTCCTAGTTCACATCTGAAATGCTGGCCTCCCAGGAACTCCTTTAATGGCCCAAACATGTGGAAATAGCTTTTAATAGGTCAGGACTGTACAGGGGATGTGGCAATAACGCCCAGCCGAGTAATGTGTAATGTGATGGTGAATGATTGTGCGTACTGTTCAAAGTTGTCAAATTCTATGAATTTTCGACGATCAGATGTTCTGATGTTTGCACCATTCAAATGTTTTACTGCAGCTAAGAGTCTTGTACCGATACTGTGCTTGACATCTTCTGTAAATGTCAATCGCTTTTGTTCACAAGAAAAGTCCTGGTATGACTTGAATTTTTTTTCTCAAAGTAGTATTGCATGCACTCATACTGTAACATGAAAGTAAAAAAAAAAAAGGTAAACTTAATTTCCATATAAGCTGTGTTTTTATTCCTAGTTTATTATGCTTCATTAAAATTATTTTGCATACTGCTTCATTATGAGGAATTTAATATTAAACAGGAATTCAGACATCATGCATGATTTAATTTGCTATTGTTTGCTGGTGTTTTGCATTTCAAATATTTTCCATTATCTTTTTATTTGAATTTTAAAAATATTATTTTGTTTATTCTCTAGTAATGGATATTATATCAAAAAGTAGTTTAAAGTAAAAGCTTATTTGAACTTGGATTGTATTATGTCCTGTAGACATATCTTGAGAGTTATAGACATATTATTTAACTCTAAATGGAATTGAGTAAAATGGCAGTTCAATTCATCTTTCCCTGGAAAACTTGAGCTCTTACACAAGTTATGAAACATACTAATGAGCCAATTAAGCAATCAGTATACATGGACTTTAATTCTTTTCAATTTTATTTTAAAGCTTGTGTGTCATGGGTTTCTATTTTCCTTTGATTAAAATAGTTAAAATAATAGGAATGCTCATACACTTTATGATATTATATTATATAATATTATTATATATATTATTATTTTCTTTAATTATATATATATTTTTTTCTTTTTTTTTTCGGTTTATCAGTATAACTGTTCCTAATTTGAGACAAAGAGAAAGTTCCTTTTTTTCAGTTGACGTTTTTTATTAAATATGCTCTAATAAGAACCACATTTTACTGTATAAGGAATAACATTTTTCACTATGCAGTCTGCTGAATGTATTGTCTGTGAGCCTCATCTCAAACAATATCATACTCCTGTATTGTTACACCACCATTTACGCACATGCACCAGTCTGTTTGATGGGGGAAAAAATGAGTGAAACGGGACAGAGAGAGAGAGAGAGAGAGAGAGAGAGAGAGAGAGAGAGAGAGAGAGATTCAGGGGAAGTCATTCTGTTACAAAAGCTTGATTGACAACAGTCTCAACAAATGTAAAGCTTCAGTCAAGAGGGTGAAACTTATCTTGACAATGACTGCCAACTGCCAATCAAAGGCACAAATCCTCTGTTGGTGTGAAGAAAGAAAGAAATTCTAGGAATCAATAAGAAATCCTCCAGAGACAGTCATGAAATGCAATACTGACATCCAAGTAACTAGCAGGGAGGAATTCTGATTGAACCCTTACCAGTCATGTGTTTGTGTGCACCTTTGGCCCAATTCTCCAGCACGGTGTACAATTGATGGAATAAATGGTATGCATTGGTAATGTAGCATTTATGAGATCGGTGAATTTTATTTTCTGCACTAGATGCATGACTCATTTCGACTAAAACAGTAATATTTGTTAATTGGAGTCAAATGGAGATGTAGAGTAGTTGAAGCATACAGTAAAGTTCTAAAATTAATGTTAAGCAATGAAGATTATCCAACTCGTTTAGCAAAAGTGGTACCTGGATACTGTGAATTAAACTGTTGGCCCAAGTTCAACTAATGGTGCTTTCACCCTACAGTATGTTGGACTGCTTTGTCCCTGCCGGTGGGTGAAACAACCTCCTTCTGGTCACAATTCATGCATTTACTGTATACTCTCCAATGCAGTAGGTACTGTAGCAGTATGAACCTAGTTGATTCGCAAGCAACCAATAAACACACAGATATGCCTAATATTAGTGATATTTTGCCAAAAAAAAAAAAAAATACATTATCAGCTATGGCTGTATAGTTCAGAGCATAAGATGTTTAAGTATGGTTGACTTCCATATTTGAACCAAGTAGTGTAATATTCCGAACGCCCCAGTGATGCCGGCTTGGCAGCTGATTTCACCATGAGAACACGTATACAGAAAGACCAATAGTGAGAACTTGAAAAAACAATCACAGAGTTTGTCTCTGACCTCAGTTTTCCTAAGGCATACAACCCACCGGCTTTGATGAAATGAATTCAAAATCTCACTACCCCTACATGCACTTCAGCAAGAGAATACCTAAGCAGACAGTATTTGCTTGGGAAGAGCAGCATTTGTTTTCCAGAGATAAAGGCTGCCTTGTGTAAGATAAGCCAGTGTTCCTGTGAGCTCCTGACTTTTCCTGCTCCACAGAGAAGAATACAGAAAGACTTTACAAAGGCCCATTAACAGAGTACAAAAGACACATGCTCAAGCATTCGCAGTTTAGTCATTTATAAGATTTAAGACACTTTGCATTCACAAACTCTGCACAAAACTAACCGTTAATTAATAATTATTTGAAAAAGAAATAAATAAATGTTCTGCTGGCACTGTCAAACAAGTTCTTGGAAGTTTTTGGTAAAACTAGATTATTTCCATATCAGCAAGAACCCTTGGATAGACTAACCAGAACCTTTCCCTCTAGCAGAAACATCAGAAACAGGATCCTACTGTACATTTATTCTGTCATTATACAGTATAGTTCACTACTATATATACACAAATAAAGTTCAATATACACTATTTCCATAACACACTTTGTGGCAGCCAGTTTTAGACCTGCTGAAATGAGATGCAGAAATGTATTATGCCCTTTCGGCCTTGTTTTATGACCTGGGTACATGTGAATCAAGAATGAATATAAATAAATGTTTATGCATTGTATCAGGCATGAATTTTCATCACTTCGTCTCTCACTTGTATTAAAAGTGTATCTGCCTATAAAACTGTTAACATTAACAACTGTACTACAGTATGACGGCAGAAAGCTGCTTTTTTTTTTTTTTTTTTTTTTTTTTTTTTGGAAAATTCCCACCAATTACCTTTTTATTTAAGTTTTTTTTTTAACTTTTTTTTTTAATTCTCCAAGTTCTAAATATAATTTTGTTATACAACATCATGTATTTTGTCTTAACTGTAAATCTAGTCTTAGTTATCTTCATTTACTTTTCTTTTGTATGTCTTTCTTTCACATTATTTCAATTTTCATTACATTTCCGCGAACTACAGTACTGTGCAAAAGTCTAAAGCCAACCCCATTCCTTTATATTTTTCTTCCAAAGAGTCAGACTTTCTGGTATTTTTAAGGTAGTCTTGAGGAATAGTGCTCCAGGCATCCTCAAGGCACTTTTTGGCTCTCATTTTTTGGCAAGGTTTTGGTTCTCATTTTCAGTCCAGCCCATGCACCTGATTTAGTTTGAGAAGAATGATTTTGTTCGTTAACACACACAGTGACTCATGAATCATCTAAGCATTAAAAACGATCTGACTTAAGACACAGGTGCAGATGATCAGACCGGTGATTAATATACAGGTACTGGTGATGCTGAATGCTTAGAGGTTGGAACAGATGAGAGGGGAAATGAGGTTGCTGCTGAGGTTGTTAAATAAACTTCCAATTTTTAAATTGCACTTGGCAGCCTGTCACAGTAAAACATTTGTTCCCATTTCTTTAATGATAATTTTTTTTCTTTGATTAAATGAGGAGTGGCTAAAGACTTTCGCACAGTGCTTTATATCTGTAACTTGTACTTGATTACTGTATGTAACCATTCATCCATTCAACCTGACGTCACTAATCAACAACTGGCCTTGTTGTAGGGGAAGTCATGTTGCTGAAGACCCCAACCTCTTGCAGCCCATAGGTATACACACACTCTATATTCTATATTTAGAAATCCCAATCAAGCTGATACATGGTATTGGACTGTGGGTGAAACCCACCAAAACATGAAAACTCACAGTCCGGAGACGAGATTCAAATCACCAACCCCGGAGGTATGAGGCCACAGTGCTAACCACTAAGTCACGTCCTGATGGCTAGTCTACAGTATATACAAAATAGCTGTAACTTGTAAAAAAAAAAAAAAAATTATCAATCAAGACTGCAGTAGGAAATCGACTGCATTCGCTCTTACAATCAATTCTGAATAGCTTTCTTCATACCCAGATTCACAAATGAGACTCTTTTCCAAATCATTGTATCTGGGATGCATTAACACCCTTGACAGTCTGATGGACACAATTTTAATCACTGTTTAATTTGGAAATTTACAAATGATATACTGTAAGCTTGGAATGTTGGAAACATGTTTACGTCACATTTCAGGATGCGTATAAATGTATAGTATATTGCACATTAAATGTGTAAACCCTAATCAAAATATTGTAAAATAATTAAGTTGCCATTTACAATTCATTATAAATATATGAATCAATATATTGGAGTAAAGCAAGTCTTTTTACCAGATGTATCTGTCAATATAATATGGGATTTTTTAATTTTATCTAATGGCTAACTAAACACGCTGTAAGTGATGGAAAATGTACAATAAAATCGTTTTGAGATTGCGTGCTCACATGGTTTTTAAACACTGGTAAAAGAGGCAGCTCTGTCCCCAGCACTTTTTTTTTTTTTTTTTACAGCAAAAGTCGGTCATATTAAGACTACATTGATCTTCATTCTCTATTGGAGGATTAATGGCAGAGTGTACATAAACCTCACCATGGTGGTGTTTTATTAAAAAGATGACTGCTTTAAAAATCAGGACTTTTGATGTAAGTTATACAGTAGTTCCAGCTCAGTACGTTTTTTTTTTTTTTAATCTACATTAAGGTAAGACATAAATATTCATCAGCAGTGTTATGGGATTATCACTGCAGTCCCAGTCAAATTTTGAACTCACTTTCCAATTGGAAATGTATAACCCTTAAGCTAGGCAAACATGCTTGGATTAAATATTTACTGAAGAATTTCAATATTGATTCGTCCCCACTCTCCCTCTCACCGTCTTGAAAGCTACATTCAACACACCATGGTTCAACATGATCTATCACATCTTCCTTTAATAAGAAATGAAATGTCCCATATGCGTACATTTTGAAGTTGATAACATAATCAGGTATACAATCACTGGCCACATTGCTAGTTCTGGGTTGGACCCACTTTTGCCTTCAGAACTACGTAGATTCAACATAGATTCAACAAGGTGTTGGAAACATTCCTTAGAGATTGGTCCATACTGACATCATAGCATCAGGCACTCATTGGATTGAGAGGCCAGTGATTGGCAGTGAACCCATTGGCATGTTTAAGAAACCAGTTATCATCTAATTATTTTAGATTTATGACATGGTGCGTGCTCCTGTGGTCATAAAGGCATGGACATAGTCAGCAAAATTTCCTTGGTTGTACCAAGATTTTATTTGATTTACTGTTGCCTTTCTATGAGCTCTGGTCAATCTTCTCTGACCTCTGGCATCAACAAGGCATTTTTCATCCACAGAACTGTGGCTCATTGGGTATTTTCTCTCTCTCTCTCTCTCTTCTTTTTTTAGATCATTCTCTGTACACCCTAGAGATGGTTGTGTGTGAAAATCCCAGTAGATCAGCAGCAGAAATATTCCAACTAAGCCATCTGGCACCAAGAGCCTTGCCATGTTTTAAAGTCAGGTTGAGCTTCAGCAGATCGTCTTGACCATTTCTACATGCCTAAATGCATTGAGTTGCTGCCATGTGTTTGGCTGATTAGATATTTGCATTAACAAACAGTTGAACAAAGGTAATTAATTGGAATGGCCAGCAAGTGTACGTATAGACCACATGCATCATAACCAACAATGAAATATAGTGTTGCATTTGTGAGTCAATTTATCACAGCAGTTAAAAAAATTAAATAATGAACACTGCATTAGTATATATTTAGAATTTTTGAATCATGCCATGCTTTATATTTCTCATTACTGTAAATATATGGACAGGTCTTTTTTTCTTTTTAGGTGCGCATCTTCGAGCCCTGATTTTCATGCTTTAAAGGTTTAAGTGCATGTGCTTGGATATGTTGGTGGATGGGGGAAGGAAAAAAAATAAAAAGCACTGTCTTGGACACTTCTACTCCAAAAAAAAGTCTGGAATCCTCACAGGCATGAACTACAGCCAGGTGATTTACATAATCTGAATGGGGAAGCCCAGGAAAGTGGTTAAGTAGCTGTGTAACCCAAATTTAAACACCAGTAACTTTCCCCCGTGTAAATCCTGAGTAAATTTCATGCTTATTCCATGAACCAAGTAATTCTAAGCATGTGTATGAAAAAGCATAAATGTTCCTCATGAAGTGGGCTATGCTTAATAGTTGTTGGTGTTTTTTTTCCAAAAGAAGTTACATTACTGTACTTGCATATTGATTAGGCTGAAATAGTGTAGTAATAGAAGTGGGTTTAATTCTGGTACTACAAAGGAGGCATACAATGCATTTGAAAGTTTAATTCATTCTTAAGCTTGTGAAAGGACATTAATATTCATCATACTGAAGGTGCTGCAAATTGTGTGCACTAGGTTTTTTTAAAAATTTTTTTTTTTACCAAAAGTAGAATTACTGTCTTGATAATAGTTTAAAAAAAATAAATGCTTAATAATTTAAAGATAATACTTTTTTTTGTTGTTGAAAAACCGTACTTTATAAATAAATAAATAAATAAATATTCCCTATTCTAACACAGTTGGACAAACATGGCACAGAAAATGAATCTTGTTCAGCCTGAATAAATGACGGCAGACATTTGTCCAAACATAGAGTAATCCATCACTGCTGTTGTCTGACTGATGTTTACGGCTCTGGTATTTCGCCTCTCATCTCTCCCGTTCCAGCCTCTTACACACACACAAAAGGAAGTTTCGAGTCTCTGCGGCATCTCTGGTACCCGGTGAGCTTGTGCTTCTGTGCATGTTTAAACGACAACCGTCTGAATCTTACAAACGCACTGTAGAACTGATTATTCCTGACAGGCTTCTTATTCAGGATATAGAGATATTATATTATTCTCTTTTCTCCCAGTCATCACTCGGTATCCTAAATGAGCCGAAGGAGTGCTGCTATATATAGCCTACGGCTGGGAAAATGTACCCATTGAGAGCAAGTTCGGGGCAGCGTGGAGTGTGATCTCCCACATCCTCTGCTGTTCACTGGTTCAAGTGTACTTATACCTCTGACCTGTGAGCGTGATTGAAATTCAGGAGAAGACTCAAGCAGAGACTGCGGTCATTAATCAACCGGACTTGTCTTGCCTTCGTGCCGTGAAGCGTGCTGGATTTCTCCCACTATCTGGCTGTGTGTGTGTGTATGTGTGTGTGTGTGTGTGTGTGTGTGTGTGTGTGTGTGTGTGTGTGTGTGTGTGTGTGTGTGTGTGTGTTGGTGATGATAGGATTGAGATGAGGGATGCGCAAAAGCCGGACTCTTATGTGTTAAATAAGGCAGGATGCTACATTCTTCAGAGAATAATAATTCTTAATGAATGTGGCAAATATAATTGTCACAGAATACATATGATATAACATTAGCACGTTTGCCAACTTTGGTGATGCACGATTTTAGATGGGAGGTTCTCGTATCCACCGCACAGCACTGACCTTACAACTTCGAATTATTACACCAGATTCAGCACAATGGCGTTTTTTCTTCCAAAAGGACAATGAACTCTTCAATGCCAAACTGGAACCTCTTCAAGCATGGAATTGAAATAAGTGGTGGAACGATGAGAAGGTTGACTGAATTAATGACTGATACGCGAGCTCGTTCTTATGAAACAATGTCTGAGAAGTTATTGAATGTCTTATCTATAATGACACGGCATAAACGAAGAACAATAAAAGCTTAAAATGACGGTTTGGTTCACGCCACTCAGTGACTGGTTCTTTAAAATTGAATGACGTTGAAAGGGGTTTGCATTATTAGAGAGCAGTGGAAATGAGGAAATGAGGACTGACATTATTGGTCTGAAATCACACACTTCTCTATCCTTGAGTCTAGACAGTTTATTAACTACTTGACTTGACTACACAGACACACACCTTATTATTTTTTACATTTATGATCCTTAATCTCATTGTAGAGCCGACATGTGTACATATGCAAACTAAATTTAATCTTAATCTTTTAAATTGACTGTTTTTTTTTATTTTCAGACAGACATGAATACACCTTCAGGATGATGGCATCCATTCCATATACAATCACAGGTTCTATCATGTGATGATAGAAGTATTATGTCATTTGTGATCACACGGAAATGTCTGAACGTGCATGTCAAGTATGCTATGCCCTACGTGGTTAGCACGTGACATCATGGGAAAGATGTGATCACATGACAAAGCATCCTAAGTCAATCAGGCGGGAAGATTGAAACAGAAATGAATGATTAAAAAAAATACTTGTGAACAAAAAGGAAAGGAATTAATAAATTGAGGGAAAGTAAGGGGGAATAAAGGAATAATTTGGGGGTAAAGTGAAAATTTATGAATAATTCCAGGAGAAAATAAATAATAATAAAAAAAAAACACAAGAACAGAAAACTCATTTTGGGAAAAATAAAATCACATACAGTAGAATAAATGAACTGTGTAAAAAAATAAATAAATAAATAAATAAATAATAAAATTAAAATCATTTGAAAACTAAATGTGAAAAAAAAATAATTAACATGATAATAAATTAATAGTCAATATACAGTACAAATAAAAATAATGTGAAAGTAAAAGAAACTTGTGATGATTTAATTGCATGTGAACGTATGTGGGGTATCATGATGAAAAAAGTAAAAATATATGATTATACGTTTCTAATAGGATGCTCATACATATGACTTCACATGTATGGAACATGCACATGCATACACACACACACCTGAGCAAAAATGTTTGTTCAGACATACCGTATGTATGTTGCCTATATAGTATAGTTATGCTTGGCCTAGACGAATTAGATGACTGCTAACGCACTTTTAATGTTACTTTGATGATGAGACAGCGCCGCTGATGATGTCATTACCTTCACTGGAGGTGCGATCCCATCATGCAAATGACCTTAACCACAATGCAGACCCCTGATCAATGGACTGTGGAATGAAGATAGGGTGTGTGTGTGTTTGTGTGTGTGTGTGTGTGTGTGTGTGTGTGTGTGTGTGTGTGTGTGTGTGTGTGTGTGTGTGTGTGTATATACTGTAGTGTTTGAAGACAGCTTATGTCATTCTACACAGAGATTAAACATGCCTCTGCACTTCCTTCTTCTGCCATCTTACTTGAACACACTCCTCCCTGCGTCTCTGTGTCGATTCTGAGCTTAATGTCAATCAGGCTTAGTGAGAGCGCGTGTGCGAGTGCATGTGCACATGTCTGTCTGAGTGACACAAATATGAAAGTCGCTGGAGGATACAAAGTTTGAAATAAACAGACTAATACTGACAACTTGGTGTTTCTGACTTCATCGTTTTTAGATTATAAATATAAATAGGACAAGTTGAGGGATTGAAAAGTGTTAAAAAAAATGGACAGACAAATTATAAGTCCATAAGCATGTACAGCACATACACTCTCTAATCAACTTCTACAAGCATAAACTGTTGTCATATTGTTTAGAAGTTTACATATGTTTTATTAGATGTTTCGTTAAGCGTTTGAGCAGCAAGATGAGTAAATTGTAGCATCATATCATGATTTTTAATGGCATTTCTATCATGCACTATATGCATCACAAAATATACTGGAGGTAGCCTCGGAAGTGTCAAACAGGACAAAGTTGCAAATCACTAAATATTTGTATATTGATATTAATAAAGAGAATATAAGCATTGTACAGTATGTTTATGATTTTTTATTTAGAATAAAGCTCTCCCTATTTATTTGTAAATCAATTACACAATAAATTAAATATATTATAAATAGTATAAATATATCTAAAAAATATTGAAAATATGTGGATATAAAATTTTAAATGTGTTTTTATTTATCTTATTTGCAGTAAGAAAGATTAAGCGCAGCTGCTTCCAGTCCAGGGTGTAATAATAAAAAATCATAATAAAATAAAAAATCATACATGAAGTTATATATGAACTTGAATTTAACATAAATGAAAAGCATAACCCTGTTTGTTTTTTCCTTTTTATAGTCATTGACATTGACAGTTTATACATAAACAAATGCTTAACTGTTGGTGTTTTATTGTCCATATCATTTTTATGACAAAAATCAGTATCATGAGTCAGTACTTTACATGTAACTTTCTCACTGTTAAAGACGTACTACAAGTACCCTTGTAAATACTGCTGGTTGTAACTAATATACTGTTCCCTAGAGAGAGATTTGTCGTTTCTCCTTAACCCAGGCAGTCTGAGTTCAGTGTGGACGTGTGTGATGGTGCAGAAGTGCTTGAACTTTCTGAAGCACGCGTCAGGTTTAATGGACAAAAGGCTGAGCGGTTTTACTTGAACAAGTCATTTCACACCTGCTTGGCCCCGCATTAGGCTCGAGTGGGTTAGCGCACAGCTCGGCCGCCGAGCTTCCGACGGAGGCTTAAGTGGAGTGGAACTAGTCAGCTAAGCGGCACCTCCAAACACCCGCAGCGCTCCGAGGAGCACGAAGCACGACCCT